>CM046338.1:20978391-21578391 GCA_025403435.1 Artocarpus heterophyllus
TCTCATGACGGCGCGCCTACAATGATAATTATGGTGCAACACTTGGGCCCTTAAGATAAAATGGAATAAGTTTTAATATGGTCAATGTAATGAATATGTTTCTATGAAATGTGCTATGCCTATATGATATGATGATGATGATGAAGATGTTTTGAAATGTTTTTAAATTGTGAGAAATATGTACTTACTAAGATTTAGCTTATTCAATTTATATCATGTTGCAGATAAGGGTAAAAAGTCATGGATTAGGCGGCGGACATAAGAAGGCGTGTGACCATAAGGAGAATTGTAACCGGAGAGCGCATGATGCAGTTTTATGATTTAAGCTATGGGTTTATTATTTGAACATGTTTTTATGATAAGTTTTAAAGAATGCAAGAACTATGTTTTAATATTTTTATTTTATCATTTTAAAATTTGATCTTCTGCATTTTTGAAAGAAAAGTGATATGTCTTAAATTAAGTTTCCTAAAAGTTTTTGTTTTGTCTCGAACGGCCTGCCGACCATTACTGGTCGGTATGCCGATGTGATGTTCGGCCTGTCGATCCCATTTTTCTGGCCTACCGATCATATTAATGTTTAAACCTGGTTTTTGCAAAGCCTCTATCGACCTGTCGGTTGACGATTTCCTGCCTGCCGACCATGTTCGGCCTACCAAAGTCTCCAGTTCGGCTTGCCGAACTATGGGAGCAAATAGTTTTAAATGATGTGATGTTTTTATAAGTTATAATTTTACTATTTGGTATATTCACTTTATGAAAGGAAGTTTATGATCAATTTAATGTAATTGAATTATTAATAGTATGGATTAAGTTATGAATGTTGTAAAAAAAATGTATGTATGGATCCTGGTTACGTTTTCCTTAACTATGTTGACAATTAAAGTTTCAAATAAGTTTTGTACTTAAAGTTTATCTTAAAAAAAAAAATAAGTATGTAATGTATGAATGTAACGACATCTGTGACGTCTGTAAGGGGGCGTTACATGATAATAAATAAATTCTTTATTATTGATAAAATATCTCCAAAAACATATTACAACATTTACTCCTTAGGCATCATGTTTACAATCTCCCATTGACATGTCTCGTGTCCCCACACCTACATGCTTCTCAAAAACTCTCATTGTTAGTGTCTTCATGAAAGGATCAGTTATATTTCCTCAGATGTGATCTCGTATATTGCAACATATATAGCCTCAATGAAATCCTTTATCACATGATGCTTTTGATGAATATTTTTACTTTTCTTGTAAAATCTTGGTTCCTTAGCATTAGCTATCACTGTAGTATTATCATAATACAATGATACCACCTTATCCATGCCAAAAACTTCCTCAAGATCCTCAAAGAACTTGCGGAGCCATATTGCTTCTTTCGAAGCATCACTAGCTACCACATACTTAGCCTCCATCATTGAATCTAATGTGCAATCTTGCTTGACACTTCTCCAAACTATGGTGGCTCCACACAGAGTAAATGCAAAACCAAAAGTCAATCTTCTCGAATCCAAACAAGATTGGAAATATGAATCCGTATATCCAAGGGGTGTTAGATCCTCACTAGAATACACTAATATATAACCTCTAGTTCTTCTTAGATACTTGAAAATATACTTGACCGCAACCCAGTGGTTCAGTCTTGGATTCGATTGAAATCGACTCACTATCCCGACCACATAAAAAATATCCGGTTATGTGCAAAGCATCGCATATATAAGACTACCCACTGTCGAAGCATAAGGCACCTTCTTTATGTATTCTCTTTCTTCATTAGACTTTGGAGAGCCTTTCCTAAAAAGAGTAATTCCAGACCATAATGGTTGCCCACCTTTCTTGGAATTGGCATTGTATACTTCTCAAAATTTCATGATATCCCCTTGGGTAGCACATTTGAGCATCTTTTCCATGAAAATATACGGGGGGTAAGGTAAGTGCCATAGGGCCGATGTATGCCACTTGGGATAAAGCTATCATTTTGTTCTTTCTATCCCAAAAGTTTTGGATACCTAAAACATAATTAGCTTCACCTAAGTCCATCATGTCAAACTACTTAGTCAATCATAATTTGACCAATGACAATGCCCCAACGTCATTGCCAATTAGCAGAATATCATCTAGATAAAGCAGTAGAAAAACAACATTCCTATCCTTAATATGTTTGTAGACAGATGGTTCATCCACATTTTGTTTGAACCCATAAGTCTTGATCATCTGATCAAATCTTATGTTCTAAGAACGGAAAGCCTGCTTAAGTCCATAAATTGACTACAGACCTTGCTCTTTTGACCCTTGCCTTGAACCCGTTTGGCTGTAACGTATATATGAACTTATCAAGATAGCCATTTAGAAAAGGCGTCTTGACATCCATATGCCAAATCTCGTAATCTTGGTGGCATCATGGATAAGAGAATACGGATGGACTTAAGCATGGCTATAGGCGAAAAGGTTTTTTCATAATCAATTCCTTTCTTTTGTGTATATCCCTTTGTTACAAGTCTAGCCTTATAGGTTTCGAATTTCCCATGTGCTCCTCTCTTTCTCTTATAGATCCACTTACATCCTATGGGTTTTACCCCTTCCAGAAAATCCATAAGCCCCCAGACTTGATTAGTCTCTATAGACTTTATCTCAGTGTTCATCGTCTATCTCCAAAACTTTGAATTAACATCCTCCATAGTATTCGTGTAAGTGTAAAGATCCCTATCATATTCAACCAGTTCAGCCAAGTAAGCTTCACCATTGAACATATATCTCTCAGGTTGAGGCCCGATCCTCCCACTACACCAAAGCTCCCTAGGTTGTTGTTCGATTTATTTTTCTACATTGATTGGATTAGTTTCAATCGTAACCTCTAAAGTGATCGAATCACTCACTAACTCCTTAAGTATCACTTTACTACAAGGCTTAAAGTCGTTCATGTAACTTTCCTCAAAGAATGTTGCATTTGTTGATACCACAACTTTATTTTCTTTTGGGTTATAGAAATAACCTCCTTTAGTCCCTTTTGGATATCCTACAAACATGCAAACTTCTGAACATGCTTCCAACTTATTCGTTCCCTTGTAAAGGACTTGAACAGAGCATCCCCATATGCGAATATAGTTTAAGGATGTCTCCCTTGTTAGACATGTATGCCCTAAGAAGTGAAATGTTATAATATGTTTTAAGAGAAATTTTATCAAAAAAAGAATTTATTCATTGTTCATGTACCAAATGTTATCCTCTTTACGTTCATATATGTTAAAAATATGTTAAGCAAACAAAAGTGTAAGACTTTCAGTCTAAACCTTTAAGAATTAGGCATATGATAGATAGATTATGCAAAAGACATGATTCTAAAGGTGATGCTCTAAATCATAATATCCACAATAGAGGGAATAAAGTTGGGCACTTTATTTATGCAAGATTGTTATGTTGTCTACATCGCTGAGGGAGATGGCTTGTCTTGGCCATCAGAGTTGGACTCCATGAGTGGAAACATTGGCACATTGTCATAGGTGATGATGTCTTGGATCAGGACGTAAAGTGGAATTGATTTGGATTAATCATTCTATCTGTGCAAATTAATTCACTTTAGACAATCATATGTGTTGTAGTTTAATCCTAAAATGACTAATGGGCCTGTTATCTTATCTTATGTCTTTTGATATACCAAAGAGTGACATCCTGACTTTGTGATGGTATGCATACCAATATGTTGGAGACATGACTCTTGATAGCATAGACCTGTTCTTCATAGATATAGAATCTATAGCTCTATTGGTGGAGTCAATGATATTCTCTTTTATACGTTATCCTATAATTGAAAAATTAGAATGCTTAACCATTTGGATTTATAGGTGTAGCCAAATGGTATACTTTCCTTAGATGGTAAGTTTTCTAATGGTAAGATAACAGAATGTGAGATAAAAATAATCAAGAAAGTAAGATGGAATTTATCCTTAAGCTGATTATGAATGAACCTATGGGGATACGACACATCGTGATTTGTCATGGACACTTAGCTAATTTGAAGCTTCGTAATTTTATATAGTTCGAGAGTGTAGCTCTAAGCTTTTAGTGGAGTAGCGTTAGAGTTTATAATTATAAAATATGTATCTGGGATATTATATTTTATAATTATCAAAGCTTGAACTATATAGGTCCATCGGTCCCCTTTGCTAGCTCATAATAAATCTTGTAACGATAAGGCATGCTTTTATAATAAATTTGTAACTTATGTTAAATTATTAGATTGACTAAAATTCAATAGGATCAGATGATTCATGCATGTTTATCAGTTGAATTAATTTTGTAAATTAATTCAAGATAAACTTGTTGAATTATCAGAAATATTTATTTTCCTTGAGATTACCTAGATATGACTGTTTTAATCAGATAACTTTTCTATTGGGTTATTTGAATTAAAACTGAGACTCTATCGAAAGAATCTTAGGTGGAAAATAAAAGATTCTTAAGGATCATATTATTGTAAGTTCAGCAAGCCGATCGGTTAGTTCGACCTACCAATGGAGAAAGTTTGATAGACCAATCCATTGGTTTTGCCTGCCGGTCTAAAGATAATTTGATCACACATTTTTTACACGATTTTATGAGAAATTGATCCAGATTCAAATTTTTGAGGCCTTATCTGATAATGACCAACCTTGGGTCCGACCTCTATAAATAGGGAGTGAGTTTTCTAAGTTATTCAGATCAGTTGAGAAGTAAAGAGTAAGAACTCTGGTATTAGGTACTTTGAAACTCTCTGAGATCTTTTGCTTACAATTACAAACCTTTACTCTGGGTCTTCTCAATTGGTTAGAAGGAGAGTCGCTGGGGAAGAACTAAACGATGTGTGCTCATACACACTCCGATCATAGAAAGAAAATAGCAAATAAGACTAGTTGGTTAAGGCTCTTCTGGAACGTTCTTTTCTTCATTGATTACAAGAGCTCTTTGGCATACAAAAGTTAGTAAGATCTGATTAATTTATGTATAAAACATATCAAAGTTGTGTTTTAGAAAATATTCTAATTTAAAATTTTTAAAATTTTGTTGCATAATCGTTTTTCAACAATTGGTAACAGAGATAGGTTTTTACATAAATTTACGAGTTTGTGATCATGCTATATATATAAATTATGTAATATTGATCTCTTCTATGCTTGAATTTAAATCTTTTAGAGAGTTGGCGCTTTAGTGTTTTTATATATTTATATGTTGATATGAGATTATATGGTAAATGTTAATTAATTAATTATGGTTGATTAAATTATTATTTAATTATTAATTAATTAATTAATTTGTGCTAGTTATGGTTCCTTAGAGGGTAGAATGTGTATCTAGGTTTTTCTTGTAATTAGATGACATCTATCATCACTATCTAGGAATTATTATTTAATTTTAAATATGTAAAAAAATTTGTAATTAAATAATCATTCGGAGTGAAGATAGATCTAGAAGAAGGATGATAATAGTTCCATAGTTTTTTCTTGAGTCTCTAATTTTTATATTTTTGAATTGTTTCTATATATTTATATGTTATCATGAGATTATATGGTGAATGTTTATTAATTAATTATGATTGATTAGATTATTATTTAATTATTTACTTATTACTTCATTTGTGCCGGTTATGGTTCCTCAAAGGTTAGAATGTGTATTTAGGTTTTTCATGTAATTAGATGATAGTCTATTATCACCGTCTATGAATTATTATTTAATTTTAAATATGTAAAAAAAATTTATAATTAAATAATTATTTGAAGTGAAGACGAACCTAGAAGATGGACGATAGTGGTTCCAATATTTTTTCCTGAGTCTCTAAATTTTTATTTTTTTGAATTGTTGAAAATAAGATTGAAAACTACGTAAAAACTATTTTTCTATAAAATGTGAGTTCTACTTAGTCAATCGACCAAACCCTCTAGTTCGACAGGCCGATGGTCGCAGACTAGCAGGCCGAACCTCCATTTCAAAAGGTCGTCCGTAGGGTAGGATTCAGTCAACTTAGTGGCAGTCAGAACTGACAAGTTCGGCAAGCCGATAGGTGATGACCGGCAGGTTGATTACACAAATCGGCATACTAGCAAAGAGCTGTAGTTTTTCAAAAAAGGAATGTTTTTTGGCACAGTTTTGATTTTATTTTGCGACAATTCTAAGAAACTTGAAATTTTGTGATGACCAAAAAAGTGAAGTATTTGATCTATGTAGGATTGAAGACTTGAAGATGGATACCACATGAAGACATATACAACTTGAAGATACAACAATGAAGAATCGATAATATGTTTCGATTGATCTCTTGTAATCTTTAATTTCTTTTTTTTAGGATGGAACCATAATATTGATTTGCTTGTCTACATAATAATATGATTTGCTATGTATGTTGATAAGATATTATATAGAATAAGGAGTGCTGCTCATTTAATAATTGTTCATGCATGTTTTAAAATAAAACCTTGGTTTTTCAAAAAATTGAGTGGGAGAAGGCTTTTGAAGAGAGTGACCTACGGCCTCTATCATTGGTCCATAGGTAGCGTATAGTGGTCCCGACTTCTAGGAAGGGATTTCATCATTTACTAGGTTAGATCTCTAAAAGGAAAATTTATTTTAGCATGATCTATCGTTGCACACCCTTAAGTGGTGCTTATAGGTCATGAATAAAATAGTTGAAACGATGGTTGTACACTCAAATCAATTTCATTATTAGCCTCCCCTAGAAGCTCTGTTAATAAAATTAATAGCCGAAGAAAGCAATTATAAATGTATATTGGATCAGACGGCTCTTGGATGGCATATATGATCGGAGGGGATCCGTGTTCCTAATTGAATTTGGCGAGTCTCCCCTAAGCCGCTTGTTGAATTCTGAGTTAGGAATTATCATTGTAAGGTTATGATATTTTTAAGGTTTTGACACATAAACACAATTGCTTGCTTACTTGATTGTGTTATCTTACTAAACTATTTTGGGATGTTTGCTTATATTACGTATATGATCTTTATTGTAGATTAAAATGTCTAAAACAACTTTATCTTTGATACTTACTAAAAACTAATTAACTGGTGAGAATTACAATGATTGGAAAAGGAACCTGATTATCGTCCTGTCCTTTGATAAACTAAAATTTGTGCTAATGACATCATGTCCTCCCAAACCTATTGGGGAATCCAGTAATGAGCAAATCCAAGCGTATGATTGCTAGAAAGATGCTAATGATCAGGCCCGTTGTTATGTTATGGCTAGCATGAATAACGTGCTGCAGGCTCAACATAAAGATTATGAGACTGCTTAGTAGATCTTGGATTATCTTGATGACATGTTTAGAGGCTAGGCTATAACAAAGCAACAAGAGGCACTTTGGAAACTTTTGAACTGCAAACAAAGACTAGGGACTCCTGTGAAGGAGCATATGATGTTAGTCATGTATTACCTCACTGAGGCTCAAGCCCATAGAGCTGATATCGATGCCAAGTCATAGATGACAATGGTTTTTGAGACTCTATCAAAGGAGTTCATTCCATTTAGAGCTTCATACAATTTGAGCAATAGACAGAATGTGACCTTAATGGAGCCGATGAAGCAGTTACAAGAGTTTAAAAATCTGATTAGATAAACTCTTGCGGGTGGCGAGGCTAACTTAGCAGCTGCATCTGGTTCCAAGCCTAATTAAGGGAATGGAAGGAAGCAAAAGGCTAAGAACGGGAAGTCTTCTATTCTTACAAATGGCAAGAATAAGAAGAAGGAAAAGAACCTAAAGAAGCTCAAGTGCTTTTGCTATGGGAAGGTTGGGCACATCATTAAGAATTACAATGACTTCCTCTCTCGAGGAGGAAGGTGTGATCATTTGGTTATTGAAACTTGTTTGGTTAAGGAATCAGGTGACACTTGGGTCACAGATTTCGGAGCAACTAATCATGTTTGTGTTTCTCTATAGGGGTTCAAAGAAATAAGAAGTCTGCTACATGAAGACTTTATGCTTTGGATCTACGATGGATCCTTGGTATTGGCTAAAGCAGTGGGAGACGTCTATTTTTACTTTGATAATTAAAGGACTTTAGTTTTGCAAGATTGTTTTTATGTTCCTAGACTTAAAGGGAATCTAATATATGTAGCTTGTTTATTTAAAAATTCTTATTCAATTATTTTAATAATAAAGTGGTGATTCGTAAAAATAAATCATTTATCTGTGATGGATGGATGCAAAACAATCTATATTTTATCAAACATAAGATGGACTTACTGCTTAACACTGAGGTTAATAATAATAACTCTAAAAGACTTAAGACTTCTCACTCTAATAAGACTTATCTTTGGCATTTGCGATTAGGTCATATTAGCCTGAATATGACTCAAAGGTTGGTAAGGGATGGACCTTTAAGTCACTTAAAGATGGAATCTATACCACAACATGAGTCTTTTTTGGAGGGCAAAATGACCAAAAGACCATTTAGGTCTAAGGGCAATAGGGCCGACTAGGTTCTAGAACTTGTGCATAGTGATGTTTGTGGTCCCATGAACATCCAGACACGAGGAGGGCATGAATACTTCATCACTTTTATTGATGATTACTCAAGGTATGGGTATATCTATCTAATGCAGCATAAAAGCAAAACTTTTGACAAGTTCAATGAGTTTTGGGCTGAAGTGGAAAAACAATTAGTAAACCCATTAAGGTTCTTCGATCCGATCAAGGTGGCGAATACCTCTCTGATGAGTTCTTGAAACATTTATTAGAGAATGGGATTTTATCCCATTTGACTATGCCAGGCACTCGCAGCAGAATGGCATAGTTGAGAGAAAGAATAGGACTTTGTTGGACATGGTCAGGTCCATGATGAGTTATTAATCATTGCCTTTAACCTTTTGGAGATATGCATTACAAACCGCATGTTATCTTTTGAACAATGTGCCTTTAAAATCGGTTCCTAAAACTCCTCATGAGTTATGGACGACGAAGAAGACATCCTTAAGCCCTATTCGCATATAGGGATGTCCAGCTCATGTCCTATATAAGGAAGCAAATAAGTTAGAAGTTTATGTGTTTGTAGGATATCCAAAAGGGACTAAAGAGGGTTATTTCTATAATCCAAAGGAAAATAAAGTTGTGGTTTCAACGAATGCAACATTCCTTGAGAAAAATTACATTAACGACTTTAAGCCTCGAAGTAAAGTAATACTCGAAGAGTTGGGGAGTGATTCGATTACTCCAAAGATTCCAATAGAAACCAATCCAATCAACTCGAGGAGTTGGGAGGATCGACCATCAATCTAAGAGGTATATATTCAATGGTGAGGCCTTTTTGGCTAAATCAGATTAACATACAGGGATCCTTACACTTACAAAGAGGCTATGGAAGATGTTAATTCAAAAATCTGGACAGAAGCCATGAACAGTAAGATAAAGTCTATGGAGACTAATTGGGTCTAGGAACTTAGGGATCTTCCCAAAGGGGTAAAACCCATTGGGTGTAAATGGATGTACAAGAGAAAGAAAAGAGCAGATGGGAAAGTCGAAACGTACAAGGGTAGACTGATAGCTAAGGGATACATGCAAAAAAAAAGGAATCGATTTTCATTTGTAGCCATGCATAAGTCCATCCACATTCTCTTGTCTATAGCTACCGCTCTTGACTCCAAGATTTGGTAGATGAATGCCAAGACGACCTTTTTGAATAGCTATCTTGATGAGTCCATATATATAGTATAGCTAGATGGGTTCAAGGCAAAGGGTCAGGAGGGTAAGGTTTGTAAGCTGTTAAAGTCAATTTATGGACTTAAATAGGTTTCTTGTTCTTGGAACATAAGATTTAATCAAGTAATCAAGACTTATGGGTTCGAACAAAATGTGAATGAACCATGTGTTTATGAATTTCTGCCTATGTCTAGATCTCGAATAAATGGAAATTTTATTGATAAGACCTTATTTTTTCTACTACTCTATGTTGATGACATTTTTGCTAATTTGCAACCACGTTGGGGCATTGTCATCGGTCAAATTATGGTGAACCAACCAATTTGACATGAAAGATCTGGGTAAAGCTAATTATGTTCTCGGTATCTTAATTTTTTGGGATAGGAAGAACAAAATAATAGCTTTGTCCCAAGCAGTTTACATAGATAAAATTCTCAAGAGCTTTGCAATACAAGATTCTGAGAAAGTTGGGCAACTATCTAGGTCTGGAATTACTCTTTCTAAGAAAGACTCGCCAAAGTTTGATGAGAGAAGAGAATACATGAAAAATGTGCCTTATGCTTCCATAGTGGGTTGTCTCATGTATGCCATGCTTTGCACATGACCGGATATTAGTTATGCGGTCCGAATAGGAAGTTGGTTTTAGTCGGATCTAGGACCGAACCACTGGGTTGCGGTCAAGCATATTTTTAAGTACCTGAGAAGAACTCGAGGGTATATGCTTGTGAGGATTTAACACCTCTAGGATATACTGATTCAGATTTCCAATCCTATTCGGATTCAAGGAGATCGACTTTTAGTTTTGTGTTTATGTTGGGCGGCGGTACCATTGTTTGGAGAAGTGTCAAGCAAGGTTGCACCCTAGATTCAACAATGAAAGCCTAGTATGTGGTAGCTAGTGATTCTTCGAAAGAAGTAGTGTGGCTCTGCAAGTTCCTTGGAGATCTTAAGGTCATTCTTAGCATGGATAAGGCAGTATCGCTGTATTGTGATAGCACTACAATGGTAGCTAATGCTAAGAAACTAAGATTTCACAAGAAGAGTAAGCATATTCATCGAAAGTATCATGTGATAAAAGACTTCATTAAGGGTGGGCATGTGGCTGTATGCAAAATCGCATCTGAGGACAATTAGCAGATCCATTCATGAGGACACTAATTGTGAGGGTTTTCGAGAGGCATGTGGAAGCTATAAGGATGCATGATATGTCATATTTACTCACTTGGTACAAATGGGAGATTGCTAGACATATATGCCTTAAGGAGTAAAATGTTGTCATATTTATTCATTGTTCATATACCAAATGTTGTCCTTTTTATGTTCATATTTGTTAAATGTATGTTAAGCAAACAAAAGTCTGAGACTATTAGTCTAAACCTTTAAGAATCAGGCATATGATAGACAGATTATGCGAAAAACATGATTCTAAAGGTGATGGTCTAAATCATAATATACATAATCAAGAGAATAAAGTTGGGCACTTTATTCATGCTAAGATTGTTATGTTGTCTACATCTCTGATAGGAGATGGCTTGTCTTGGCCATTGGAGTTGGACTTCGTGAGTGGAAACTTTGATACATTATCATAGGTGATGATGTCTTGGATCGGGACATAAAGTGGAATTGATTTGGATTAATAATTCTATCTGTTCAAATTAATTCACTTTAGACAATCACATGTGTTTTATCTTAATCCTAAAATGACTAATGGGCTTGTTATCTTATCTTATGTCTTTTGATGTGCCAAAGAGTGACATCCTGACATTGTGATGGTGCGCATACCAGCATGTTGGAGACATGACTCTTGATAGCATAGACTTGTTATTCATAGATATAGAATCCATACTTCATTGGTGGAATCAATGATATTCTCTTATATGCGTTATCCTATAATTGAAAAATTAGAACGCTTAACCATTTGGATGCATAGGTGTAACCGAATGGTATACTGTCCTTAAATGGTAAGTTTTTCAATGGTGAGATAACAAAAAGTAAGATAAAAATAATTGAGAAAGTAAGATGGAATCTCTCCTTAAGCTGATTATGAATATCCTATAGGGATACGACACATCATGATATATCATGGACACTTAGCTAATTTGAGCTTCGTAATTTTACATAGTTTGAGAGTGCAGTTTTACGCTTTTAGTAAAGTAGCATTAGAGTTGATAATTATAAACTATGTATCTAGGATATTATATTTTATAATTATTAGAGCTTGACTATATAAATCCATCAGGTCCATTTTTCTAGCTCATAATAAATCCTGTAACGATATAGTGTGCTTTTCCAATAAATTGATGACTTATGTTAAATTATTAGATTGGTTGAAATTCAATAGGATTCGATAATTCATGTTTGTTTATCGGTTGAATTAATTTTGTAAATTAATTCAAGATAAACTTGTTGAATTATCAAGAATATTTATTTTCCTTGAGATTATCCAGATATGACTATTTTAATCAAATAACTTTTCTATTGGGTTATTTGAATTAAAACTGAAGCTCTATCCAAAGAATCTAGGGTGAGAAATAAAAGATTCTCAAGGATCATATTATCGTAGGTTCGATAGGCCGATCGGTTAGTTCGGTCTACCAATGGAGCAAGTTAAGCAGGCTAATCCGTCAGTTTGGCCTGCCGATCTAACGATAATTTGATCATGCATTTTTGATGCAATTTTATCAGAAATTGATCTAGATTTGAATTTTTGAGGCCTTACATGATAATGACCAACCTTGGGTCTGACCTCTATACATAGAGAATGATTTCTGAGTTATTTAGATCAATTGAGAAGTTAAGACTGAGTACTCTGGTATTAGATACTCTGAAACTTCCTAGGAGCTTTTATTCGTAATCACGAACCTTTGCTCTGAGTCTTCTCAATTGGTTGGAAAGAGAGTCATTGGCAAAGAACGAAACGATGTGTGCCCATACACACTCCAATCGTGGATAGAGAATAGTAAAGAAGACTAGTTGGTTGAGGCTCTTCCGATAAAACTTTGAAATGAATTATTGAATATCTATAAAATGAAAAATCATTTAACTATAATTTGAGTAATCTAACTAAATAGACTAACAAGACCAAAATTTTATTTGAACAATTTATATACTATTTAACAAAATGTATACAAACCAGACTTAGTGCAGAAAGAGATAATGAATAATTATGAAGTTTCAAAACTAAGAATAAAATTATTTTGATATTTTTTTTTGTGATGAGACTATAAAAGTGTACATTTTCTAAGGCTTAAATCATTTATTTATGCTTTTATTTCTCATTAAATCCTCTAATTAGTAGCATTTTGTGTTAATAAGTATTTTTTGTGTCTTAGTGTGTAAATATGTTTAAAAATATGGTTTTAGTGTGTTTTTATGCTTAATAAAATTGTTAGTAATTTTTAGAGTCATTTTGGTGTGTTAAATAAGTGTCTAGTTTGTAAATAATTAAAACCGTAAAAGTAATACGGTTATTTTATTTTGAGTTTTAGTGTATTTAATAGTGTGTTTTAAGTTTGTAAATATGTCTTATTATATTTTTAGTAATTTCTAAAAATATTTCCAAGTCATAAAAATTATATCTGTGTCAAACTATAAGAGATTGAAAATTTTAGGAGTTTTTAATTATTTTTGTGTGTTTTAATGTAAAATAAATATTTTTAATATTTTTTGTAAATATTATGTTTGTAAAATAATTAATATTAGTGTGTTTGTGATTTTTAGATTTGAAATCTGGAGGAAAAGCGGAGCAAAAAGACACCAAAACGGGCAAATTCAGACATTAAATGCATCAAAAATCTTTGAAAAATTCAAAATTCAAAAGGAAGAGGACACGTGGCATCATGGGATCCGTTGGATTCACTACCAAATTAATCTTAGCCGTCCGAGGAAGAGACGCGTCTTGATGCGTCATCTGGTGCTTCAGCGAAATCTCAAAGTACTGTCCACGTGTCGAAGAACTATTGGCGCGTGTGATTCACACGCCAACAAGCTACAGACGCGTCAGAGGGGAATTGCAAACAACTTTGAATCCTGTGCGGGCCAGTTCATAAGCAATCGTTCTCTCAACCGTTCGATGAGATGACGAAGACCAATCTGATGGTCATCAAGCTCGGTCCCACTGGACCCACCTGGGCCCAATCTCGCTTGCGTCTGACAGCCATTGGACCTCATCTTCAATGCTCCAGATCGTGCATGTTTTGTGCTGCTCTAGTATGCGTCACACGGGATTACAAAGGAAAATCTGCACACTAAGGAACGCGGATCAGTGTAGAAGATGAAGGGAAGAAAATAATTCGAATCGGTCAACTTTCAACAGGAAAAAGCATTAATTTCAAATGGCCATTAGTAAATCCAATCCCCTATAAATACTGAGGCATTTGCCTCAGTTTCAAAGCCCCTCTTACAGTATGAAAATATTGTTGTATTAGTTATAGTTTAGTTTTTATTCCAGTTTTTAGTCTAGTTTCTTGTAAAATATTTCCTAGTTTATGTTGTAAAAATTATGCTCAATAATATTAGTAGTATTTTATTAATTATGTCTTTTTAAATTTCTTTTTAGCTGAGGAGAGAGGGGGAAATTCTTGCAAAATTATCTTAAATATTTTTGGTTTTTCTTAGTTTTCTAAGCTGTTGTAATGCCAAAATATTTTCTTAAAAAACTTAGAATTTCAATATTTTCTTAGCTAGAACTCTGCCAAAATTACGGTTCTGATTTATCGACGACATAGACTGGCACGGATAATGCTTGGGAGGACCTTGATTACTCGTAGACAGAGAATGGCTCGGTAAATGCTTAACTTACTATCTTGGTCGTTATTTTAGTTAAGTTATGTTGAAATGCTGCTTATTTATTAAGTTGTGTTTTTGCTACATTATAGACATGGAATGGCACAGTAAATGCTTGGTAAATCTTGATTTATTGTTGACATAGGATGGCATAGTGTATACTTAAATCAACTAATAAATAAAAAGCAAAACTAAATATATTGAAGATAATTGTCAGAATAGAACCTTTGAACCTCAGCCCTGTTATTATTATTGTTTTACTTCTTTAAATTGTCGTTATTATTGCTGTTACTCTGCTTAAGTGTTGTTATTAAATTTCCAAATTATCAAAATTTAAAGATGAAAATTGTTGTAAAAATGTGTAAATATTGTAAATACCTTCTATGAATAATAAATATTAATCCTCAAAATTTTTAGTTTAAATAAAAAGAAAAAGTTAATATAATACATGTACTGGAACAGAATAAATCCTTCCATGTGGGTTCAACCTCGGATTCATTGAGTAAATATTACTTGAGACAACCTTATACTTGAGGTTAGTTTAAAATGCATAAATAGACACGAGACCAACTTTTTGGCGCCGTTGCCGGGGAGGTGCCGTTGCTCTATCAGATTGTTGAATTAAATGAGAAAACAGTTAAGTAATCTATCCCTATCATTTGTAAATATTATTTTAATTATTTGCATTTTTAATTTGTGTGTTTATTATCAAATAAAAAATTAAAAAAATTAAAAAAAAAAACGGACGGATGCTTTTCACTCACTACTTTATTCGTTTCGGATAAAGAAAAGCTTTGCATCTTGTCTTTTGTTTTGCAAGTTTGGGTAGTTGTAAAATTTATTGGATTATGTCAAAAAGGCTTATCGTTGGGATTCGATTCTACGACCATAAGACTAACACCCTTGCCTAAGAAAGTTGAGAATTCTAAGCGTGTCCACTGTGACCCCCAACGATCTGGGAATCCAATTAATTGAGCATTATTCAGCTTAAAAATTTTTCTTTAAAAAAATATTAAAAAAAATAAAAAATCCAAAAAAATAAAAAATAAATAAATAAATTAAAAACAAAAAAAATGATTTGGGAAATTCATCAACATTTCATTTTAAGTTTTTCCCAACAACACTTAGAACCATTTAATAATGCTTGGTGGAGATTTAAGGACCTGCTAGATCAATATCCTCACCATGGTTTTTCTAAGGATTATCTTTTAGAAATTTTCATATATAGGTTAAGTCCTGAAACAAGAGATTGGATAGAGAGAGGAGATGGTACCATCGCTTATTACCAATTATCTGTTGACGAAGCCTATTATATGTTAGAAGATATGGCCGAATATGATTATTCGAGATTGAATAGTTCTAGGAACAATTTAACTTGGGAGAACAATTCAAATTTTTCAAACCTTGGCCTGACATTCAACCCGAAATTTTGGAGTTAAATTTTGAATTGTAGGAAACATATAGTGACCCAAATAGGGTGAATCTGGAAGAAACCTTAGAAACATTGGAAGAAACTGTAGAAAAATATATGGAAACCATGAGAAGAATAGAATTAGATAGGCTTGAATATCATCTTGATTCTATAAGTGAGGAAGAAATAGTTGTCCCAGTCATTGAAGAAGAAACTTTAAAACCCACCTATTTTGAGGAACAACTTTTAGGAGAGGAATGTAAGGAAGAGAATAAAGACTTAGCTATAGAACAGGAACAATCATTACCCTTAGTCTTAGATTCTCAACCTCAGTTGCCACAAGAGTTCACCAAAGACTATTCTTACCAAGATCCTATGTGGCCAACACCTCCTCCACTGTCTCTAGCATTCTTTTTAAGGACCTACCAAGAATATAAAATGTGTCTAAGTTGCATGAGTTTAAAAGTTTCAAATTTTGCCAATCTTGAGGGCATGTTCACATAAGACCTATACGTGGTGTCTTTTGACACTTACTATGGGAGGAAGCCGCTCTTTGACGATTGTCCACCAGAGCAGGAGTCTAAAGAAAGATGGGAAAACACTTTTCAAGTAATATCTTTACATTCCCTTCTTCGTAATATATTTTGTAATATATTTTTGTGTGTTGTTGTGTGCTATTTTGATTTTCTTTAAAAAAAAAAATTTTAAAATGAGATTTGTTCTGAAATTTTAAAATGAAGGCTTTTAATTAAATTTGTTCAGAATGACTGAGTTAAGGAGTTAAATTGTTTTCTCTCGAGACACATTCTAATAAATTTAATTTTGTAAATGCAATTGGTTTGGATTTTCAAATAAATTTCAACAAAAAAATGTGTGTTTATTTTAGTTTTTGTTTGTTAAGTCTGCTACAGATCATCTCTGCAGCTGTGCTAATTCAGGTAATATTTTTGCTGCTTTCACCATTCTTTTATTCATTTTGAATAATGTATATTTTAGGTTTGGGGGAGAGGGTTGTGCTTTAGAGTTGTGCATGTGAGATTTGTGTTTCAATGTTGTGCTGTGCTAAAATTTTTTGATTTTTGCCTATATTTTTTATTTTTGCTCCAGATTCTGTGTGTTCTTTATTTATTTTATTTTTGTGAGTCATAAAATAATTATAAAAAAAATTAAAAAAAATGTTTTGTAAATATTAGTTTCTTAGCAATTAATGTTATTATTTTGATTTCTAAATTTCATATTAATGTAATATTATTTTTTTATTGCTTGGATTATCTAATTTTATGGACTCTTAAAACTTTGGTTTTATTTAACATTTTTATGTGTTTATTTTTCAAAGTATTTGTAAACCATTCTTTTCACACACGCACTATAATGCTTAATTGTGGTGGTAAGTCCAAGCTATGAATATTTAAGTTTTGTTATTTTGTGAAGATGAATAATTAAATGTAGCAATATTTTCAAAATAAAAAAAAAGAAAAATAAATAAATAAAAGAAAAAAAATTGTAAATAAATAAAGTGTGTAATTATGTAAATGAATAAAGTTGGATAAGTTTGGTTTCGTAGCCTCTTTAGCTCGAGTAAGTAAGTTCTAAGGGGTGCTTCAACACCTAGTACCTTAAGCCAACTGGTTTGGGAGTTACTGACCTAAAGCTCGTTAAATAGGTTATGGAGAAAGCTTAAGGGAGCCAAACATTGCACTATCCACAGTTGTAAAGTTTGTAAATATTTGTATTTTATGTTTCTGCTTTTTAATTGTTCTCGTAAATAAATTTGAAGTGTTGCTGTCTGCAGGAGTGATTTGAAGCAGAATATCATGATAATTTTATTCTTAGTCTTGGATGAAACTTCATAATTATACATTATCTATTTTTGCACTAAGTTTGGCATATATACATTTTGTTAAATAGCATATAAATTGTTCAAATAAAATTTTTGTTTTGTTAGTTTATCTAGTTAGATAAGTCAAATTATAGTGAAATAATTTTTCATTATATAGATATTCAATAATTCATTTAAAAATTTTATCACTTTAATTGCTAGAGACTAGCAATAAGCTGGTTGGGGGGTGTGATGAGACTGTAAAAGTGTACATTTTCTAAGGCTTAAATAATTTATTTATGCTTTTATTTCTCATTAAATCCTCTAATTAGTAGCATTTTGTGTTAATAAGTATTTTTGTGTCTTAGTGTGTAAATATGTTTAAAAATATGGTTTTAGTGTGCTTTTATGCTTAATAGAATTGTTAGTAATTTTTAGAGTCATTTTGGTGTGTTAAATAAGTGTCTAGTCTATAAATAGTTAAAACCGTAAAAGTAATGCGGTTATTTTATTTTGAGTTTTAGTGTATTTGATAGTGTGTTTTAAGTTTGTAAATATGTCTTATTATATTTTTAGTAATTTCTAAAAATATTTTCAAGTCATAAAAATTATATATGTATTAAACCGTAAGAGACTAGAAATTTTAGGAGTTTTAAATATTTTTGTGTGTTTTAATGTAAAATAAATATTTTTAATATTTTTTTGTAAATATTATGTTTGTAAAATAATTAATATTAGTGTGTTTGTGATTTTTAGATTTGAAATTTGGAGGAAAAACGGAGCAAAAAGACACCAAAACGGATAAAATCGGACATCAAATGCATCAAAAATCTTTGAAAAATTTGAAATTCAAAAGGAAGAGGACACGTGGCGTCATGGGATCCGTCAGATTCACTACCGAATTAATCTCAACCGTTTGAGGAAGAGACGCGTGTCAATGTGTCATCCTGTGCGTCAGTGGAATCTCAGAGTACTGTCCACGTGTCGAAGAACGATTAGAGCGTGTGATTCACGCGTCGACAAGCTGCAAATGCGTCAGAGGGGAATCATAGACAGCTTCGAATCCTGTGCGGGCCAGTTCACAAGCAACCGTTCTCTCAACTGTTCGATGAGATGATGAAGACCAATCTGACAGTCATCAAGCTCGGTCCCACTAGACCCACCTGGGCCCAATCTCGCTTGCATCTGACAGCCATTGGATCTCGTCTTCAACTCTCTAGATCGTGCCTGTTTTGCGCTGCTCTGGTATGCATCACAAGGGATTACAAAGGAAAATCTGCACACTCAAGAATGTGGATCAGCGTAGAAGACGAAAGGAAGAAAATAAATCGAATCGGTCAACTTTCAATAGGAAAAAGCATTAATTTTAAATGGCCGTTAGTAAATCCAATCCCCTATAAATACCGAGGAATTTGCCTCAGTTTCAAAGCCCCTCTTACAGTATGAAAATACTGTTGTATTAGTTATAGTCTAGTTTTTATTCTAGTTTTTAGTCTAGTTTCTTGTAAAATATTTCCTAGTTTATGTTGTAAAAATTATGCTCAATAATATTAGTAGTATTTTATTAATTATGTCTTTTTAAATTTCTTTTTAGCTGAGGGGAGAGGGGGAAATTTTGGCAAAATTATCTTAAGTATTTTTGGTTTTTCTTAGTTTTCGAAGCTGTTGTAATGCCAAAATATTTTCTTAGAAAACTTAGAATTTCAATATTTTCTTAGCTAGAACTCTGCCAAAATTACGGTTCTGATTTATCGACGACATAGACTAGCATGAATAATGCTTGGGAGGACCTTGATTACTCGTAGATAGAGAATGGCTCGGTAAATGCTTAACTTACTATCTTGGTCATTATTTTAGTTAATTATGTTGAAATGCTGCTTATTTATTAAGTTGTGTTTTTGCTACATTATAGACATGGAATGGCATAGTAAATGCTTGGTAAATCTTGATTTATTGTCGACATAGGATGGCATAGTGTATACTTAAATCAATTAATAAATAAAAAGAAAAACTAAAATATATTGAAGATAATTGTCAGAATAAAACCTTTGAACATCAGCCCTGTTATTATTGTTGTTTTACTTCTTTAAATTGTCGTTATTATTGTTGTTACTCTGCTCAAGTCTTGTTATTAAATTTTCAAATTATCAAAATTTAAAGATAAAAAATGTTGTAAAAATGTGTAAATATTGTAAATACCTTCTGTGAATAATAAATATTAATCCTCAAAATTTTCAGTTTAAATAAAAAGAAAAAGTTAATATAATACATGTATTGGAACTGAATAAATCCTTTCCTATGGGTTCGACCTCGGATTCACCGAGTAAATATTACTTGAGACAACCTTATACTTGAGGTTAGTTTACAATGCGTTAATAGACGCGAGACCAAGTTTTTTGTGATGAGACTATAAAAGTGTACATTTTCTAAGGCTTAAATCATTTATTTATGCTTTTATTTCTCATTAAATCCTCTAATTTGTAGCATTTTGTGTTAATAAGTATTTTTGTTTCTTAGTGTGTAAATATGTTCAAAAATGTATTTTTAGTGTGTTTTTATGTTTAGTAGAATTGTTAGTAATTTTTAGAGTCATTTTGGTGTGTTAAATAAGTGTCTAGTCTGTAAATAGTCAAACCGTAAAAATAATACAGTTATTTTATTTTGAGTTTTAGAGTGTTTGATAGTGTGTTTTAAGTTTGTAAATATGTTTTACTATATTTTTAGTAATTTTAAAAAAAACTTCCAAGTCAAAAAAATTATATCTGTGTCAAACCATAACAGACTGGAAATTTTAGGAGTTTTTATTTATTTTTGTGTGTTTTAATGTAAAATAAATTTTTTTAATATTATGTTTATAAAATAATTAATATTAGTGTGTTTGTGATTTTTAGATTTGAAATCTGGAGAAAAAAACGGAGCAAAACGACACCAAAACGGATAAAATCGGACATCAAATGCATCAAGAAGATGAATAAACTTTGAATTTGAATTTTTAGGGACACGTGGTGATTTCTCAACCCTCGGATCAGCTGCCAAATGAATCTAGTCTGTCCATCCGCTGCAGAAGTCAGACCACGCGTCAGCCGAGGAGAAGCGTCAGCCGAGGAGAAGCGTCAGCGCTGACGCATGTCGGAGAAACTGCGTGTCTCAGTCGTGGATTCCACGTGTCAACTTGTGATTGGAGCGTGCATCACACGCACAGACAGCTGCAGAGAGAAGTCAGAGGGAATCTCGACTGCGTGGAATCTCGTGCGGTCATGTCCACATGCAGCCACTCTCTCAGCCATTCGATGCGAATACCAAAACTGATCTAACGGTCCTAAGTGTCGGCCCCACTGGTCCCACCTCGGCCAATTCTTCGCGCACTTGTCAGCCGTTAGATCACGCGTTGAACGGTCATGATCTTCCTGTTTGAGTCTTGCCATGATATGCAATGCACTCGATTATAAGCTCAAATTTGCATCTCCAAGAGCGAATCTCAACATGGAAAAAAAGAGGAGATAAAGGATCAAATGATCCGAATTTGTCAACTTTCAACAGGAAAAAATGATAATTACATATGGCATACAGTAACCTTTCAAGGCTATAAATAGCCTTGCAATGCCCCTTGAAAAAATCATCCCTTCGGGCCTTTGGCCCTCTTCCCATTCTTTTTCTTTCTGTTGAGTTAAACTCAGTAGTATCTTCTTAGATAAAATAATGCTTAAATTAGAGTAGAGTGTCTAGTGAGGCATAGAGATGATCTTGTATGCATAGTTTTTTAGTATGGATTTTAACTCTATATCTGTGTGGTAATACTTATATTTTTGGAATAAATTATATCTTTTTGTTTTCAATAATTATTGTTGATGCTGTTATGCTGTCAATTTTTACATATATTCAGTCATGCTTTCTTTATGTAATTTAATTATGTTGCATAGTTAATATTAATAATAATGAAATAATGCTTAATTTTATGGAATGTCTTTTACTGCAGTATGACTTGTTATATTGTCGATTCTAGATATTTCATAACGAAGTGCTGTCGAAGTTAACGTAATAATTTATTCCATAAAAATATATTAATTTTGATTTGTTGTTATTTTTTCTATCTTAAAATTATGTTAATTATAATTGAGTGGCAGCTGTTATAATTTTCATAATTAGTGCACCAATAATTATTTTGCTAGTTTTTATAGGAAGACCCTTACTGCATTATGACTTGTTATATTGTCGATTTAAGTTGACCTATATAATTAGTAAAATGTGTTTGCAATTAATGAGATAAGATATAATAAATCAAATACTTTAGATAATTATTAATTAGAGTTAAAATTTCCTATCAATTGCAAAACATACAAGGGATTCTCAATGCTTCATCATTTTAATTTTATGCTTTAAATTTTGAATTGAATAAAATAAAACCCACAAAAATATTTATCTAATTTTACACTTCGCTCTGAAAAAGTGCTTGTCTTTTTGAACGTTTATTTTTTATCAATTTGCCGAGGTATAAATTTTGATCTCCCTATGGATACGACAATTTTTCTAAACTACAAACGCCCGTCGTTTAAAGAAAAACATTTTTGGGCGTTACCAAAAATCTGGCGTCGTTGTCGGGGAGGTGTTGTTACTTTGTCATATTGCTAAATTAAGCAGGAAACCAGGTAAGTACTTTATCCTTATCTTGTAAATAGTGTAAATATTGTTATTTTAGTTTTATTAATTAATTAAGTAGGCTATTATTCACAAAGTTACTATTCTTGTCACTATTCACACATTGTTCACTATTCATAAAATAAAAAAATCAAAAAATAAAAAAAAATCATAAAAATTTTATTTTCTTTCCTTTTCTTTGTAAAATATTTATTTTGTTAGTTTTAGGTTTTTGCCTTAGAAATAAAACATCATAAAATTTTAGAGTTAGGTTTTTCATAAAATAAATTGTGGTTTTGCGAAGAGTATCCCTTGAGGAAGTTCTGTTTGGATGCTGGTACTAGCTCGGGTACCATTCCCATAGCCGGTTAATTTTGGAAACTTTCCCAACACCAGTCATTCGGGGAACGTTGCTCTGACTAGGAGATTGGTTTTTAAGGAGCCTTAGCCCCACCAATCTTTCCTAGGAACATCCTTAAGGTATATAATTCTCAAGATCTACAAAATAACTTAGGCGAGTACTTTTCATTCACTACTTTATTCTCCCTGAATAAAGAAAAGCTTAGCATTTGTCTTTATCCTTGTTAAAAGAAAAGGGATAAAAAAATCAAAAAAATAAAAAAATAATAATAATAATAATAAAAACACTTAGGGTTAATGATTCAAACTTAGTCGATCTGTTAAGGCTTTAGACTTAAGAAACCCTAGTGAACAATTGTCAAACTCTTTTTTGCATTTTTCATCCTCGTCGACCACTCTGTCAAATTCGTTTGCGATGGAGAATCTGGGTGAGAATCCTCAAAGAATGCTGATGAAAGATTTCATGCATCCGACTTGCACTTTAACTCCTTCATGTATTATGTTTCCATCAAATCTTCCACAACAAGATTTTAAGCTAGGAATGATTCAACTCTTACCAACCTTCTTTGGATTAGAAAGCGAAAATCCTTATGTTCATATTCGTGAATTTGAAGAAGTTGTTGCCACTTTTCATAGCCACCCTGATATCGCTAATTCCATCAAATTGAAAATTTTCCCTTTCTCACTAAAAGATAAAGCTAAAAATTGGCTTTATTCTTTAAGACCTCGATCCATTTAATCATGGAATGACATGACATCTGCTTTCTTCTACAAATACTTTCCATATCAAAAGACAAACAATCTCAAGAAAAAAATTCTGACTTTCTCCCAAAACGATCATGAAAATTTCTAAGAAGCATGGGAAAGCTTCAAAGATTTGTTAAGTCAATGTCCTCACCATGGTTACGAGAATTGGCGTCTTGTCAGCTTTTTCTACGAAGGACTCACAAGTCATGATCGCCAATATCTGGAAGTGATGTGCAATGGAAAATTTTTACACAAGGATCCTGAAGAGGCCAAGGAATTTCTTGATGAGTTTGCTGAAAAAGTTCATTTGTGGGCTAAATTAGATGTTTCTCATAAGTCGCGATCAACTGAAGTTCTTCAATTGAAGAAAGAGGATAGCCACAACCTTAGAGTTCAAGTTGAAAACCTCACAAGAGAATTAGAAATCCTCAAAGCAAAGAATGAGAAAGGAAGTCATGTAGTCACAAGAGCTAAACTATAAGGAACAAATTTTGTGAATGAAAGGTTTGACCAACAACCACTGGACTGTCATGTTTATCAGGAAGTGATAGGAGAATATGAGGAACAATGTAATGCCTTAAAGACAAATCATAAGCCTTATGCTCCTTATCCTGAAATTTTCAATCCTGATGGAAGAAGCAACTTGAATTTCAACAGGAGGAATTCAAATCAAGAGCAATCATTTGGAAATCAATGGAGAAATGAAGAAGAAATGCACTCAGGAGAAAATGTTCCTCAACATGATTCACACTCAAGCAATCTCTTGAAGAAACATTACAAGCATTCATTGAGGTACAAAACAAGTCATGTGAGAAAATTGAAGCTGCTTTAACACATATGACAAAAGAAATTTCAAAATTGAATGAAAAATATTCATCTCAAGCTCTGGTCATTTCTGAAGGACAAAGCATGATACAAACCTCTAACACTGAATAGAAGGATGAAGAGGTTAGTCATGTTACTACTCGCAGTGGTAAATCATTGGAAAAATCAAACACCACAAATGCGAATAAGGAAGAAGATGTTCCTCAAAGACAAGAAGAAGAAGTGAATAAGTTTCCAGTAGAAGTCCCTTTTCCTCAGGCTCTTCAAACTACTAGGAAAGTGCCAAAAAATTATGAACACATCTTGGAACATTTTAAGCAAGTTCGAATCGATCTTCCTCTTTTACAAATTCTCAAACAAGTATCTGCCTATGCCAAAGTGATAAAATATTTGTGCACTGTGAAAAGGAAACATCATGTCCCAAAGACTGCATTCTTAACTGAGCAACTAAGTGTAGTTCTTGAGCAAAGAGTACCAGTCAAGTACAAAGATCCTGGATGTCCCACAATCACCTGTTATATAGGATCCCATGAAATCACTCAAGCCTTGTTAGACTTAGGAGCGAGCGTCAATCTCATGCCCTATTCGATTTACTCGCAACTAGGCCTTGGAGAGATTAAGCCAACATCTGTGGACTTGCAATTCGTAGACCGATCCATAAAGAAACCACGAGGAATAGTTGAAGATGTTTTGTTACAAGTTGATAAGTTTTATTATCCCGTGGATTTTCTCATTTTAGACACTCAAACTAAGGTAGATATAGAATAAAAAATTCCTATCATCCTCGGAAGACCTTTCTTAGCTACGGCTAATGCTCTCATCAATTGTCGAAATGGTCTCATGAAAATCTCTTTTGGAAATATGACTCTTGAAGTGAATGTTTTCCATATTGGGAAGCAATTTCAAAGCAATAATGAGTGTTCTTACACTGAAGTCATTGATGAAGCTGTTCATGAAGAATTTCAAAAGCGAACCGATGTGCTTGAAGAAATCTTCCAAAGTCCTGATCTTGAAAATCCCAATCCTATTTCTGATATTCCTAAACATTCACTTGACAAAGAAACAAAGTTTTGGCAACCACATTTTGAAAAGCTATTCCTAGAAGGAGAAAAGCCAAAATTATCCACCGAAGAAATTCCTAAAATTAAGTTAGCCCAACTTCTTGAAGGACTACAACATGCATTCTTAGGAGCTAATGAATCTTTTCCTGTTATCATTTCATCCAAACTCGATGAATCACAAGAGCGACGGTTAATTAACATGTTGCGTGATCATAAAAATGCATTGGGTTGGACAATAGCTGATATCAAGGGTATTAGCCCCCTGATTTGGTCCCATCACATTCAATTGGAAGAAGGTGTTAATCCAAAAAGAGATCCCCAAAGGAGACTAAACCCAACAATTGAAGAAGTTGTGAGGAATGAAGTTTTGAAACCGTTAAATGCTGGTATCATTTATCCCATTGCGAATAGTAAATGGTCAGTCCAAATCAAGTTGTTCCTAAGAAATCTGGTGTAACTATGATAACAAATGAAAAAGGAGATTTTGTCCCTACAAGAGTTGTCACTGGATGGCGAATGTGCATTAATTATTGAAAATTAAATGCCGCCACTCGAAAAGACCATTTTCCACTCCCATTCATCGATCAAATCTTAGAACGTGTAGCTGGTCATCCTTTCTATTGCTTTCTAGATGGATATTCAGGATATTATCATATAGAGATAGCATTAGAAGATCAGGAAAAGACCACATTTACATGTCCTTTTGGTACTTTTGCTTTCTGACGAATGTCATTCGGACTTTGTAATGCCCCAGCTACGTTTCAAAGATGCATGATGAGCATTTTCAGTGACATGTTTGAGAAGATTATGGAAGTTTTCATGGATGATTTAACTGTCTTTGGTAATTCGTTTGATACTTGTATGCTTAACTTGGAAGCTGTTTTGAAAAGATGTGAAGAAAAAGGCCTTGTGTTAAATTGGGAAAATTGCCATTTTATGGTTCCATCTAGCATGGTTCTTGGACACATTGTCTCTGAAAGAGGAATTGAAGTTGATCCAGCTAAGATTGAGCTTATTTCAAACTTGGCCACTCCAAAGACTGTTAGAGATGTTCGATCTTTTCTTGGACACGCTGGATTTTATAGGAGGTTCATTCAAAATTTTTCAGCCATATCAAGACCATTGTGTAATCTCCTGTTGAAAGATGCTGTGTTTGAATGGACAAAAGAATGTGAAGAATCTTTCCGAGCACTGATATCTAAGTTAACATTCGCACCTATCATGCAATCCCCTGACTGGAGTTTACCATTTGAAGTCATGTGTGATGCAAGCAATTACGCTGTAGGAGCCGTCTTAGGTCAACGAAGGGAAGGAAAACCTTTTGTAGTGTACTATGCAAGCAAAACCTTAAACAATGCTCAAATGAATTACTCAACCACTGAAAAGGAATTACTTGCTGTAGTATTTGCGCTTGATAAGTTTCGTTCATACCTAATCGGTTCACCCATCACTGTTTTCACTGATCATTCTGCCCTTAAGTATCCTTTTTCTAAAAAGGATGCTAAAGCCTGACTTATCAGGTGGATCCTTCTTCTGCAAGAGTTTGATTTGATTATCAAGGACAAGAAAAGAGTGAGAACATGATCGCTGACCACTTATCTCGTTTGGAAGTCAATGATTCTGTCAATGGTTCACCAATTCATGATGACTTTCCTAATGAACATTTGTTCTCTGTTACCAAGTTACCTTGGTATGCACACATTGTCAATTATTTGGCAACTGGAGAAATTATATCTGCTTGGAGTTTTCAAGACAAAAGAAAGTTTTTGATTGAAGTACGCAACTTTTACTAGGATGATCCATACCTTTTCAAATACTGTCGTGATCAAATCATGAGACGTTGCATTCCTGAAGATGAAGCGACTAGTGTCTTAAAATTTTGTCACACTAATGCATGTGGTGGTCATTTTTCGGCCAAGAAAACTACTACAAAGATCCTCCAATGTGGTCTTTATTGGCCTACTTTGTTCAAAGACACTTATCATTATTGTCGTTCCTGCGAAAATTGTCAAAAGTTAGGTAGTCTGTCTCGTCATCACATGATGCCTCTAAACCCGATTATAGCAATTGAAATATGCTGGGGAATAGACTTTATGGGACCTTTTTCACCTTCTTTTGGGTACCTATACATCCTTCTTGCTGTGGAGTATGTTTCAAAATGGGTTGAAGCCGTAGCATGCCGTACTAATGATAATACAACTGTTATAAAGTTCTTGAAAGAAAACGTGTTATCTAGGTATGGTACGCCACGTACTATAATCAGTAATCAAGGCACACAATTTTACAACCGTTCTTTTGAAACTTTGATGTGAAAGTTTGGTGTGATTCATAAAGTTTCGACTGCCTATCACCCACAGACAAATGGACAAGCTGAGTTAGCAAATAGAGAGATCAAACAAATTTTGAAAAAAACAGTGAATCCTGATCGAAAAGATTGGTCCTCATGTCTTCAAGATGCACTCTGGGCATACTACACAGCTTACAAAGCTCCTTTAGGAATGTCTCCCTATAGGCTCGTCTTTGGAAAAGCCTGTCATTTACCTGTAGAACTTGAACATAAAGCTTATTGGGCTATTAAAGCTCTCAACTTTGATCTTAGTGCTTCAAGTATTGAATGGAAGCTTCAACTCTCTGAACTTGAGGAATTAAGGAATGATGCTTACAACAGTTCATGGATTTACAAAGCAAAAATGAAAGCATTTCATGACAAACATATTCTGAGAAAGAACTTTGATCTAAATCAATGGGTTCATCTTTATGAATCTCATCTTCACCTTCATCCTGGTAAGTTAAAATCACGATGGACAGGTCCATATATTGTAAAACAGGTTTTCCCAAATGGTGTTGTTGAAATTGAAGATCCATCCGATGGAAGGATACTCAAAGTAAACGGCCAGAGATTGAAAAGCTACATAGAACGGATAACTGAACCCGAAGAAGTCACTCTTATGGCTCCAATTTATCAACCCTGAGTAGTTTTCTGTTTATTCTCTTTAAAATATTTATTTTTGTTGTTTATGTTTCTTATTTTGTTTTTTTTTTACTTATTTTTTTTTCATATTAAAAAAAACTTTGAAAGTTGAAAATAAATCTCAAAATTAATTCTTGCAGAATAGCTGAGTTTAAGGAGGTTATAATCAATTGTGATTAGTAAATACTTTATATTTGCGGCCTCTTGAGATGAATTCTAAAGAATTTGTGTAAAAATATGATTTTGGACTTTCGAAACAAAAAAAAAATGAAGTCTAGGGAATCTGACTTTAAAAGACCCAATTTGTAATATATTGTTCTGTGTTTTGTTAGTTTTTAGTTTGTTAAGTTTACCACAGATCATCTCTACAGCTACGCTGATTCAGGTAATATTTTTGCTGCTCTCACTATTCTTTTATACATTTAAGATAATGTACATTCTAGGTTGGGGGGAGAGGGTTGTGTTTAAAAATTGTGCTTCAATGTTGTACTGTGCCAAAAAAAATTTATTTTACCCAAAATTTTTATTTTGCTCCAGATTTTTGTGCATTTTTCATTTTTGTGTGTTATTTTTTCTGGGTCATAAAATTAAAAGAAAATAAAAAAAATGTCTTGTAAATATTAGTTTCTCAGTAATTAATGACTTATTATTTTGTTTTGATTTTTGAATTTCATATTAATGTAATATCATTTTTCTATTCTTTGAATTATCTAATTTTATGCACTCTCAAAACTTTAGTTTTATTTAACATTTTTATGTGTTTATTTTTTAAAGTGTTTGTAAGTCATTCTTTTCACACACACACTATAATGTTTAATTGCGGTGGTAAGTCAAAGCTATGAATATTTGAGTTTTGTTATTTTGTGAAGATGAACAATTGAAGGCAGTAATATTTCAAAAAAAAAGAGAGAGAAAAAAAGAGAAAAATAAAAAGAAAAAAAATAAAATAAAAAAATAAATTGTAAATAAATAAAGTGTGTAATTATATAAATAAATTTGGATAAGTTTGGTTTCGTAGCCTCTTTAACTCGAGTAAGTAAGTTCTAAGGGGTGCTTCAACACCTAGTACCTTAGACCAACTGGTCTAGGAGTTACTAACCCAAAGCTCGTTAAATGGGTTATGGAGAAAGCTTAAGGGAACTAAGCATTGCACTATCCATAATTGTAAAGTCTGCAAATATTTTTATGTTTCTGCTCTTTAATTGTTCCAAATCAACAATTTGAAGTATTGCTGCCTGTAGGAGTGAATTGAAGTAAAATATCAAAATAATTTTATTCTTAGTTTTGAAACTTCATAATTATTCATTATCCCTTTCTGCACTAAGTCTGGTTTGTATACATTTTGTTAAATAGTATATAAATTGTTCAAATAAAATTTTGGTTTTGTTAGTCTATTTAGTTAGATTACTCAAATTATAGTTAAATGATTTTTCATTGTATAGATATTCAATAATTCATTTCAAAGTTTATCGCTTTAATTGTTAGGGACTAGCAATAAGCTGGTTGGAGGGTGTGATGAGACTGTAAAAGTGTACATTTTCTAAGGCTTAAATCATTTATTTATGCTTTTATTTCTCATTAAGTCCTCTAATTAGTAGCATTTTGTGTTAATAAGTATTTTTGTGTCTTAGTGTGTAAATATGTTTAAAAATATGTTTTTAGTGTGTTTTTATGTTTAGTAGAATTGTTAGTAAATTTTAGAGCCATTTTGGTGTGTTAAATAAGTGTCTAGTCTGTAAATAGTCAAACCGTAAAAATAATACAGTTATTTTATTTTGAGTTTTAGAGTGTTTGATAGTATGTTTTAAGTTTGTAAATATGTTTTACTATATTTTTAGTAATTTTCAAAAATATTTCCAAGTCATAAAAATTATATCTATGTCAAACCGTAACAGACTGAAAATTTTAGGAGTTTTTATTTATTTTTGTGTGTTTTAATGTAAAATAAATGTTTTTAATATTATGTTTGTAAAATAATTAATATTAGTGTGTTTGTGATTTTTAGATTTGAAATCTAGAGGAAAAACGGAGCAAAACGACACCAAAACGGATAAAATCGGACATCAAATGCATCAAGAAGATTAATAAAAATCGAATTTGAATTTTTAGGGACACATGGCGATTTCTCAGCCCTCGGATCAGTTGCCAAACGAATCTCGTCTGTCCATCCGCTGCAAAAGTCAGGCCACGTGTTAGCCGAGGAGAAGCGTCAGCGCTGACGCATGTCGGAGAAATCGCATGTCTCAGTCGTGGATTCCACGTGTCAACCTGTGATTGGCGCATGCATCACATGCACAGACAGCTGCAGAGAGAAGTCAGAGGGAATCTCGGCTGCGTGGAATCTCGTGTGGTCATGTCCATGTGCAGCCACTCTCTCAACCATTCAATGCGAATACCAAAACTGATCTAACAGTCCTAAATCTCGGCCCCACTGGTCCCTCTTGGGCCCATTCTTCGCGCACTTGTCAACCATTAGATCACGCGTTGAACGGTCATGATCTGCCTGTTTGAGTCTTGCCATGATATGCAATGCACTCAATTATAAGCTCAAATTTGCATCTCCAAGAGCGAATCTCAGCGTGGAAAAAAAGATGAGAAAAAGGATCAAATGATCCGAATTTGTCAACTTTCAACAGGAAAAAATGATAATTACATATGGCAAATAGTAACTTTTCAAGGCTATAAATAGCCTTGCAATGCCCCTTGAAAAAATCATCCCTTCGGGCCTTTGGCCCTCTTTCCCATTCTTTTCTTTCTGTTGAGTTAAACTCAGCAGTATCTTCTTAGATAAAATAATGCTTAAATTAGAGTAGAGTGTCTGGTGAGGCAGAGAGATGATCTTGTATGCATAGTATTTTAGTATGGATTTTAACTCTATATCTGTGTGGTAATGCTTATATTTTTGGAATAAATTGTATCTTTTTGTTTTCAATAATTATTGTTGATGTTGTTATGCTGTCAATTTTTACATAAATTCAGTCATGCTTTCTTTATATAATTTAATTGTGTTGCATAGTTAATATTAATAATAATGAGATAATGCTTAATTTTATGGAATGTCTTTTACTGCAGTATGACTTGTTATATTGTCGATTCTAGATATTTCATAAGACGAAGTGCTACCGAAGTTAATGTAATAATTTATTCCATAAAAATATATTAATTTTGATTTGTTATTATTTTTTCTATTTTAAAATTATGTTAATTATAATTGAGTGACAGCTGTTATAATTTTCATAATTAGTGCACCAATAATTATTTTGCTAGTTTTTATAGGAAGACCCTTACTGCATTATGGCTTGCTATATTGTTGATTTGGGTTGACTTATATAATTAGTAAAATGTGCTTGCAATTAATGAGATAAGATATAATAAATCAAATACTTTAGATAATTATTAATTAGAGTTAAAATTCCCTATCAATTGCAAAACATACAAGGGATTCTCAAAGCTTCATCATTTTAATTTTATGCTTTAAATTTTAAATTGAATAAAATAAAACCCACAAAAATATTTATCTCATTTTACACTTCCCTCTGAAAAAGTACTTGTCTTTTTAAACGTATATTTTTATCAATTTGTCGAGGTACAAATTTTCATCTCTCTGTGGATACGACAACTTTTCTATATTACAAACGCCCGCCGTTTAAAGAAAAACATTTTTGGGCGTTACCCTCTTATAGTATGAAAATACTGTTGTATTAGTTATAGTCTAGTTTTTATTCCAGTTTTTAGTCTAGTTTCTTGTAAAATATTTCCTAGTTTATGTTGTAAAAATTATGCTCAATAATATTAGTAGTATTTTATTAATTATGTCTTTTTAAATTTCTTTTTAGCTGAGGGGAGAGGGGAAAATTCTGGCAAAATTATCTTAAATATTTTTGGTTTTTCTTAGGTTTCTAAGCTGTTGTAAAATATTTTCTTAGAAAACTTAGAATTTCAATATTTTCTTAGCTAGAACTCTGTCAAAATTACGGTTCTGATTTATCGACGACATAGACTGGCACGGATAATGCTTGGGAGGACCTTGATTACTTGTAGACAGATAATGGCTTGGTAAATGCTTAACTTACTATCTTGGTCGTTCTTTTAGTTAAGTTATGTTGAAATGCTACTTATTTAGTAAGTTGTGTTTTTGCTACATTATAGACATGGAATGGCATAGTAAATGCTTGGTAAATCTTGATTTATTGTCGACATAGAATGACATAGTGTATACTTAAATCAAGTAATAAATAAAAAGCAAAACTAAAATATATTGAAGATAATTGTCAGAATAGAACCTTTGAACCTCAGCCCTATTATTATTGTTGTTTTACTTCTTTAAATTGTCGTTCTTATTATTGTTACTCTACTTAAGTCTTGTTATTAAATTTCTAAATTATCAAAATTTAAAGATGAAAAATGTTGTAAAAATGTGTAAATATTGTAAATACCTTCTGTGAATAATAAATATTAATTCTTAAATTTTTTAGTTTAAATAAAAAGAAAAAGTTAATATAATACATGTACTGGAACTGAATAAATCCTTCCTTGTGGGTTCGACCTCGGATTCACTGAGTAACTTGGTCTCGCGTCTATTTACGCATTTTAAACTAACCTCAAGTATAAGGTTGTCTCAAGTAATATTTACTTGGTGAATCCGAGGTCGAACACATAGGGAATGATTTATTCAGTTCCAGTACATGTATTATATTAACTTTTTCTTTTAATTTAAACTAAAAAATTTGAGGATTAATATTTATTATTCACATAATGTATTTACAATATTTACACATTTTTACAACATTTTTCATCTTTAAATTTTGATAATTTGAAACTTTGATAACAAGAAATGCAAATAATAACTTAAACAGAGTAACAACAATAATAACAACAATTTAAGGAAGTAAAACAACAATAATAACAGGACTGAGGTTCAATGGTTCTATTCCGACAATTATCTTCAATATATTTTAGTTTCTCTTTTTTATTTATTAGTTGATTTAAGTATACACTATGCCATCCTATGTCGACAATAAATCAAGATTTACCAAGCATTTACTGTGCCATTCCATGTCTATAATGTAGCAAAAACACAACTTAATAAATAAGCAGCACTTCAACATAACTTAACTAAAATAACAACCAAGATAGTAAGTAAAGCATTTACCGAGCCATTCTCTGTCTACGAGTAATCAAGGTCCTCCCAAGCATTATCCGTGTCAGTCTATGTCGTCGATAAATCAGAACCGTAATTTTGGCAGAGTACTAGCTAAGAAAATATTGAAATTCTAGGTTTTCTAAGGGAATATTTTGGCATTACAACAGCTTAGAAAACTAAGAAAAACCAAAAATATTTAGGATAATTTTGCCAAAAATTTTCCCTCTCCCCTCAGCTAAAAAGAAATTTAAAAAGACACAATTAATAAAGTACTACTGATATTATTGAGCATAATTTTTACAACATAAACTAGAAAATATTTTACAAGAAACTACACTGAAAACTAAAATAAAAACTAAACTATAATTAATACAACAATATTTTCATACTGTGAGAAGGGTCTTTAACTGAGGCAAATGCCTCGGTATTTATAGGGGATTGGATTTACTAACGGCCATTTGAAATTAATGCCTTTTCCTGTTGAAAGTTGACGGATTCGAATTATTTTCTTCTTCTTTCAAGCCGATCCGCGTTCGTGAGAATGCGAATTTGTCTTTGAGATTCTCTGCTTTGCGGTACACGGTAGTACTGAAACGGACTGATCGTGACCGTTAATCGCGCGATCCAACGGCTGTCAGACGCTCGCAAATTGAGCCCAGGTGGGACCAAGATTTAAGGCCGATGGATGAGTCAAAGTATTCAGATCTGACGGTTCAGAGAACAGATGCACGTGGACACGACTGCACATGATCCAAAGCAACTTGAGACTCCCCTGCCTCGCCTGCAGCTTTGTCGGCTCGTGTAACGCACGCGCTAATCAGATTTAGACACGTGGACTGCATGCTGAGATTTCACTGACGCATCGGATTACGCGTTGACACAGTCTCTTCCTCGGACGGCTGAGATTAATTTATCAGTTGATCCGGTGGTCCTTGTTACGCCACGTGTCTTTTCTATATGAATCTAAATATTTTAAGGATCTTTTTATGCATTTGATGTCCGATTTTATCCATTTTGGTGTCGTTTTGCTCCGTTTTTCCTCCATATTTCAAATCTAAAAATCACAAACACACTAATATTAATTATTTTACAAACATAATATTTACAAAAATATTAAAAATATTTATTTTACAATAAAACATACAAAAATAGATAAAAACTCTTAAAATTTCCAGTCTCTTACGGTTTAGCACAGATATAATTTTTATAACTTGGAAATATTTTTAAAAATTACTAAAAATATAACAAGACATATTTATAAATTTAAAACACACTAAAACTCAAAATAAAATAACCGCATTACTTTTACGGTTTTAACTATTTACATACTAGACACTTATTTAACACACTAAAATGACTCTAAAAATTACTAAAAACACATTTTAAACACATTTTCACACTAAGACACAAAAATACTTATTAACACAAATTGCTATTAATTAGAGGATTTAATGAGAAATAAAAGCGTAAATAAATAATTTAAGCCTTAGAAAATGTACACTTTTACAGTCTCATCATTGTTCTTTTCTTCATTGATTGTAGGAGCTCTTTAGCATACAAAGGTTAGTCAGATCTGATCAATTTATGCATATAGCATGTCAAACTTGTGTTTTGAAAAATATTCTAATTTAAAATTTTTAAAATTCCATTGCGTACTCGTTTTCCAACATCCCTATCCATCCACAACTCATAAGGAGTTTTAGAAACCGATTTTTAAGGCACATTGTTCAAAAAATAACATGCGCTTTATAGTGCATATCCCCAAAAGGATAAAGGCAATGTCAGATAACTCATCATGAATTTAACCATATCCAACTAAGTCCTATTTTTTCTCTTAGCTACGCCATTCTATTACGGAGTGCTCGGCATAGTCAAATAGGATAAGATCTCATTCTCTAATAAGCGTCCCAAGAGCTAATCAAAGAGGTATTCTCCACCTCAATCGAATCAAAGTGCCTTTATGGGTTTACCTAATTGCTTCTTCGCTTTAGCCTAAAAGTCCTTGAACTTGTCAAAAGTGTCACTTTTATGACACATTAGGTTGACATACCCATAACTTGAGTAATTATCTATTAAAGTGACAATGTACTCATACTCTCCACGGGCCCTGATGTTTATGGAACCACAGACATCACTATGCATAAGTTCTAGAACCCCTTTGGCCCTATTACCCTTAGACCCAAATGGTCTCTTGGACATTTTGCCCTCTAAACAAGATTCATATCATGGTATAGATTTCACCTCTAAGTGACTTAAAGGTCCATCTTTTACTAGGCTTTGAATCTTATTCAGGCTGATATGACCCAATCATAGATACCAAAGATAAGTGTTATTGGAGTGAGAAGTTTTAAGTCTTTTAGAGTTATCATTAACCTCAATGTTCAGCAGTGAGTCCATCTTAGGTTTGATAAAATATAGATTGTTTTGCATCCATCCATCACAAATAAAAGATTTGTTTTCACGAATCATAACTTTATTATTAAAAGATATTGAATAAGAGTCTTTAAATAAACAAGCAATATAAATTAAATTCCTTTTAAGTTTAGGAACATAAAAAAATCTCTCAAAACCAAAGTCCTATAATTATCAAAGTAAAGATAGACATCTCCTACTACTTCAACCAACACTAAGGATACATCACCCATCGGAGGCATGAAGTGCTCATGCAGCAAACGTCTCCTTTCTTTAAATCCCTTTAGAGAAACACAAACATTATTACTTGCTCTAGAATCTACGAACCAAGCGTCACTAGATTCTTTGACAAAACAAGTCTCAATCACTAAAAGTTCGCACCTACTTCCTTTAGATAGGAAGTCCTTCCAATTCTTCTTTATATGCCCAACCTTTCAGCAGAAAAAATACTTTAGTTTCTTTAGGTTCCTCTTATTTTTCTTCTTATCCTTGCCATTTGCCAGAATAGAAGTTTTCTCGTCTTTCCCAAAGTTAGAATTGGAACGAGATGTAGCTACGAAGTTTGCCTCACTACTAGCTGGAGCTTCCTTAATCAAATTTTTGAACTCCTGTAACTGCTTCATCGACTCAGTCAAGGTCATAACCTGTTTATTGCTCAAGTTATATGAAGCTTTAAACGAGATGAGCTCCTTAGTCTCAAAAACATAGTCATCTATGACTCAACATCTATATTAGCTCCATGGGTTTGAGCCTCAGCAAAGTAAACCATGACAAACATCATATGCTTTTTCACAGGAGTCCTTGGTCTTTTCTTGTAGTTGAGGAGCTTCCAAAGAGCCCCTTGTTGCTTTTTCAAGGCTTAGCCTCCAAAAATATCATCAAAATAATCCAAGATCTATTAAGTAGTCTCATAATCTTCATATTGAGCCTGCAGCATGTTATTCATGCTAGTCATAATGTAACAGCAGTCCTAATCATTAGCATCCTTTCAACGATCATGTGCTTAGATTTTTTCATTAGTGGATTTGCCTGTAGGCACAAGAGGACATGGTATGGTTAGCACAAATTTTTGTTTTTCAAAGGATAAGATGATATTTAGGTTTTATTTTCAATCATTATAATTCTCTCCAGTTAGCATGTTCTCAGTAAATATCAAAGATAAAGTGTTTTAAGATATTTTAATCTATAATAAAGATTCATATACCAAATATAAATAAACATTCCACAACAGTTTAGTAAGCTAACACAAACAAGTAAGCATACAAATGTGTTTATATGTCAAAATCTTGAAAATATCACAACCTTACAATAATAACTTCTAACTCAGAATTCAACAAGCCACCTTGGGGATACTTGCCAAATTCAATTAGGAACACAGATCCTCTTCAATTAGTATTACCATTGAGGACCTGTCTGATCTAGCATATACTAATAATCATTCTCTTTGGTCATTATTTTCATTAAGAGAGCTCTTAGGGGAGTTTAATAACAAAATTAATCTTGAATGTATGACCATCGTTTCAACTATTTCAACCATACTTTATAATCGCCAACTAGTGGTATACAATGATAAATCATGCTAAAATAAATTATCCCTTTGAAGATCCAACTCGGTACATGATGAAATCCTTTCCTAGGGGTCAGAATCACCATGTGCTACCTATGGACCAGCGATGGAGGCCTTTGGTCCTCTCTTCAAAAACATTCTCCCACTCAATATTTTAAAAATCAAAGTTTTATGTTAACCATGCATGAACAATTTTTAATGAGTGGCACTCCCTATTCCACATGGCATGTTATCAACACACATGGTAAATCATATTATAATACAGACAAGCAAAGCAATATGCAAAGCTATAAGCAAAATAATAAATAGCCATAATATTATGATTCCATCCTAGAGAAAAGAAAATAAAGATTACAAAAGATCAATCGAAACCTATTATCAATTTTTCATCTTGTATCTTCTTATTGTATCCTTCTTCATAAGGCATCTATTTTCTCTTCTTCAACCTTATATAGATCAAAAAGGTATATTTTTCTGGTCATCATAACATTTCATGTTTTTTAGAATTGTCTTAAAAACAACATCGACTGCACCAAACAAGGCACCTTTTTTTAAAAAAACATTATGGCCCACTGCCGGCCTACCGATCTATGACCATTATCCTGTCGACCCAAAAAGTTCGGCCTGCCAACAAATGCTAAACCAGTGTCTTTCCAGAAATAATGAAAAATATTTTTAATTAGTTTTTAATTTTATTTTCAACAATTCAAAAATATAAAAATTTATAAACACAAAAAAATAGAACTCCTATCATCTCCATCTTCTCTTCGAATAATTATTTTAATACAAATTTTACAAATTGAAATTAAAATAATAAATCCAAACAATGATGATAGACTACTATCTAATTACATTAAAAACTTAGATACATATTCTAACCTCTAAAGAACCATAACCAGCAGAAAATAATGAATTAAAATAATAAATAGAAATTAATTATCCATAATTAATTAATAGAGATTCAACACATAATCTCATGACAACATTTAATTATATAAAAGCCTTAGAGTGCCAACTCTCTAAAAAATTAAATCAAGCATAGAAGAGAGTAAGATCACATAATCCATGTACACAGCATGATCATAAACTTGTAAAATCAACATAAAAACTAGGCTCTAATACCAATTGTTGGAAAACAATACGCAGTAGAATTTTAAAAATTTTAAATCAGAGTATTTTTTGAAACACAAGTTTAACATGCTAAATACATAAATTAATAACAGATATTACATACCTCTTTTATATACTGAAGTCAGTAGAAATCCGTGAAGAGAAGAAAGTTTCAAAAAAGCCTCAACCAACTGGTCTTCTTTGCTATTCTCTATCCATGATTGGAGTGTGGGTGGTTGCACATTGTATAGTTTCTCCTCTAGTGACTCTCCATCCAACCACTTGAGAATACCTAGAGCTAAGGTTCTTGATGTTGAACAATAGCCCTCAGGGAGTTTTAGAGTTTCTCTCACTAAAGTACTCATTTTTTGCTTCTCAAATTATCTAAATAACAAAGAAAACACACCTCATTTTATAGTGGTCGAATTTGGGGTTAAACCTTATCAGATGAAATTTCAATATTCGAGTTCGGATCAACTTTTGATGAAAAACATGTCAAAATACGTAACCTGATTATCGCATGATCGGTATGCCGATTTGGGAGATCGGTATGTCGAACTTACTCCATCAGCCTACGAACTTAACCATCGGCTTGTTGAACTTACAATAATCTGGCATTCTAAGGATATCTTATTTTCACATGAAAATCTTAAGTAAAGCCTCATTTTTAATTCAAATAACCCAATAAAGAAGTTATTTGATTAAACCAGTCATATACAAATAATCCTATAGTAAATAAAATATTACCTAAATAATTCAACAAGTTTATCTTGAATTAATTTAGAAAATTAATTCAACTGATAAACTAATATGAATTATTAAATCTACGCTTATCGAATTTTAGCCAATCTAATAATTAACACAAGTCACTAATATGTAGGAAAAACACATCTTATCGTTACAGGATTATTATGAGCTAACAAAGGGGACTAGATGGACATATATAAATCAATCTCCTATAATTATAAAATAATATATCCCATTTTATAATTATTAACTCTAACCCTACTCCACTAAAAGCTTAGAGCTACACTCTCGAAATATTTAAAACTACAGAGCTCTAATAAGCTAACCGTCCATGACATATCATAATGTGTCACATGGCTATAAGATATTCATAATCGGCATAATGATAAATTTCGTTTTACCATCCTAATTTTTTTTATCTTACGTTCCATTATCACACTATTTGAATACTTATTATTCATAAATAATATACCATTTGGTTACTCTTGTGTATCTAAATGGTTGAGTGCTCTAGTCTTCCAATTATAGGATTATGCATATATGAGAATATCATTAACTCTACAAAAGAGCTACGATTTCTATATCTATGAATAACAAGTTTACGTGAATTAAGAGTCGTGTCTCTAACATATTGGTATGCATACCATCATTAAATCAAGATATCACCTTTTGGTATATCAAAAGGCCCAAGTCAAGAATATAGGCCTATTAGTCATTTCAAGATTAAAACACAACACATATGATTATCTAAAGTGAATTGATATAAACAAACAGAATTATTAACCAAATCAATTCAACTTTTTGTCTCAATCCAATATATTGTCACCTATGACAATACACCAATGTTTCTGTCATCGTCCATTAGGGATTTTGACAGCACAACAATCTTAGCATGAATAAAGCACCCAACTTTTGCAAATCTTATCATTTTGCCCATCACCTTTAAGATTCATATCTTCCCATAATCTATTCATCATATGTACGATCTTAAAGACTTAAACTGACAGTCTTAGACTTTTGTTTGCTTATCATACATTCAAAAGAAATGACCATAAAGAGGACAATATTTGGTATATGAATAATAAATAAATTCTTTATTGAAAAAAATCTCAAAAAACACATTACAATATTTACTCCTTAGGGCACCATGCCTAATAGGATCGACATCCGTACTCTAGATCATTTTATTACTTGCGATCATGTATGCTTGCACACGTCACCACTAAGCTAGCTTATTTGCATAAAAAAACTTTGGTCCAACAATGGCTTAAATGTGATGCCAATTTAGAGGGAAATTGGTTCCATCACTATAGTTAAACTAGCGTTGGCTTTTACAATTCATGGGATCAATTCTTGTTTCTTTGTCACTTAGAATTATCTCCAAGTTTCTCCAAACTAGGATTTTCCCAAATGGCTAGGGTGACTAGCTAGCTGATAAAGGATTTTCGGCTCCTGATGGATCCTCTAATCCTACTTAAATCGTAGTTTAAAACTAATCTCTGAATTAATCAGTAATGATGTTATTACTAAATCACGTAATAAAATTAGACTCTCATTGATCTTAAAACTATTCCTTAACTAAATAAATCTAATCTTGACTTTTCCTACACTTATCTTGGAGATGAAAAATCTTTAGAATTATCGATTCCCAAGCCCAGATAGCACTTTTATTGCAATTGCCATCGAGTAAACTTTATTCTAGCTAATAAGTAATTATAGTTTTGTATATTAGGGTGTTCCTTGGTACACTACTAATATCATACTATCCTTGAAATTTTCATATATTGAATTTATAATCTGTGTAGGGTTTGAAATTTCCTCCACCTTTAATTCGCATTGAATCTTATCAATCGAATTACTTGCTCATAAAAGCTAATAAACTAAACTTTATAGTTGATTTAGAATTTTGGAATCTATAATATAATTCCATAAATTCTCCAATCATAGAACATAACATAAAATTTTACAAGAAAATCCCTAACAAATATTTAAATTATAGTATTTAGTCATTACAATAACTGACCAAGTTTGTAACACTTGTAACTCTAGTTCCTGATGTTCACTTATCATGAAACTCTCTGAATTAAGTGAGAGTTAATTAATGTAGTTTAACTGCATTAGAGTGTCTATCTATACAATACTAATGTAGTACCATACTTGAAATTCTTATATGTGAAAGCTCAGTCTCACACTAATAAAACTCCCTTCATCTCAATTTAAGATAGAAGGTTTCTAATCTTATAAATTCTTATAGCTTCTCATAACACTTAGCAGTTTTATATACTATTGAATTTATTCTAATTATATAGCCATAGAATTTAAACTGAAATTCCATGAATCTTTTACATATAATAAGTGTTTGGGTTTCCATGAAATCCCTCGACTTTAATACTTGAATTCTCTTGAACATAATGAATCAAGTGCTTAATGATTAAACTGAAATTCTACTCAAGCCATTAAGAATGTATTGACTTGTCTCAAGCCAAATATTTTCTTAAGCTTTTGTATCCTTTCATGATCGTTTATCTTATTATCTACTATTATGGTCCATCGTTAAGCCTTTCAACTAAAGGTACGTGTTATTCCTAAACTTGCACAATATACTTAGTATGACTAAGCTTGTCATAATGTTGTTGACCTTAACAATCTAATAGGAACTTACATTCATAGGTTCTAGATTCTTACTTTCTAATAAACTTAACAACAAGATATGGAAAAATCCTTAAGTAATTACACATTAATTATTAGATTTTTCTAGATGCTACAAAGGAAATAATGCTTTGTAGAATTAAGAGGCATACCAAATAAGGGAAAAACATGATGGAAGTAAGCAGCCACAAGGATTCGAAGTACAACAAAGGGGAAAAAGGTAATGCAAACTTTAGAATAGCTTATATAATCTCAAGCAGGCTCCAAGATAGGGGTACAAGAAGTTTGACAGTTTCATGAGTAGAAATAGGTTCTTAAGGTGCTAGGCGAATCATTGTTGTTATGTGAAGAAATTCAATGACTCCTACATCATTCTATAGCTATATGTTAATGATATGCTGTTTGCAAGTGCTTGCAAGTAAAAGATTGATAAGTTAAAAGAGGAATTGTCCAAATAGTTTGCAAAAAGGAGTTAGGTGCTGCAAAACAAATCCTTAGAATGAGGTATACTAAGGACAGTAGCATCTTGAAGCTATCAATGAAAGACTATATGAAGAAGGCGCTAAGAGGATTTAGATTAGATGATGCAAATCCTATGAGTGCTCCTTTGCCTAGTCAGTTCAAACTATCCAAAATACAGTTGCCTTCAACAGAGAAAGAGTAAGCCCAAATGAATAAGGTGCCTCATACTTCAACAATTGGTAGTCATATGTATGTCATGGTGTGTACCAAACTAGACATTGCACCTGAAATAGGAGTTGTGAATAGGTACATGAGCAATCTAGGTAAGCAGCATTAGGAGGTAGTGATGTAAATTTTCAAATATCTAGAAGGTATTAAATGTTTAGCTTATGTGTTTCAAGAAATCAGTTTAGGGACTGCAAGTTTAATTTGATGCCAATATGGCTGAAGATATTAATGATAGAAAAAGTATTACTGGATATGTCTATACATTGGGTGGTATGACAGTCATTTAGGTTTCGAAGTTGCAAAAAATAGTTGTTTTTTCCACTATTAAGGTAGAATATGTTGTTGTAACTGAAACAAACAAGGAGATGGTATAGTTACAATTTTTCTTAAAAAAAAATGGGTCACAAGAAGGGGGAAAATGTGTTACATTATGACAATCAGAGTCGCTACTACAAATAGAAGTTTAGATGACACCTATTTTACAACATTTTATAAAAAACTGTCATTTTTGTATTAAAAAACACAGGATGAAAATTTTGATGTTTTTAAAATTTCTACGCCCATATTAGATGATAGTAATAGTCATCTAATGTGCTAGATTAGATGGCGGTTTTTACAAAACTGTTTAATGTCAACAATTTTTTAAAAGAAAGGCAGATTGTTTTCCTCCTTATTCTTTTATCGAAAAATTTCTAAGTTTCTCATTTTTTTTCTAAAATTTCAAGCACTCTCTTTCATTCCTTTAACACTTTCTTCCATTCCACTCTATCAAATTTGCAAACTCTGAAGTCTTCCTTTTAAATCCTCCATTCTCTCTCTAAGTTCTATCTATCTCTATCTTCCTCACCTGTTAACTATTTCTTCTTCACCTTCTAATTTTTTTGCCAAATTACTTCTATCTTCCTACTTTTTCTTTCATCTCTTTTACTCCTTACTCCCTCAACATTCATCTTCGATGTCATGACTCATTATCACTGTCAAACCATCTCCGACGCTATAACTCAATGCCACCACCTTCCCTATGTCTTAAGCACCAAAATTTGGGTACATTTAGAACATTTTGAGATTTCCTTCATTTAAATTTATGTTTGTTTTTTCTGAATTTTGATTATTTTTTTTTTGGTCTTTGGTTAAGTTTTTTTGTATTTTGTGGATAAACCTTAGCTATAGTTTTTGAAATATTTCTATTATATGCATATTTATTATATATGCTTTGAAAATCATTATGTATTTTTTTCTACGTTAGACAAAAATCAACTTTATCAAAGAAAAAGATGTAAATTTATGAATAATAATTGAAATTATTCTTTAAGAAGAAATTATGTCGGCAAATTTTTTTTAAAATTTTCAAGTCTTTTAACGAAGGTTTTTCCTAAAACCATCATTAAAAATGACACATTAGACGATGGTTTTTACCAAAATCGTCATCTAATCTGCCATTTGCACACACCTATGGTATTTGCATACTACATATTATGACTATGAATTAGAAGACAGTTTGGCTAACCATCATCTTATCTTTAGGCGACAATTAAAATCATTGTCTAACCTTCTGTTTGTACTAGTAAGTGCTATTCATTTAGCAAAAAAATCATATCTATCATGTTAGGATGAAGCAATACAGGATCATATATCATGTTAAATTGACTTTGGAGAATAAAGTCTTAGAGTTTGAGAAGATTCCTGGGAGGTTGAATTTAGTTGATATGTTGATGAAGACTGTTCCAATTGAGAAACTGATGAGTGTGCAACTTCATTTGGACTACTCTTTTGAGGATCGAGGAGGTGTGGCAACTACAAGGAGGAGCCATTGATGGTGAATTAGTCACCAAGTAGAAGATTATTAAAGTGTGTCAAGCCTAATTAGTGATTTCTACAAAAAGAGGAAGTAACAAGCTAGAGCTACGGTTGTGAGAAGGTAGAACCACAGCTTTAGAGCTCTAGAGACCAGTTTCTTAGCCAATAGTACGTTAGTGACACGGTGTCCACTAGGTAGTTTTCGAGAAATCAAAAGTGTGAAGCAAGGTTTGTAGATGCGTATTAAGAGGCTAAGGCCGTGGCACCCATTTGCGAGCCAGACTTTTATTTTTGGACAATTGTCCTTCTTTTTTTATAATCCTATAAATAGGATGTGCTAGGTCTTATTTGTCTAACTTAGAAAACTAATAAAGGTTAGAAAAAAAATAGAGAAAAAGAGTGATGTGCCATTTTCTCTTATAAACATCTTTTTTTTTATCATAGTGAATTCTTGCAACAATTGAAAGTGGACGTACCTTTCACATTAAAGATGTACCACATAAAAGTTTATGTGTGTTCTTTTGTTTATTGTTGTTTTGTATCTTTTACTCTCGATAAAATTAGGACGTATAATTCGTAACATTATATAATCTTCTAAAGAGATAATTTAATTGTATCTATTACTCACTGGTGGACAAGTTTATCTATAATTGTCATCACAATCAAGGCCTACAAATAGATTACCCCGTTTTCAAAATCAAAAAAGAATTTGATGTCACAAGCATTATGTTAGTGTTATGTTCATTCTCCTTACAAGTTACACTCGTCATATGCATTGTTACATGTTGTTCAACTATCAAAATACAAAACTCTTTATTGATTTCATTCTCATTTCATTAATAAAAATTAACTAGGATTGTTTTGATACTTAGTGGGTGTTGTAGAAGTCCTCCCTAAAAATTGAATGCTGTTATAAAAACTAGGAAATATAAAGGCAGAGTAAGGGATTTTAGAGAGAGAAAGTAGAGAAAGAAAGTATGTTGAACTCTTTAATCTCAGAAGATATAAAATGGGCAAGAGAATGGGAGTATTTATAGAGAAATTTTTGGATGCTATAGTACTTGCTACAGTAGCCGTAATTGCTACAGTACCATAGACGGTTACAATGATTTCGGTCAACTATTGCTATGAAAACTCCACTAGATTTGACTTTACTATTTACGCTGATGTTAGTGTTTACTTCAGCATGAATATACAAATCTAATTTTGGACATTGATTCTTAGTGGACAGACACAATTGATTATTCATAACACTTTCCCTTAGATGTCCACTATTTATGATGCCCCATTAAAAACCTTAACTGAAACAACTCATTGGGATAAAAACGATAGCGAAGAGGAAAATAGTACATCATTCTTATAAAGATGCTCCATGCTACCTCATTAAAAATCTTAATAGAAAAACCCTATGAGAAAAAACCATAGCAAGGGAAAAAGAGTACAACTGGTGAAGACTCCCCCTAAAGTTGACACTAGTTGTTCTTTACAAATCTGTTAGATGACGCATCTGGATATTGTATACATGTTGTCTAAAAGTTGATATGAGAAGTGCCTTTGTGAAAAGATCTGCAACATTGTTGAGCGAGTGTATTGAACATCAATATCTTTATTCTTTTCAAGCTCTTGGGTGAAAGAAAAGAATTTTGGAGGTATATGTTTTGTTTTTTCACTCTTGATATATCCTTCCTTTATCTATGTGACACGTGCATTGTTGTCTTCAAAAAATATTATTGGATCCATATCGAGAGGTAATCTACAAGTGGCTTAGATATATTGAGTCATGGACCTCAACTACATACATCCTCAACTCATTTCATGGAGTGCAATAACTTCAGCATGATTTAATGAAGTAGCAACTAGTGTTTACTTTCGTGAATGCCAAGAAATCGTAGTTCCTCCACTTGTGAATACATATCCAGTCTGAGATCTAACTTTATATGGATCTGACAAATAACCTACATCAACATAACTAATTAGTCCTTGTTCTGATCCTTTGGGATAAAATAAACCCAAGTCAATTATTCATTGAAAATAACGAAATAAGTGCTTAATTCCATTCCAATGTCTCGACATAGGACCTAAGCTAAATCTTGCTAATAAGTTAACAATGAAAGCAATATCTGGTCTTGTATAATTAGCAAGATACAGAAGAGCTCCAATTACACTTAGGTATGGCACTTCATGACCAATAACCTCTTCATCATCTTCACAAGGACGGAATGGATTTGTTTCCACATTAAGTGATTTGTTTACTATTAGGGTACTTAAAGGATTTGCTTTGTCCATATTAAAGCATTTTAATACCTTTTTGGTATAATTTGATTGATAAAAATGTATTCCACTTTGTAAATGCTCAATCTATAAACCAAGACAATACTTGGTTTTTCTAGGGTCTTTCATTTCAAATCCCTCCTTTAAGTATATTACTATCTCAAGAATTTCTTTATGAGTTCAAATGATGTTTAAATCATCAACATAATTAATAATAATCATATATCCAGATGTTTTTTTCTTAATAAAACACATGGACAAATATGATTATTTTCATATCCATTCTTTAATAAATGTTCACTTAAACAATTATACCACATACGTCAAGATTGCTTCAACCCGTACAATGATTTTTGTAACTTGATCGAGTACATTTCTTTGGGTTTTGAACTTGATGCTTCAGGCATTTTAAATCTTTTAGGGATTTTTATATAAATATCACTATCAAATAATCCGTACAAGTACACTGTAACAACATCCATAAGACGCATTTCTAAATTTTCAAAAACTGCTAGGCTGATTAGATATCTAAACATAATTGCATCCATTATTGGAGAATATGTTTCTTTATAATCGATTCCAAGTCTTTGCAAAAAAACCTTATGCAACTAGTCAAGCTTTGTACCTCACAAGCTTGTTTTTCATTTCAGCGCAAAGACCTATTTATATCTTACAAGTCTCATAGCTTCAGGTATGAGAACAATAGGTCCAAAAACTTTACGCTTATTAAGCAAATTTAATTCAGCTTGTATAGCGTCTTTCCATTTAGACCAATCATGACTATTTTAACACTCTGCAATAGCTCTTATTTCAAGATCCTCACTTTCAATGACACATGCCACTGAGTAAGAAAATATTTCATTAATATCCTCCATTTTATTCCAAGTCTACAATCCTCTTGTATTTACATAACCAATAGAGATTTCATGATTTTCTAAACCTTTCAGGTTTTGGTCAACATCAAGAGTCTTTTGATTTGTCTCATTTTGCATTTCTTCTGGAACACATTCCTCTATACTAGGGTCATCATGCTTTTTAGCTCCTTTTCTCTTTCGAGGACTTTTATCTTTGGAACAGATTGGCCTACCATGCTTTAGGCCTACTGTAGACTCATGAGTGACTATATTTTCGATTTGTTCTTTTGGTACTTCAATTCGAGCAGGAGCATTAGCATCTGATGTATGTGATGTATCACTCATTTTGTATCTGTGAATGCATCTGGGATTTGGATTTTGCTATGTTTTGTAAGTGCATAATCTTTTGCACTTCTAACTCACACTGTTTTGTGTGAGGATCAAGATGCAATAGAGACGACTCATACCATATAATTTCTTTTTCCAACTGCTTCTTATTTCCCCATAATGTAGGAAAACTGCCTCATTAAAATGACAATCAGCAAAATATGCCGTAAAAACATCACTAGTTTGAGGCTCAAGGTATCTAATGATGAAAGGGATTTGTAACCGACATATATTCCTAGTCTTCTCTAGAGTCCCATCTTTGTGCGTTGTGATGGAACAACCAAAAAACTTTATATGGGAAATATTTAGTTCTTGACCAAATGCTAGTTGTAATGGGGAATTTATGTTAAGCACTTCGCTTAATGAGAATTAATGTCGCAACATGTAAGATTGCATGACCCCATATAGAAATAGGAAGCCTTATTCTCATTATTAATGGTCTAATAGTAAGCTGGAGGTGCATAATCAATGATTCAGCCAAAACATTTTGTGTATATACATGAGCAATAGGATGCTTAGCAATAATCCCAACAGACATACAATAATCATTGAAAGCTTGGGATGTAAATTCACAACATTATCAAGTCTAACTTTCTTAATTGTATAATCAAGAAATTATGCTTGTAACTTGATTATTTGAGCTAGAAATCTCGCAAATGCCACATTATGAGTTGATAATAAACAAACATGTGACATAAAATATATGAATGGTCCATGCGGTGGGTGAATGGGCTCACATATATCACCTTGAATATGTTCAAGAAACATAGGTGATTCATTATTAATTTTAACTAGTAAAGGTTTCAAAATCAGCTTTCTAAGAGAACAAGCTACACATGGACTTTTATTTGTTTAAAGGAACTTCTAGCCCTTCAATGAATCTTCATGTGAGTTTTCAATAATTCTTTGCATTATTGATGAACCAGGATGACCCAGTCCGTCATGCCATAAGTTTAATACCTGGGGATCTTCCTTAACTACCATGTGTGATTCAATCATATTTAGCTATGTGTAATGCAGTCCCGAGGAAAGCTTTGGTAGTTTTCTAATCTTTATTTCTTTTTAGAAATCTGATTAGTAATATACATATACTTTTTATTATCTTCAATAACAGACTGAATATTATATCCATGAAGGTATATGTCATTAAAACTCAACAAATTCCTTTTGGATTTTGGTGAAAACAAAGCATTACTTATAAAAAACTTTGTTCCATTTGGCAATATGAAGCTGGCTTTATCAATTCCTCCAATCAAGTTTATGGGAACTAATATTATATTATAATTGCCTTTTTTGGTTTTAGTTCTAAGAAGTACTTTTTACTTTTAAGGATTCTGTGCATTGTACCACTATCTGATATGTAAATATCCCCATCATTAATATTTAAATTTACTCCTTCATTAGTATAATCCATGTCAAGCTTCACATAAAATAGACAATTTAATAAGAATAAAGTTTCAAACACATTATTTAAAGAACATTTTCTTCAATGAAACATAATACGAATACATCTAAAAACTACAAGTAAAATATAACATAGCATTACATTTACTAACTCGTTGTCACCAAGATCCTTGTCAATAAAATCATCAGTAGAATCCGAAGCATCAAGGTGTGTTGAATCATCTAGAGGATCTAAATGTTCAACAAAATTTACTTCCTTTCCTTTCCCTAGTAGGGATGCCTTATAAAGCTTACATAGATGCTCTAGTGTTCGACAAACTTGGGGCCATTGCCTTTTAGTACCACATCTATAGCACAAATCTTCAGAATTCCAGGAAGAATTTTTATGAACATTTTTTCCCTTTATCATGTCTTCCTTTATGATGCTTCTTTTGGATTGTGTAGTTTTGTGTAACGTAAAACTGCCTTAACTATGTCCCGAAATATGGCCATGACCACGACTACGTCCACGTCCACAGCCAAGACCATGACCGTGATTTTTTCCGCGTCCAAAATTTTCAATACATGTATCATTTGCTTTTGGAAATACTGTCGAACCTGTAAGACAAGACTAATGATTTTTTTATCAAAAGCTCATTGTTTTTCTTAGCTACCAAAAGAGAAGAAATTAGTTTAGAATATTTCTTAAAACCATGCAACTGGTATTGTTGTTGTAAGGGTATGTGGTATGTATGAAATGTGGAGTAAGTCTTTTCCAACATTTCTTTATCAATAATTTTCTCTCTACAAAATGTCAACTGTGAAACTATTCTGAACATAGTAGAGTTATAATCAGTGACTTTTTTAAAATCTTAAAATTGTACAGCATTCCATTCATCATGAGTTGTAGGAAGTATAACTTCCTTTTGATGATCAAATCTTTCTTTAAGATCCTTCATAATACACTTGGATTTTTCATAGTAAGATATTCACATTTTAGACCTTCATCAAGGTGTCTACAAAGGAAATCATTGCTTTTTCCTTATCTTGTGTGATGTGGTGTTGTTTTCTTTGATTAGAGACCCATTAATTCAAGATGCATTTCTACATCAAGAATCCAAGGCATATAATTCTTTCCCATGATATCCAATACAATGAATTCAAGCTTTATGAGGTTTGACATGGTGATAACTATAAGAAAATGTAAAAATAATTAGAATCATGACTTTATTTTTTCAAAGTGTAAGCACTACAAGCATTACATGTTATTGAAGTAAATAGCAATAATTAAAAGTGGAATAACTATAAGCATTATTGCTATAGTAAATAGTTATAATTCAACTGGGGATAAATTGGAAATAAGAAGAATAATTATTTGAATAATAACAGTAGTCATAAGAAATATTGTAACTATGTTAAACATTTTGTGAAAACTCTAATTATAGATAATTTCTGAGGAGATAAGATATTAAGTAGGATAATAAGTGATATATGAGAGTTATGAATTTACCAATTTATAGAATAAAAACTAGCCATTATTTAGTAGTTTTTTTTCTGTTGGAATGGTATTATAGCTTTTGGAATAGTATAAAGATGGTATTACCCTTGGTTAGTAATTTAAGAAAAATACAAAACTATAAATGATAATGATAGCATATAAACAAATACATAAACAATAACTAACTATAAAATTTAAGATAAACAACATAGAGTTAAGAAATATATACATATATATGTGTAGGAATAATAATATGAATACGCCAATCTACTAAGTAAACCTTTCGAAGAGTGTATATGCAGAATATGTATAATGAACACGCCAATCTACTTGGTAAACCTTTCAAAGGTTGTATATATAGAAATGTATAATGGACATGCCAATCTACTAGGTAAACCTTTTAAGGGGTGTATATATAGAATACTGTTTGAGAAATTTATGATAATTTTTGTAATCACGCCACACTTATAATTAGGTGGCGAGCCTCCACCTTATAGAGATGGTATTATACAAATATAGAAATAAGTGAAAGAGATTATATACCTTTACCTTTGCTTACGAGGGTAGAGACTTGAGTTAGAACAAGAGCATTCATGTTAATAACATGTTATAAGAACTAAGAAATATAAAGGCAAAGTAAGAGATTTTAGGGAGAAAAAATATATGGAACTTTTTACTCTCAGATGATGCAAAAATGAACAAGAGATTGGGGTATTTATAGGGAAATTTTCAGATGGTACAAGACCTATTACAGTACCCGTCATTGCTATAGTATCGTAGACTGCTACAGTGATTCCAGTCAACTATTGCTATGATAACTTCATCAGATTTGACTTTACTATTTATGCTGATGTCAGTGCTTACTTCAGCATGAATATATAGATCTCATTTTGGACATTGATTCGTGGTGGACATACATAATTGATTATTCATTACAAATATATTTTGTGTTCACATTACATACATTTTGCATTCATGTGACATATTATTAGCCTGCATATCCCGTTAGTTATCATATCGTTTAACACTCAAGTCACAAAAATTTTTTAATATGACATTTAAATTCTTAACTCACATGAAATAACCGTTACATCCCTTAAACAAATTAGATAATTGTTTCTTGGGTAAGCCTATAAGTTATCTCTCAAGCCACAAGATAGCCATTGGCTATCCATTACAAAGTAGCAAGCATGCTTTTTTTCTTTTTATATGTCCAACTTAACAGGCTTTTGCGCAATCTATCTCCAATCCAACTACCAGATTGGAAACCTTACCTAAAATTTCTCTTACAAAGTCTTTACACTTTTAGGATTAGTAGTATATGTTAGCAGTATTGCATATAATATGAAAAAATAAGCAAACAAGTTGTTATTAACAAAATATTACAAAAAGAAGATACAAGTACAATGAAAAAACCTTCAACCGAATAAACACGGAATCTGGGACGTCGAGGCACATGAAACACATGTTTTCCTTAAAACAGATTCGCTCTCTCCTTGGGGGCTTGAGATCACATCGAGCAGTCTGTCTTTCAAGATACAATGACGATCAAGCAGGGACTTTGGCACCAAAAGTACTACTCCTATGAACCTGAATTGTAGCTTCCCTTTATCACCAGAGACCTAAAGCTTCTGAGAAAAACTTAAGCACCTAAGAACATTAGAGAGAGTGGAGAGAATTTCTAAATTGTTATGTATCTTAATTGCTTGAGAATGGCCTCCTTTTATAGGCTTACGAGAGGGGTGTTACAATGCATGAAAATAAGAGAATTAATCAGAAATTAATTCCAAAATAATGAGAAAAAAACTCAAAGGTTACAACCTTTGAATTCATGTTTAATTTGTCAATTTTTCTATCTAGATTCGTGCACCAATGTGTAGAAATCCAACAATCATATTGCCTATTCATATTCTAGAATGAATGCAAAACAACTCCAAATTTTAAGTTGGAAAAACAAATAAAAAAATTTACAAAATAGGACCTACGTGAGGGCAAGCCCAACGAGTCAGCATTCGCGTCGCCCACATCGTGCAGGCACACACATTAGGCCTTAACCCACTGGGCTGAATGATTTACATCCCTATGCATGTAAGAGAGCCTCGTGGGTACATGTTCTTACCCAAGAGCTATAATGCAAACCCATTTAAACTTCACCAATGCCTCAGTAAAACAGGATTCCAATTATTTTGTATACTTTCCAAAAAATAAATTCCAATGGGCATAGTTTGAGCATCAATTTCTCATTCACTCGATAACAATTTTGAGCGTGTAAATATATGATTTTGATCTCCTCACAACGAGAGCGCAACTCTACCAAGACCAGTCACATATACAAAGTGGGTCCTACTTTATATGGGCCTCAAAAAGGTTCATGACAATGCTTTATCAAACTATTTTCCACCAATCACCCACATGAATGAAATTTGAATGAAGTCAAGGAAAAACAAAGACTCGATACAGTGATAGAGTTCTACGGTCAATACCTACATAAGATAGATAGGCGTTAACCCTTGAACCTTTCCTTACGAGAATATATTTACTTTACTGGCTGATCAATAGACGCAATGTCCTTGAACTATTCTGCTATTTGTATAGACAATGATATAAATTTTTAGTTCTCATGGTATATTCATTTTGTCTGTGAACATCTACCTGACTCTATAAGAGTTTCTAAAGAATTGATCCCTAACAATTCTCCTTTGAAGCTGCCCCACTTCTCTTTCATATAGGTGATTTCTTAATTAGAGTAACTCGTATTACTCTGCTTGGATTCGCAATGCATCCAACGCATAAGACTCATTAAAAGAAATAGCTTACCCTCACTTGTACTGGGTATCATTGTTTTCATCATAGGCATGGGTTGGGGGCTAACCCCCATAGTGATCCAACTTGGTTTATATAGTTTGTTTGTCTCGTTAAACCTATATCTTGGGATCTCCAATCACCTACAGATTGGGTTTCCACTATTCGACCTAATATTTCATGAGCTTAAGTCCTATTCCCCTCCATGATTTCTCAACCTAATCTTTATTCAAACCTTTGGTCAACGGATCTACAATCTTCTCTTTTAACCATACATAGTCAACGATAATAATACAAGTTGAGATTAGTTGTTTGATAGTATTATATCGACAACGTATGTGTCTTGACTTACTGTTGTATAGGGCATTATGTGATCTACCGATAGCCAATTGGCTATCACAACCTATACTTATTCCCGACATAGGTGTTGGCCATTCAAGAATATCCTCTAAGAAATGTCTAGCTATTCAGTCTCTTCACCATATTTATCTAAGGCTGCAAATTCAGATTATATCATGGATCTAGCTTAGAAGATTTCCATGACATTATTGCACCTCCTAAAGTGAATACATATCTACTGGTAGCTTTAGAATTGTATATCAAATATCTAGCTTGCATCAAACTATCCTTCTAAAACAGCATGATCTCTAGTATAGTGTAGTAGTCACGAGTATATCGTAGGTACCTCGGTACTCTTACAATTGCTTTCTAGTGATCAGCTCTTGGATTACTCGTGAATTTACTCAAACTACTTACAGTGTAGGCTATGTCTGGTCTTGCACAGCTTATCAAGTACATTAGACTACCTATCACTCTACCCAAATCATTGTTGCTGAATTTGTCAAGTATCTTGTCCACATAGTGTGACTTACTCAATATGCAACCATCAGATGATCTTGTGATTTTGATCCCTAAAATTATATCAGCAGGTCCCATATCTTTCATGTCAAATCTTGTTGATTTGATCATTCAATAATTGCTTCTCATAATTAGTATGTCATCTACAAAAAGACAGAGCATAACATATCCATCTTCTGTATGTTTGACACAAACACACTTGTCACACTCGTTGATTTTAAACTCACTCATCAACATGACACTGTCAAATTTCTCATGTTATTGTTTTGGTGCTTGCTTGAGTTCGTATAAGGACTTCACCAATTTACAAACTTTCTTTTCCTATCCTAGAGCTACATAACCCTCGAGTTGTTCTAAGTAGATTTCTTCTTCAAGATCTCCATTAAGAGAGGCTGTCTTTATATCTATTTGATGGACTTACAAGATTTCACAGTGTGGCAATTGCTAATATCATCCTTATAGATGTTATTCTCATCACGAGGCAATAGATGTCAAAGTACTTCTCATTGTTTGTAACCTTTTATTACAAGCCTAGCCTTACACTTGTCAATTGTTCCATTTGCCTTCACTTCTATTTGAAAATCCACTTAGAACCTAATGGTTTATTTCACAAAGGAAGATCCACTAACTCCTAAGTATCATTCTGCAAAAATGGAATCAATCTCGCTCTTCATGGCCTCTATCGATAAAGGACCCTCAGTTAAGCTTACAACTTCTTTATATGTTTAAGATTCAACCTCTAAGTCAGAAATTCCAGTCCAATAGACTTTTCTGTCCTTATTCTTTTACTTCATCTAGGCTTTTCTTCTACCTCTTCAATTTCATTGTCTTGTTCTTGGTCCTGGCTATCTTCCTCAATAGTCTCAAGCATTTGTTTTGACGAACTAGGTTCATCTCCTCTAGACTTATAAGAAAATACAGTGCTCAAAGAATGAAGAATTCCTAGACTCCATTATCATGTTCTTGTGAATGTTAGGGTTTTTAGACTCATATACAAGGAAATGATATGCACTACTATTATGTACATAGCCAATAAAGATGTAATCAACTGTTTTAGGACCTATTCTTATCTTCTTTGACGTGTGTACCATTACTTTAGCAAGACATCCCCACACTTTCAAGTATTTGTAGGAAGGCTTCTTTCCCTTCAATAATTCATAAGGGGCCTTATCTACCTTCTTTTGGGGAATCTTATTTAAAAGGTAGTTAGCTGACGAAACGGCTTCCGGCACATATTCTATGGCAATCTAGAACTTGTCAACGTTGAATTCATCATGTCCTTTAGGGTACAATTTTTGCATTATGCCACACCATTTGACTAAGGAGACTAAGGTGGCATGACCTTGTGAAGAATTCCATGTTGTGAACAAAATTCACCAAATGATTCCACATATTCATCACTACGGTCACTTCTTCCAAACTTAATTTTTTTATTAAGTTGATTCTCAACTTTTTGCTTATAAAGGGCAAACTTTTCTATGGCTTCATCTTTGCTCTTTAGTAAAAACACATAGCATTATTTCATGCTATCATTGATGAAAATGACAAAATACTTGTTATCACCTGTAGTTTGAACAAATTTTAAGTCACATACATCAGTATGAATTAGATCAAATGGTTTAGTATTTCGTTCAATTGTTTGAAATAATGACCTCGTTAATTTTGCCTTTACACAAATTTTACACTTATGTTTAGAATCAATATGAAACGCGGGTATGTGATCCAAGTTAATTAATCTATGCAATGTGTCATAATTAATATATCCTAGTCTACCATGCCATAAGTTAGAAGACTCAAGCATATAAATGGAAGAGTTGCTCATTTTATTCATAACATTGGGTTTTATAGCAATATCATTCATTTTCCACATGACACCTGGTATTGCCCAAAATGTTTCTTTAAACACAGACATATGTAGTCTAGAACGTTTATTGTATCCATAGGAAGGTGGGTTTTTGAAAGGTTGAAAATTTCATGGTTGAAAAGACAATGGTGATTTTAACAAAATCTAAAAGAAAAAAAATTTTTAACAATTTTAAATAAGACTTTAAAACATAAAATTAAAATTGTGAAGCTTTGAAAATCCTTTTTTATGTTTCATAACTGATACAGAATTTTAACTCTAATAATAATTATCTTAAAGCATTTGATTTATTATATCTTTTCATGTTAATAGCAAACACATTTACTATTTCTATGAGCCAACCTAAAGCGACAATATAGCAAGCTATAATGCAGCAAGGGTTTTTCTATAAAAACTAACAAAATAATCATCTCTCACTAATGATGTGGTGCACTAATTATAAAAATTATCACCATTGTCACTACAATTATAATTAACATAATTTTAAAATTGAAAAGATAATAACAAAATAAAATTATTATATTTCAATGGAATAAATTTTTGTATTAATTTCGACGGAACCTCGTCTTATTAAATAGTTTATGAATACATTATGTCATTCCTCTGTTGATAATAAATCAAGCATTACCAAGCATTTATTGTGCCAGTTCATATCTAAAACGCAACAAAAACTCAACTTAATAAATAGGCATCATTCAATACTATAATATTAATTATACAACACAATTAAATTATATAAAGAAAGTATAACAGAATTTATGCAAGAATTGGACAACATAACAATACTAACGATAATTACTAAAAACTTGAAAATATAATTTATTTCACAAAAATATAAGTGTTACAACACAGATATAAAGATAAAAACCATAACAATGTACTATGAATACAAGCATCTCTCTGTCTCATCAGACTCTCTACACTAATTTAGATATTATTTTATTATTTTTGATAAGATCGGAGGAGAACTCTAATGGTATCTCCTTCGAAAAGGAGATACTGTTGAGCTAAAAGCTCAATAGAGGAAGAAGAATTAGCCAAAAGGCTGTGGAATGGTGCTTTGAGAAGTAAGGGAGCTGGTATTTATAATGAAAAATTTTTACTATTAAACCATTTTTTAATATTATTTTTAGAGTAATTTGTATCGGTGGTCGTTCAACTCTTTAGTAGGTAACATTTTAGTCCTTTTTTTTTCTAATTTTAGTAAAATAACCTCTAAACTCTTAAAATCTTGACAATTGAAGGACTTTCCGTCAAAATGATCTTAAAACCTAATAGAAACACACATGTGCCAGTCACGTGACCTAATTTTTGAAGGATATAATAGCAAAATTTCCTACTTTATATTTTTATAAATAAATAAAAGTAGGAAAAAATATTCAAAATCATGAAATGACTCTATCTACGGCATTAAATGTAGGTCGTCTTCTCCAGTGGGCCAGTGAAGGAGACTGTTGCCGTCGTTGACTTCAGCTCCGTCATGAGCACTAGAGCTCGCAAGTGTTTGGAAATTCGTCAAGTCATTTGAGGGCAAAAAACAAACTGATTTTTAGAAATGGGTTCAGCTGAGTAGCTGGGCAAGGTGCTTTAGAGATGGGTTCGCGACTGGGCGGGTTCGCGATAGAGACGGGTTCATGTCTGGGCGGGGTTCGCGACGGAGAGGGTTTCGTGGCTTGGTGGCTTTCATGCCTGATATGGGTTCTGTTTCTCTCTCGGCCATTTTTGATTTACAGATTCCTCTCGCTGCCATTTTTGGAGGTCTAAAATTTAATGGTCTTTTTTATTTGAAAGAAATTTAATGGTGCTTATGATTTTTTGGAAATGGTAGAGGAATGATTTATTTTTATGGGTATGAACGAGGTTTGTTTGATTCATTGTTGTGGAAAAGAATCAGAGCGGGCTCAAAATAGGGAGTGCTGAAAACTACAGCCGCCACCGTCGTTGTTGCCGGTAGTTAAATTTAGTACTACAACCACAGCGCACGGTCGCATCCTCAGCTGCAATTCTCTCTACGACTGGATCCAGAGGAAAAAGATTTTTCAAGCCTAAAAGCGTTCCCTTGTCGCCGTCGAAAGTTTGGAAGGAAGACGCGGTTCCTACGACAATTGGATAACTGCTCCTTCTTTACCTATAACCTTCTTCGCAATTGTGATTATTTAAAGAAAAAAAAAAAGAACTTTCTTTTAAGTGAAGCAAAAATTAGGCAATAAAAAACTTCAAAAAAAAAAAAAAGCGGCAAAAATGTTAAACAAGAAAGACCAAAATATTGATTTTAAAAAAAAAGAAAGAAGAAAACTCAAAATTCAAAGTAGCTATCTGCACTAATACCTAAAAGCGATGCTATTTTCCTGAACTTAAAGCTACAGTATTTTACAAGAACATATTCGATGGAACCGAATACGAGAAGAACTCAAAGCAGAGTCGTTACACAATCTCCCTTATGCCCCCACATCGAACACCATGGGTAGTGCATAAGCAGTGCACACTATTATAGATTTTCCAATTAAAAAAAAAAGCTTGTTTTTTTATTTTTTTTTTTGGTGTAAAAGTTAAGGGTATTTTTGTCTTTTCACTAAAAAGGATGGATAGGTGTATAATTTTGTGAGATATTTAACAAATTTTGATGAATTTTGATGGAAGGTCCTTCAATTGCTAAGGTTTTAAGAATTTAAGAATTATTTTGCTAAAATTAAAAAAAGACAAATTAAAGTGTCATTTATTAAAGAATCAGAGACCATCAATACAAATTACTCCTATTTTTAATATTTTATTTATTTATTTTTATTTTTTATATTTTTATATTTTTTTCTTTGTTTTAATCAACCTCCCCCTTCCAACTGATCAGAGAGTTGATTATAACTTTTATATATTTTTTTTCTTCTTCTCTACGTGTCTCAACTCAACAGTGTGCATGTTTTAGCATGTAATCCAGTGCTTTGCATGTACAAGACGGACTGACATGGGCCACAGGATCGCTAACCAAACACTAAAGGGATGGCTAAGATCACGCCAAGCTGAGCAAGACCAAGTGGGCTGAAGATGACCGTTGGATGGGTCATGGGTCAGTTAATCTGACGGCTTGGAGGGCAGTTGCACGTCAAATCCCTTGTATGTTTCATAACTAATATAAAATTTTAACTCTAAATAATAATTATCTAAAGCATTTGATTTACTATATATTTTCCCGTTAATAGCAAACACATTTACTATTTCTATAAGTCAACCAAAATGACAATATAGCAAGCTATAATGTAATAAAGATTATTTATCAAAAATAGCAAAATAGTCATTTCTCACTAAAGATTTGGTGCACTAACTATGAAAATTATAACTGTTGTCACTACAATTATAATTAACATATTTTGAGATTGAAAAGATAACAACAAAACAAAATTATTATATTTTAATGGAAAAAATTTTTACATTAATTTTGACAAAACCTCGTCTTATTAAATAGTTTAAAAATACACTATGCTATCCTTTGTTCATAATAAATCAAGCATTACGAAGTATTTACTATGTCAGTTCATATCTATAATATAGCAAAAACTCAACTTAATAAACAAGCATGATTTTCAGTTTTATTAATATTAATTACTCAACACAATTAAATTACAAAAAAAAGTATTATAAAATTTATGCAAAAATTGGACAGCATAACAATACCAACAATGATTACTAAAAACTTGAAAATATAATTTATTCTATAAAAAATATGTATTACAACACAAATATAAAGATAAAACTATACAAGAGTATTATACATATAAGATTATTTATCTACATCACTAAACTTTTTACATCAATTTAGATATTACTTTATTATTTTTAATAGAATCTAAGAAGTATCCTAACAATATTTCCACCTAAAAGAAAATAGTTTTAAGCTAGAAGCTCAACAGAGGAAAAAGAACTGGCCAAAAGGCCGTGGAACGGTGCTTTGACGAGGTACACAAGCTGGCATTTATAGTGAAAAATTTTTACTATTCAACCATGTTTTATTACTATTATTATTATTTATTTATTATTTATTCTTTTTTTTCCTTTTTTTAATCAACCATCCCCCTACTGATCAGAGAGCTGAAATTTTATATTTTTTCTTCTTCTCCATGTGTCTCAGCTCAACAAAATCCATTTTTTGGTAGGTAATCCAGTGCTTTACATTACAGGACAGACAAACATGGACCGCCGGATCATTGATCCAAGACTTAAGGGATGGTTGAGATCATGCCAAGCTAAGCGGGACCGAGTGGTGGGATCAATTCCGTAACATGATCCGACGGTCGTGGTACTACCATGTGTATTTTTATGTTTTGAGTTTATTTTGATTTCTTCTGCATTTAAGGTCCTATTTGCCCGGTTTTGCGTCGTTTTGCTCCGTTTTTTCTCTAGAAATTCACAATCATACTAAAATTAATTATTTTATAATATATTTACAATAATTGTTAAAAATATTATTTATTTTATATTAAAATGCACAAAAATAATTACAAACTTCTAGAATCCTAATCTCCTTTGGTTTAACACATATGTGATTTTTAAGACTCGGAAATAATTTTAGAAATTACTAAAAATATAATAGAACATATTTACTAACTTAAAATACACTATAAAATATATTAAAAAATAAAATAGCTACACATTATTTTATAGTTTTAATTATTTTCAAACTAAACACATATTTAACATACCAAAATGACTCTAAAATTACCAAAAATATTATTAAACATAAAAATACAATAAAAATATATTTTTAATGCATTTACACATTAAGACACAAAAATACTTATTAACACAAAATGCTATTAGTTAGAGAATTTAACGCGAAATAAAAGTATAAAAAAATGATTTTATCCTTGAAAAATGTATACTTTTACTGTCTCATCACCATCTTTTACACAACCATTTCCCACATACATTCGATATTTAGACAAAACTATTTTGTAGAACTCAAACACTTTTTTGAAACCATGTCAGCTTAGCATTGTCCTAGAAATAAGGTTCCTCCAAATGTCAGGCACTACAGAACGTTGTACAGCTTTATTTCCTTGCCTGATGTCATCTTCAAGAACACCCTTTCTTGAACTTTGATCACAGATGTTGTAGAGTTGCCTATATAAAGCTTCACCCCGATCTCTAAGGGTTCCAAATCAACAAATACGACTTTCTCAAAGTAAATGTGGCGCGTGGCCCTAGTATCCAGTCACTACTCCTTTAGGTTGGAGTCCACTAGATTGACATTAGAGACCACTGTAGAAAGACTAATGTCAGATACCTCTTGGGTGATAGCTTCCACCACATTGGCCTCTTTTTTCTTGTATTTTGGCAGCCTACAATCTGCTAAATTATGCCTTGCCTTATTGTAGTTAAAGCATTTTCATTGGAATTTTGGTTTCAAAACTCCATCTTGAGGTCCCAACTTGAATTCCAGCTTATTATTCTTTTTCTTCTTGGAGCCACGATCATGCTCCACCACATTAGTCTTAATAGACTTGACAACAGCATAATTGGAGAACTTTTTCCCCGAGCTCTATTGTCCTCTTTGATGTGAAGTTTGACAACGAGGTCTTCCACACTTATTTCCTTTCTTTTGTGCTTCACATAGTTCTTGAAGTCTTTTCACATAAGATGTAGCTTTTCAATGATTACAGCTTCCTAAAAAGACTCACTAATGACCATTCAGCTTCCTAAAAAAACTCACTAATGACCATTCCTTCAGCGTGAATCTCATGAATGATTAGTTGGAGTTCTTGAGCTTGACTGATCACAAACTTTGAGTCTGCATTTTATAGTTTAGGAAGTAGCGCACCAATAGTTTTTTAGCACCGACATCCTCTAACTTGTTCTTATGGTCTAAGGATTCCCACAGTTCCTTAGCTGTTTTCTTTGAGCTATACACACCATATAGCATGTTTGACAAAACATTCAGAATATGATTTTGACAAAGAAAGTCATAATGCTTTCAAGCCTCAAGACCATTAAGAGCTTGAGTATCATCTTCATCCCTATACAAGGATCCTCTTTTAAGAATCTTGTAAGATTCAACATCGTCAAATAAAATAGCATTTTTCGACTGCCAAGTCTTAAAATTCAGTTCGTTAAAATTTTCAGGTTTTTTATAATGATTCACCAGAACCAAAACTAACAAAGGTTGCGTTGAGGTCGAGGACTGAACATGGGGAGATGGCACGGTCATGTCATTAGCCATTTTTGAAAATACCAAAGTCTAAGTCTTATAACTTATATCGTCCGCCAAATATAAACTCACTTTTCTTTTTACAAAACTAGTGTCAAAAATTGAGATAAACAATCTACAATAAAAGACCAATATGCTATAGTGATCAGAAAATATAAGTTACAGTGTAAAGCTCTTGCATGTGATAGTTTTTAGTTCTAATCATACTTCCTAAATATCTTATGAATTTTACTTTATCAACAATTTCGGTCCTTAAACTCTAAAACCAGCAATAAGTTTTTAAAGCGTGATAGATGGAAGTATTCACATTCATAACATGTGATAACTTTAAAATTCACTGGCATAGCCATGGAGAGTCCAGATATGGGCAATCTTATACTTGATGCTTGAATTGCAACGAGCCGTGATCCCATATACGGCAACTAGGGAGGAGTAGAAGTTGGAAGTTGCCTATAGTATGGTTGTTATGTGAGAGAGCTTGGGAGGAAAAATAATAGCATGAGTCTTTGGGCCTATAGATAAGCCGTGTACGCCCCGGATGGACCAATTTTTTGGGTCTAGCGGTAGTTGTCATGGATGAAAAAATTGAGGGATTTATCTAAATGATTAAAATAAACAGTAGGTTTAAAAAAAATCTTAAGTAAATAGCAATAAATAGCAAATTTACTAGGTAATTTATTTTTTTACTTGCCGAAAATATTTTTTACCTAATAAACTTTTCATTTACTAATAAAATTTGCTTTTTTACGATGAATATTTTTAAAACTACAAATCTGTTTCAACCTATTATTTACTTACAATTAATTTTGTAAAATACTAATTACTATAATTTCTACAAAATATTGTGAGATAAAATCTTCCCCCATACCCAAAAACTCCTCGTAATATGTTAATGGTCTATCTGGCTCGACTTGGCATAAGTTTTGAATTTTTAAGTTTCACAAAGTCTATGCAAAGCCAACTTAAAAGGAGAAAGAAAAAAATAGCATATTTAGGTTAAAACTTAGTAAATAATATCATATAATTTAAAAATGTGTATTTTATAGCATATCATGAGAAATTGAGAATAAAATCCCAAAATACTCCTACCCTTTATCCTTTATATCTCTCAACCTCCTTCCTCGCCAGTACCGTCAACAGCCAATATATACAATATTTACTACAAAATACTTTTATTTACCGTGTAAATTCAAAAATTCACTAGTAACTTCATCAGATTGTTGAGGATCTAGAAATACAATATTTAGCAGGAAATATCGTATTTGCTGTGTAATATAAAAATTTACCGATAACTTTGTTGGACTACCAGAGGCCGAGAAATACAATATTTACTGAAAAATACTATATTTACTATGTAATACAAAAATTTACCGTTGACTTAGTTAAACAGCGAAATATAGGATTAACCTTGTAACATTATATTATAGTGTAATACTATATTTTTCTAGTGAATTCACTAGACCACCAGCGGCCGATAAATACAGTATTAATCTTATAATATTGTATGATCGTGTAATACAAAATTCACTGATCACTTTGCGAGATCGCCGGTAGTAGAGAAATACAATATTACTTTAGTAACACTGTATTACCGTGCAGATACAAAATTTTATCGATGACTTCGATGGACAACCGACGGCCAAGAAATACAAAATTTTCTAGCACTATCACTAAACATCACTGGCAATGGATAAAAACTATATTTAGCTCTAATATTTTAATTTTTACATGAAAATTCTAATATTCTAACAAAACTTGTATAAGATTATACACAAAAGAAACAGAAATAAAAAAAGCACCGGCTGTAGCATGCTCTGGTAGAGACCACGTACACTCCTACAGCGATTGTCGACATCGTCCTTGTGAAGCTCCTCCAACGACTGTTGGGTTTGGTATCATAAAAGTTGTGACATTGTACATATTGATAATAAATAAATAAAGTGACATTTATAATTATTTTGATTGCTTATATATATTATAAATACATTTATAAACATCAAGAAAATTTCATGATTATTTATGTGACTATAAATTTAGCATATAGGCGTTATATGCTTAGGGATAAAATTTATAGATAATAATCTAAATAGTCCGTATTATTTAATTAAAGTTCTATAATAATTAATTAAAGTTTAGGATCTTTAATTAAATATTACAAGTACGGTCCAATGTCATTCAGAATGAAATAGTCATTATCTAGACTATTAATGTAGAGATATTAGATTGGAGGTACTTTATATAATGAGATTATATAGGACTAGACCAGATAAATTATGAATCTCTAATAATCATCCATTATAAATAGAGTATTTAAATTTATCACTATGATGATCATATATTTGATAGTCTTAATCCTGAGTATTTATTAGACTCTTGTTTATGACATTATGTTTTTTGACTTACTTTGTAAGATTTGTCTAAGCACAGATCATAACTTAGCATCTTAGAAACATAATTTAATAAATGGCTGAGAATAATATTATACAGATATAGAATCCATTCCTTCCTTATGGAAGTTAGAAAAATAGTTCTTTTGAATGATAATTTAATGTTTGAATAATAGAGTGCTCGTTCATAATAAGATTATGAATTAACTGTTCGTTAGAGAATTATTAGAACTCAAGGATAAAGATATAATAAGAGAGGTAAATGAAAATTGAACCTAGCTCTTATTATGAACTATTTATAGAGAACTGACTTATATGTAATGATTATATCAATGGACTACTCACTAATTTTCTTTAAGTAATTTTACTATAATCTCAAGAGTTCAGTTTCAAGTTTTTAGTGGAGTAACACTGAAACTAATAAATTTGGCACATTAACTAAAGAGTTTGATTAATTGTCAAATTTATTGGAGCTTAGGTTATAGGTCCATAGGTCCCCAATGCCACCTCTAAAACACTATATTGGATTTAACGCATAAAATAAATTATACATGTTTAATTTGAAATTATTGAGTTCTGAATTAATTATTTCACACTTGAGATATTAATGTGATACAGAAAAATGTTTTCTGTGGCACATAATATAATGTGATAAATTTGTCATATTTAACTGAGCATTAGTTAATAAATTAATTGATTTTTTTAATTTAGATATATATATGGTTTTAAACCAAATGTTATTTATATATATATATATATACACATAAGATTTTATTATATATATATTTTATATATATAGAAGAACGTAACGTTTTTATGATAAGCGCAAAAAAAAAAGGAAAGAAAAGGAATCACGTTTAAGGGAATAACGTGATTTCTGTTTTAAACTGATTATGTATGTGTGTGTATATATATATATATATAAAGTTAAAGAATCAATATGTTCTTTTATTTTAAACATACAATTATATATATATATATATATATATCTAGAATCACGTAAGTGATTTGAGTAAAAACAAATAGAGATAAAGAATATAGAATATATCATTTCTCCATATATTTGATATGGTGGTTATTTTAAATTTAAAATTAATTGAAAAATTACTAATGGCTCATATATAAAAAGAGGAGAGATAACAGTTATCTCAAGAGAATTTTCATTCACGTAACTTTTACAAAATAGTCAAAGAGAAAAACTGATAGTTCTAATTTGAAAAAAAAATTAGCCATCTCAAGTGTTGAGTACATGGCAGATTCAGAAAAGTGTGAGGAAAATTCATTCTTACAATTTGACGCCCACTCGTTTTTCCATTAGTGTGGAGGCTTGGATTGGAAGATCGTGGTGTCAAAGAGAAAAGCTAGGATACCCTGATAGACTTCAAAAAGGTTGGTAAAAATTCCTAAAGATTTCTATTATTAATTAAAATTATATAGCTATTATCGATGAACAAAGTTTTTAGAAAAATTTTTTTGTCAACGATTCATTCCTTCTGTTGCGTTTCGTATTTTAATTACAACAAATGATATTAGAGCAGGTTATAACATTTATAATTTTAATTAACATGATTTTATTTTGATAATATCATGTTCTTGATGCATGTTTGTGGGTACTTTATATATATGTAATTATTTTGTTCATATGATAAATGAGTATAATTTTATGAATAAATTTTTAGTCGTTAATTATATGGTCTTTTTGAAATTATAATTTTATTTTTAATTTGATTAAATCAATCTGTGTAAGCTCATAAAAAGTTATAGATTTTTTATAATTTATTATTATTATTTTTCTTCTGCATCTTAGCTGCCAGTACCTGTTCATGTACGTGGAAAAAGGCCCATAAGATTGTACCAGGCATTTTAATGCACTTCTGTGCAATATAATGAACCACCTGCAGAAGCACTATTCAAAAAAAAAATTGGCACTCAAATGCAGTTCACGTGCAACTTTAATGCACAATCTTTATGTGATAATAACGTGCACAGTTCCGTGCACTATTATTTATGAAAAATAATAAAAAAAAGTATGAGGGACTTACACGTGCACCACAAAAGCTATTATGCACATTTATGTAAAAGAGATTTTTAACTAGAATAGGTTGCCCGCCTGACCTGCATTTAAGAGAAGAAGTAAAGTTGGACATCTGGTGTGTGCACCGCATGCAAAGGTAGCAGCAGTTTTTCCTTATTACTCAACCACTATAGATCCATGGAGAAAAATAGTAGATGTTGCATGTGGGAAGATGACAAAGTTCAATAGGTCACTTGGCCCAGTTGAGAACTTGAGCCTATCAAATTTTAAAGATAACTTAGTAGATTGTTACACAATAAACCACATGATGAATATTGTAAAATTAGAGCAGGAAATTATGTATAAATTACAAGAAGACTTTTGTTTTTTTTTTCTTTTCAATTTTTTTATGGGTTGTAATTTTAATTATCTAAAAGGACCTGGTCAAAAATCCATCGTTTTTCTTCATGCTTTATTTTCATGTGATGATTGTGATAACATGTTCATGCATTAAAACATGTCATCTAGAAAAGTGCCTACTTATAGTTATTATAACATGACATGCATACACTTGCATATTATTTTTTTTATAAAGGTCTTTATAAAATAATTTAATATGTGTTACAATTAATTTAATGAGATTAAATTAATTGGGTTAGTTTTATAGAATCTTAATTTATTTTATTAATCAACCAAAGAATGTGAATTTATTTTTAAAAGTTAAGACTTGGTAAAATTCACATTAATTCTAAGTTATCTAATTTTAAATTGTTTAATATTCGATAGCTTAGATAATTCATAATAAATTTAGATTTTTAAAAAATCTAGTAATTTATTTAAGTGTAAATAGAATGGAATTCTATTAACACATAATATAACCTAGTAATTAAAAATTATTTTTATTTACTAGAGTTATGAAACATATGATGCTTTTATAAGATAAAACACATCTATTAAAATAATGAGTGGGAGAAGGTAATATGATAATATAACCGCGGTCTCCACTATTAGTACAACACCGTGAGATTTAGGTGGTGTCTCGTGACGCTTTGATTTCGTCCTCCCTACGGAGGGTGTCCATTTAAATCAATAACAAGGTTGGCTTTCAAAAGATAGGATTTTACAATGTATTTCAAAATTAACCTATCCTACGGCAGCAATTTTGAGTTAAGTTGTTAAAATCTAAAATAGTGGATTACGCTCATAAAGATATAATTAAATTGTTAATTATATCTTAACCAAAATAAACGGTTATTAATAAATATAGAAAATATGAGATATTTTGAATATATTTATTAATTGAGAATGTCTCAATTCAATTCATAAATAATTTGACATACCCTATGGCGGCACTTTATTTATTAAAATTGATTAATCGTTAAATTAGTAAAATATTTTTGTGTTTTTCTATATGCATCATGCATCACGTTTCCTATTCCAAAACATATGTTTTTGATGTTTATGCTACCATTTAATTTATGTCATTTTATTTATTTATTACAGCTATAATGTCTAATCCAATCATCGCTATTCTCTTAAATAAAAAATTAACTGGAGATAAGTTTGTCAAGTGGAAGAGTAACATGAACATTGTACTTATTTACAAAAACTACAAGTTTGTACTGACGGAGGAATGTCCTCCATCGCCTGTTGCCAATGCTCCTTGCAATGTACAAGAAGCATATGATCGTTGGATCAAGGCTAATAACTAGGCCCGTTGCTTCCTTTTGGCTGGCATGTCTGACGTGCTTAGGATGAAGCACGAAAACATGGAGACCGCTTATGAGATAATGCAGTCTATACAATACATGTTTGGCAAACCTTTTGAAAAGGCATGCCACGAAGCCGTTAAGGCAGTAATGAATGCCAAAATGAAGGTAGGAGTCCTGGTCAGAGAACATGCTCTCAACATGGTTAACTATCTCCAAAAGGCCAAAGTGAACGGGGCAGTGATAGATAAAGCCACTCAGGTGGGGATGATTTTGGAAACCCTCTCCCCTGCATTTCTTCAGTTCAAAAGCAACTATTTCATAAACAAGATGAAATATAATATGACTAAGTTGCTTATTGAGTTGCAAACCTTTGAGTCTATTTCGAAAGAAAAGACTAAAGAAGCTGAGGCAAATGTTGCAGAAGCTCAACCCTCATCTTATGCTCGAAAGAATAAGAAGAGGAATAGGACTGAAGGAAGTGGTAAGCTAAGAATGGAGGGCAACCTAAGAAGAATAACAGCAACAACAAAAAAAGCTCAAAGCAAAAGAAGCCCAAAGGAAAATGTTCCCACTGCAGCGTAGTTGGGCATTGGAAGAGAAACTGCAAGAAGTATCTTTAGAAGTTCAAAGAAAAGAAGAACAATGGTAAATTATATATACTCGTTTTAGAAGCTTGTTTAGTTGAAGATGATACTTCACCTTGGATAATTGATTCAGGGGCAACTAACCATGTTTGTTCTTCTTTGCAGATGCTTAGTTCTTCAAAGGAGCTTGTCGACAGGGAACAAATGATGAGAGTGGGAACAAGAGAGGTTGTTTCGGCAAGAGCAGTGGGAATTGTTAAACTTTATTTTAGAAATAAGTTTTTAATTTTGGATAATGTTTATTACATTCCTTGTTTTCGTAGAAATTTGATTTTTGTTTCCAGGTTATTTGAACAAATGTTTAATGTTTCTTTTAATAATAATTATGTTAATACTTCTAGAAATGGTTTGAATATTCATTTTGCATATCTGGAAAATGGGCTTTACACTTTAAGGCCCAACGAAAAATCACTACTCAATATCGAAATGTTCAAAGTTGAACAACCAAAACCCAAGAAGCAAAAGATTTCTTCTAATAATGAAACATACCTATGGCACCTTAGGTCATGTTAACCTTGACAAAATTAACAGACTAGTAAAGGATGGTCATTTAAAAGAACTAAAAGTTAGTTCTCTATCAGTTTGTGAATCTTGTCTTGAAGGTAAAATGACTAAAAGGCCTTTCTTTGCAAAAGGTGAAAGGGCCAAGGAACCACTTGAGCTAACACATTCAGACATCTGCGATCCATTGAATGTACAAGCACATGGTGGTTACGAATATTTCATCACATCTATTGATGATTATTCAAGGTATGGATACATATATCTAATACAAAGGAAATTTGAAACTTTTGGAAAGTTCAAAGAATTCCAAGTGGAAGCTGAAAAGCAATTAGGAAAGACAGTGAAAACTCTTCGATCTGATCGAGGAAGGGAATACCTTGATACTTAATTCAAGGACTATATGATAGAACATGATATTCTATCATAATTCACCACCCCTAGAACACCACAACAAAATGATGTTGTAGAGAGAAGAAATCGAATGTTGCTTGATATGGTGAGATCCATGCTCAGCTACTCATCATTACCCACTTCATTTTGGGGATATTTACTACATACTGCAGTATATTTTCTAAACATAGTTCCATCTAAGTCTATTCCAAAAATACCTTTAGAGTTATGGAATGGTCACAAACTTAGTAGGCGACATATCTGTATATGGGGGTGTCCAGCACATGTACCGAAAGGAAAGACCGGGAAGCTGGAACCACGTTCTGAAGTATGCTTGTTTGTGGGATACCCAAAGGGAATGAGGGGAAGATTTGTTTTATAGTCTACAAGAAAAGAAGGTGTTTGTATCGACAAATGCCATTTTTCTAGAGAATGATTATGTGACAAACTATAAACCTTGTAGCAAAGTTGTACTTGAAGAGTTACTTTTCGATCAGATTAGACCACAACCGACAACTGTTGTCGAAGGATAAAATGAGGAGACCACATCTCCCGATCAGAATGTCATACCACCTCGACGTAGTGGGAGGGTTGTGAGACTACCTCCTTGCTACAGGGAAATTGGAGAAGCACATGTTGCTATCTCTGATAATTGTGAGCATGATCCATTGACATATCATGATGCAATGGAAGATTCTGATAAGGAGAAATGGCTAGAGGCTATGAACCTTGAAATGGAGTCCATGTACTTCAATTCAGTCTAGGAACTTGTAGATTTACCTGAAGGGATAAAACCCATAGGGTGCAAATGGATTTACAAGAAGAAAAGAGGAGTAGATTGGAAAGTTGAGACTTTCAAAGCTAGGCTTTTGGCAAAGGGTTATACCCAAAAGGAGGGAGTTGACTACGAAGAAACTTTCTCGCCCATAGCTATGCTTAAGTCCATTCGGATTCTTTTGTCCATTGCTGCATGTCTTGATTATGAGATATGACAAATAGGATGTCAAGACTGCCTTTTTGAATGGCTATCTTGAGGAAAGCATTTATACGGTGCAACCAGAAGGGTTTGTAGTCAAAGGTCAAGAACAAAAGGTTTGCAAGTTGCAGAGGTCCATCTATGGACTCAAACAAGCTTCAAGATCTTTGAACTTGAGATTTGACGAAGCGATCAAATCTTATGATTTCGATCAAAACATTGATGAACCTAGTGTATACAAGTACCTCAAAGATAAGAAGGTGGTCTTCTTAGTTCTTTATGTAGATAATATCCTACTCATTGGGAATGATGTAGGGATGTTATCTAATATAAAGAAATGGCTTGCCAACCAATTCCAAATGAAAGATTTGGGAGAGGCAAGTTATATTCTTGGAATCCAACTCATAAGAGATCACAAGAACAAACTATTGGCGTTGTCTCAAGCATCGTATATCGATAAGGTGCTTATCAAATTTTCGATGCAAAACTCCAAGAAAGGTAATTTACCTACTCCTCATGGAGTTTATCTTTCGAAAGAGCAGTGTCCTAAGATACCTCAAGAGGAAGAATACATGAGATGGGTACCCTATGCATCTGTAGTGGGAAGTCTAATGTATGCCATGTTGTGTACAAAACCTGACATTCGCTATGTAGTGGGTATAGTCAGTCGGTATTAATCCAACCTAGGATTAGATCATTGGGTAGCAGTTAAATATATTCTCAAGTGTCTCAGGAGAACGAGAAACTATATGCTGATATATTCCAGTGAGAATTTGATTGCCATTAGATACACTGATTTTGATTTTCAATCAGATAAAGACACACATAAATCTACGTCTGGATCAGTGTTTACTTTTGGTGGTGGAGCTATAGTTTAGAGAAGCACTAAACAATCATGTATTGCTGATTAGACTATGATCATGTATAGCAGTGTCCTAAGATACCTCAAGAGGAAGAATACATGAGATGGGTACCCTATGCATCTGTAGTGGGAAGTCTAATGTATGCCATGTTGTGTACAAAACCTGACATTTGCTATGCAGTGGGTATAGTCAGTCGGTATTAATCCAACCTAGGATTAGATCATTGGGTAGCAGTTAAATATATTCTCAAGTGTCTCAGGAGAACGAGAAACTATATGCTGATATATTCCAGTGAGAATTTGATTGCCATTAGATACACTGATTTTGATTTTCAATCAGATAAAGACACACATAAATCTACGTCTGGATCAGTGTTTACTTTTGGTGGTGGAGCTATAGTTTAGAGAAGCACTAAACAATCATGTATTGCTGATTAGACTATGGAAGCTGAATATGTGGCTGCTTGTGAAGCAGCTAAAGAAGCTGTTTGGCTCCGTAAGTTCTTAAATGATATGGAAGTAGTTTCAGACATGGATAAACCACTCACACTGTATTGTGATAACAGTGGTGCAGTGACAAATTTCAGAGAACCTAGAAGCCACAAATGAGGAAAGCATATAGAGCAAAAGTATCATTTGATCAGAGAAATAGTACATCGAGGCGATGTGAAAGTTGTGAAGATAGCGTCAGAAAACAACCTTGCCGACCCTTTCACCAAGACGTTACCTGCAAAGAGCTTCAAGGCACACTTGAAAGGCTTAGGTCTTAGAGACATGTCCTCACCTACTTTAGGGCAAGTAGGAGATTGTTGGGTTTGGTGTCCTAAAAGTTGTGACATTGTACATATTGATAATAAATAAATAAAGTGACATTTATAATTATTTTGGTTGCTTATATGTATTATGAATACATTTATAAACATCAAGAAAATTCTATGATTATTTATGTGACTATAAATTTAGCATATAAGTATTATATGCTTAGGGATAAAGTTTATAGATAATAATATAAATAGTTCATAATAATTAATTAAGGTTTGAGATCTTTAATTAAATATTACAAGTACGGTCTAATCTCATTCAGAATGAAGTAGTCATTATCTGGATTATTAATGTAGAGACATTAGATGGGAGGTACTTTATATAATGAGATTATATAGGATTGGACTAGATAAATTATGAATCTCTAATAATCATTCGTTACAAATAGAGTATTCAAATTTATCACTATGATGATCATATATTTGACAGTCTTAATCTTGAGTATTTATTAGACTTCTGTTTATGACATTATGTTTTCTCACTTGCTTTGTAAGATTTGTCTAAGTACAGATCATAACTTAGCATCTTGGAAACAAATGTAATAAATGGCTGAGAATAATATTATATAGATATGGAATCCATTCCTTCCTTATAGAAGTTAGAAAAATAGTTCTCTTGAGTGATAATTCAAGGTTTAAATAGTAGAGCGCTCGTTTATAATAAGATTATGAATTAACATTTCAGTTAGAGAATTATTGAAACTCAAGGATAAAGATATAATAAGAGAGGAAAATAGAAATTGATCCTAGCTCTTATTATGAACTATTTATAGAGGACTGACTTATATATAATGTTTATATCAATGGACTACTTGCTAATTTTCTTTGAGTAATTTTACTATAATCTTAAAAGTTCAGTTTCAGGTTTTTAATGGAATAACACTGAAACTAATAAATTTGGCACATTAATTAAAGAGTTTGATTAATTGTCAAATTTATTGGAGCTTGGGTTATAGGTCCATAGGTCCCCAATGCCACCTCTAAAACACTATATTGGATTTAATGCATAAAATGAATTATACATACTTAATTTAGAATTATTGAATTCTGAATTAATTATTTCACACTTGAGATATTAATGTGATATAGAAAAATATTTTCTATGATACATAATATAATGTGATAAATGTTGTCACATTTAACTGAGCATTAGTTAATAAATTAATTGATTTTTTTTAATTTAGATATATATATATGGTTTTGAACTAAATGTTATTTATATATATATATATATATATACACACACACACAACATTTTATTATATATAATTTATATATATATATATATAGAAGAACGTAACGTTCTTTATGATAAACGCAAAAAAACAAAAAGGAAAGAAAAGGAATCACGTTTAAGGAAATAACGTGATTTCCCTTTTTAACTGATTAATAAAGAATGTAGAATATATTCTTTCCCCACATATCTGATATGGTGGTTATTTAAATTTGAAATTAATTGAAAAATTACTAATGGCTCAGATATAAAAAAGGAAGAGATAACAGTAATCTCAAGAATTTTCATTCATGTAACTTTTACAGAATACTCAGAGAGAAAAACTGAGAGTTCTTCTCTGAAAAAAAACTACTATTTCATGTGTTGAGTACATAGCAGATTCAGAAAAGTGTGAGGAAAATTCATTCTTGCAGTTTGACGCACACTTGTCTTTCCTATTGATGTGAAGGCCTAGGATTGGAAGATCGTGGTGTCAAAGAGGAAAGCTAGGATACCCTGATAGACTTCAAAAAAGTTAATCAAACTTCCCAAAGCTTTCAATTATTAATTAAAATTATATAGCTATTACCGATGAGCAAAGTTTTTAAAAAACTTTTATCTGTCAACAATTCATTCCTTTCGTTGCGTTTCGTATTTTAATTCCAACAACGACAATACCATGTTTCTCGACACCGGATGGAGCCAATCTTCACAATGTCGGTAGCCAAGAGCTTCTCCAACACTTGACGGTGTTAGATCTTGTAAAGAAATGTCGCACCACCGTCGTGTCTCTCTTCCTCGTCTGTACGCGTTAGCTATCACGATCGTGTTTAATCAACTCAGAATCCAACAGCAATCAAAACCTATGGAGCTCCTGACCTAACTCCATCACCGTAGATGAGGAAAATGCCACAACTATTCTCGATTGTGATTGTGACTACGTCGAAAAACCAATATGCGCTCGTCAGTGCTCCTCGTCGGATCTTCGTCTTCTCTTTCTTCCAGATGGTTCTACCTCAATGACAATGACGCAGATGCTACCATCGACGATTAGGTTGGGAGGTCAAAGCCATGGCAGTCTTGGTTGCCAAACGCAGAGAAAAAAGAAGAGAAAGAAATAGGAATGAGAGACATGAGAAGGAGAGAGATAAGAAAAAAAACAAAGAGATTTGATTTCAAGGATACTTTAGGGTTTTTGGCTATTTTAAAATATGAATATGTTATTATTTTTACACTTTTAAAAGTTCTGACATAATTACTAATGGTATAGCAAAATCTGCTATTTCACATAATTTCTCAATAAAGTTTTAGCTGTCATTCCACTACTTGTTTACTTTGTCATCTAAATTCAACAACCTAACCACCTAAAAATGAAACAAATTCTAAAAATAATGAAGCAATTAAATAAGATGTTAGATTTTAATTATAAGGACAAAAAATTTAAAATTCTAGCACCGAAGCTAGCATGAAAACAAACTAACAAAGTCCCAATACAAAAACCAAGCCAAAAGAGTGTGAAAAGAATCATGAAAACAAAGAACTAAACAAAAAGGACTAAATTTTAAGAGTGTAACATTGGGATGGAAAAGGGGACAAAGGGCGCACCAAGAATGCTTTTATGACCAACCCCTCCTTTCGAAACTCATCCTATACCTACCTCCATCCTCATTAACAAAAGGCAAGGACAAAGTCGGGAATCCTAATTGGAGGTCTTCACTTTACCCGCCTCAAGTCTCCACGAGATGTTTATTCCGGACGAAATTTCAATAATCATCACCTAAAAACAAGTTAAAATTCAACCTAAATGTAATCCAAAGTTAATGTTTTAGAAAACAAACTAAATTCTAACAATATATATATATATATATATATATATATATAAAACAAATTAATGTTAGTTCTATCCTTTGCCAACCCTTACTTAAAAGACATAACTTTGAAAAACATAATTAAGGTCCTTTCTTTCAGGCGATGATTGAAACTCAATAATTCGAAGGGGAACAAGTTGTAAAGCCCTAAAAACTAGTGATAGAAAAAAAAATACATTACTTTTGTTTCGTAGATATAAATCACAATTTAAATTTTTTTTAATATATTTTCTTCAATAAAAATATAATATCTTTTTGCTAAAATATTTTCTTTCTTAAAAATGTAATTTTCTATCAATGGTTTAAAACCTGTGAATCAGATAATGACAACAATTTCTTTCTAAAACGACAGGAAAAAAAAGGAGGGATACATTACGCGCTTCAGATGTCTCTCTCTCTTTTACTCCCCAAAAGAAAGAAAAAAAAAAAGGAAAAAAAAAAGGTGAAGGGAAAAGAAATAAAAAAAACAAAAGGGCTTATCGCCCTCCTTTCCAAAAAAAGCGACGACCACGAATGCCCAAGTAAGTCATCCCCTTAATTTCACCTCTCTCCCTTCATTTATCTCAGTCTCAACGAAGACTCTTTTTCTCTTCGGATTTTCTCAGTTAAAACCACACACCATCACTTGTTTTCTTTTTTGTTTTACTTTCTCGTTCTTTTTTTTCTTCTCCTGGTACGTCTCTCTCTTTCTCTCTCCTATCTTAGTTTTTCACTTTTAATTTTCTGCCGATCGATGTAGTTTTCAATCTGAATTTCCATGTTTCGTTGTCTATTTGTATGGACGATTTTGTTGTTCTCTCTATTTTCCTTGTAAGCATCTGAATTATATATATCTATTTATTTATTTTTAATTTCCCCAGGTTGCTTTTTTTGCTTGCACAAACAATATTTGTGAATTGTTAGTAGACGATGGATTTGCTTTCTTATTTTGTCTTTCTGAACAGAGTTTTTAATTAAAATTTTGTATTTTAGCCTTGCAGTGATCTTGACAGAAGCAATATTTGTTTTGTTTTGACCTACGATTGACTTTGTAGAGGTTTATTTTGTAATTAGCTTTGTAAAATCTGATTATTTTCACTTGGGATTCTCAGTTTGTTGTAAACGAAAGCTTTATAATTTGTACTTAAAAAAATACAAGCTTTTGTTTGAAATAATTGCTTTAATTTATGTTTTTTCAGGTTTTAACAGGTGCGTCTGACCTTACACCCTTCTTTGCATAGCCATTGAGTTTGATTGAATTGCAATTTAAGCAGTATACTGTGTTATCTCATTTTCTTTTCTTTTTTTGGTGTGGCTGAGATCTTCATGTTCATTGAATGGATGAGCATATTCTCAAGGGTTTGATGTAGCAGTTTCACTTAGATGGCATGTGATATAATAATTTCCATGCTTTATAAATTAGTAATATTGGGTTTAAAATTTGTAGCTCATGTAGATGGGATACTTTCTTATTTTTCGGCTTGCTAATTGTGGATCACTTTGGTTGGAATTGGTATACATGCTCTGATTTTAAGTGGATGTGTTATGATAGGACAATTCAATTGGAAATACGAGTGGAGCAGACTTCTTTGAGTGTTGATTTTGGACAGTTCTTAGTGTTCATCACTCTTCTGGATTTGATTACTTTCAGTTTTTTGATATTTTGTTTCATTGCTTGGTAGGTTACACTGACTGGGGTAGGAAACCTGAGTGTTTGATTTTAAGAGTTAATAGTTGATAGAAGGATGTCTAGTGGCAGAGACACACACTGGTGTTACCAATGCAGTCGTACTTTCCGTATTCAGGGAGGAGACGTTGTTTGCCCTTACTGCGATGGAGGCTTTGTGGAAGAGTTCGGTGAGACTGAGATGCACGGCTTGTCACCACGTGATACATTCATGCCAGATTTAGCAGTTTCTCATCAAATGTCGGATATTTTTGATCTTATGTTCGCTTTGATGGGGCGAAGTGGTCCTGACCGAAGACTTATCGACAGTATCAGACATAGAATGACCGGAAGGAACCCTAACTTTGATGTTAGTGCAAGATCTGGTCCTGAACACAATTGGGGTGTTTCTGGTTCTGCACCTTTTCTAATATTTCATGGGCAATTTCCTGCTTTGGCATTCTCTAATGGCAGTCCAGGACATGGACGTAGGCGGGCTGATTTTGGCGACTACTTTGTTGGCCCGGGACTGGAAGAACTCATCGAACAGCTTACTATGAACGATAGGCGGGGGCCTCCTCCAGCATCTCGATCTTCCATTGAGGCGATGCCCACCATCAAGATCACACGAGCACATCTTCGCACTGACTTGCATTGTCCTGTCTGTAAAGAAAAGTTTGAGTTGGGGTCTGAAGCAAGGGAGATGCCTTGTAACCATATTTATCACTCTGATTGTATAGTCCCTTGGTTGGTTCAGCACAATTCGTGTCCTGTTTGCCGCATTGAGCTGCCCCCTCTGGGGACTACTACTTGCAGTAGCCGAAGTGGGGTTGGAGGGAGTAGTAGCAGAAGCAGTAGCAGCAGTGTAGATGGGACTGCCTCTAGGGAGACTGGTCGTCAGAACTATGGAAGGAGGAATCCGTTGTCGTTTTTGTGGCCTTTCCGCTCTTCAAATTCGAACACTCATCGTGAATCTGAAACCGGAGGAAACAGCTCATCAACCACCCGAGAACACAACAATGAGATGGATTACTCTGGTTGGCCTTTTGATTACTAGTGCTTTGTTTCTTTTCCTTGTCGAGTGCACACAACATGCCAAATAAAGCTGAGTAAGTAAGTTTGGTGTAGAAATGTGCTTTTGAAGATGGTATGTCTTGCTGCCATATACACTACTGAAACATATCTCTGGGTCAATAGAAGCTTAATTAACTTTCATGTAAATCATGAATCAGCTTTAAGGGGCTTCAAGTTGTCGAAAGGTGATTAAGGTTTCTACAGGAACAAATGAGTGCTTAGAATCTTTATATGCTTTTCCTGGTTTCTTTTTTTTGTTTATAATGATTGTGAGATTTTGGTGGCTAAACCACTGATGAATTATCTTCACGAGCATATTCTCGAACATATAATCATGAGTAAGTCCTGATTGGAAGCTTTGGTACTTTCAATTAGGTATTCTTGGCACTTGGGTTGAGATGATTGGTGTACCATTCCTTGCAATAGTTCCCCTCTAAAAAGAATAGATTTCGATTTAGTCATTTCATCTAATTTAATAGTCTCCTCTATGAAATTACTTTTCTTGTCCTTATCTGCATAATTCTGAATTGAGTTCAATTGGCTTACTGAATTAAATATCTGCCATTTGCCATATGTATCTATTCAATTCGTTCTTTTAAGAATCCATCCATGAGACATTTTAAATATAATTTTATTGAAGCGAAACTCCACTGAACTTTAAAAGTTCTTTATTTACATGATACATCTTATCAGAATTTTATATGTTGCTATTTGTTGACTTTTGCTCCTCTTTTTCTTTCTCTTTTTCCTTTTTTTTTTTGGTTTGTTCTTTCAATTGAGTCTTACGGTTAATTTGGGGCATTTTCGTTACACTTATGGATAAATTTTAAATGTTTTCTTGACTTTGGGTCATTTTTCAGCTTTCATTCTGAGCTTCTATAGTAGTCTATACCTCTTTTAAACTTATATGCTGTTTGGAAAAGCGCTTACTAGTAAAAAGCTACAATATAAAGCTTCTAATATGTTATTGTTCTTAAATTAAAACTATTAATTTCAACTGTTCTTCATACGGTTTATTAAGCTTTCGTTTAGAACTTCATTTTAAGTTTAAGAACTTTACAAGATAGCAATGTTTTGTTTTTAACTATAATTGTTTTACAGTTATAATTGATGGGTTGAAATTGAACTTTTAAAATACCCCTTAAATATAAAATCCGCCGATTGGTGTTCCTTGTGCCTGTAAAATGGAAGGGCGATTGGTGTTCCTTGTGCCTGTAAAATGGAAGGGACTTGACAATCAAAGCCAAATTTTGACACGAGTTGATCTCTCTCGGGCCATTCTTTATAAATTTGGTAATAATAAATAAAAACATTGGTAAAGAAGGTGACGTATTTATAAAAGCAAATAAAAATACAAAAATTTTTACAACAATTTTTTAGGAAGTATTATAAGAAAAACAAAAATTATAGTAATTATTATCATAATTTCCACATTTTATGGTCTTTTATTTCTTAACTTGACCCTTCCAAGAATAATCTCTCCTAGAAAATCCTTCCATTGTTTTTCCCCTTTTGCTACTTTCTACCTCTACCAAACAGACATGGTGCTAGAGTATGGAAGTTGGAGAAGCCGTTGTGAGATTGACAACTTGTTTTATTTGTATACTTTTAGAATCAAAATGATCACTTGTATCTAAGTTATAGAAGTTATTTAAAATTTTAAAATTCCATGTGTAGTCTGGTCAATATGTCTAGGAGGTGAGTTTTGAGATGACGGACTGCAAATAATAATTATAATAGGGAAATACTATAATAAAAAATCTCATTTTCCCTCATCAATGAGATGTGTAACTATGGCCGCCCAATTTCCTTTTAACCATTGAGATTTTAAAAGGTGTATCAAAATAATTGTGGGACAAAAATCAGGAGATTATATAAAATTAAAGGGGAAAAAAGAACAAATAGAGATATGCCCCCAACTGTAAACAACCTCATTTTTCATGGCAATCCCTCCTCAACAATGGCGCCACCACAAAACACCAATCTTCCGACACCGGCACGATCTCACCCCTCCTTCAATAGCATTCCTGACTTGACAATGGCACTGGCATAAACCATTTATCCCCAAATGACAACGACATTCCTCAATAACAACATTGACACAAACCACAATGGCTTGTGGATTGCGACCTTTTTTAAACCTTTTTATAAATATTTTCTCATTAATTTTTTAATTTTATTTTTATTTTGATTTTCTAAAAGAAACCATACTCTATTTAGGTGGAGTTGAATTTTTTAAACTGTTGGATTTCCAATGCTTGCAAAAAACTTTCCTCATTGATGAAGAATTTTAAGAGTGTCCCATTGTAGTCCTTTTCATAATAATAATAATGAGAGTTACTAATTTTATAAGCCTTTGAATTGTGAGCATTATGTTATTTTGGTTCTTCAATTTTAGTTTTAGCATATGACTCCTTAAACTTTTTTATTACCTAACAACTAAAATTGGTTTGAGTTGTAAAATATGTTCAAGATACTTACGTTCTATCATATAGTAACTAAAAATTTTACAAAAATAGTTATCATTAAATGCAGAATGTTATAATTTTAGGGGTTTTAGTAAACAGGATATTTATGGGACATGGAATATGTTAGGAGATTTTCTATTGAACCAATATATGTTAGGAGATTTTCTATTGAACCAATAGTTTTTTGACACGTGTAATCTTCAATCCAAATAACGAACGACACTCGACCACAAGAGCAAGGTGAGGAAGGATAATACCCACCCAAGACGCCGCCAGAGAACCTAAAAAGCTTAAAGGGTTACCTTGGCCTCCTAATGGAAGTGGGATGATCCCCTCGAGAAAGATCGAGCAATCTAAATATAATAAGAATCAACGTGCTCGCGTGGAGCTGGGCCACATGTCTGCATGTCAAGGCAACTACTCCTGACGCAACACGTAGACCACAACACACAAAGACAATAAAAAACGCTGAGCGTGTGCAAATCCCAAAGATATGGACAAAAAGGGCGAATAAACAACATTTTATCTGGCCTTTTTCCAACAGAGGAATTCAGATGAAGCCCTTAGCCCAATAAAAGAATAAAAGAATAAGATGATGCTATTTGATAGTGTTTTTAAAATAACTAAAAATAATTTTGTTTTAAAAAATAAAATTTTTTAAGAATTGTGTTAAAAATGTTTTTGAAAATTTTACTTTCAATAACATAGAAAATCGTTTCCAAAAGTTTCCAAAAAATCTAAAATTATCTCTATTATTGTTTGACAAAACTTCAGAGTGTCTCTGCAGATCAACTAGTGGCAAGTCAGAGGCGACAAAGCTCAAGTCATTCCACCAGAGATCATCAGAGCAAGTACGAAGGGATCGATGTTTGAAAATTCACTCCAACAGGATACATATGTCATGTTAATTTTTATTTTTTTGTGGACCATTTCCTGCTTTTCTCTTACCCTATTTTACAATTTTGCATCCTATTATGGAGGAAGCGTTACCTCATTTTCCAATCATAATCATAATAAAATCAAAAATGAATTGCCATGGTCCAGCAGTGAATTTCAGGTGTTATCATAGACAGATGATAAAAGAATATTAGTTTGTACATTATCTGTCATGAGGAGCTTTTTCGATCCTGATACTTACGGGTGTCCAAGTTTCTCAAGCACTTCCGAGAAAATGACATATCCCGCTCCTCCAATCAAGAGTGAAAGAGTGAACTTTCCTCCTGGAACCAACTGGGGTAATCTAACCGGGAGCGATGAGCCCAAGTATCTCTCCGACCAGGACATTGCAGCTGGAAGAATTCCAAACAGCACCAACACTAACAACAACATAAACCCCAGCTGTTTAGTTGGAAATATTCCAAAAATTTAACAAGCAAGTACATGTATTGTGCGATGACCAATGAAAAATGGGAAAAGATAGTAGCAACTAGCAACTATTTGCCTTTTGCAGGTGAACACTTTTACGATGGTATAAACATCTTCAATAATATTATATGATAAATGACTAGCAAGCACATGAATGGATCCCAAAATGTTATAGATGACTACACCACAACCATACCTCCATAGGTTCCGGCAAAGTCTAATGCTTTAAAAAATATTTCTGGATCTAGCAATGACAGTGCCAAAGGTGGAATTAGCGTCAGAAGATATGGTAGAGGGTTCCCCCGACCAGCAGGGAGTTTCAGCACTGCATGTTTGGAAAATTAGGTAAGAACTTTATAAAACGTGTTCTTGAGGGAAGTAATGCCTGTCTAAGATGTCATCAGTTCTTATGAAAACCGGAACGGTACACAGATCTGACAATAACCAAAATAGTTGACATTCATAGGATGCTTCTAGATATCAACGATGTTTCATGGTGTCTGACAATATTTGGCCCAAAAAGTCATTAAGTGGTTACAAGTTCAAAAGGTACATTATCATCCGCTTCCGCTTTGATAACATTAGCATGACTGAATATGTCCCAAATACGTTTACAAAATAACACAAACGACATTGATATCGCAGGTTAAGCTAAACCCCTTAATTCCATGTATACTCAACTCTTTTTTTTTTCTTTTTTTTTTTTTCCTTTTTTCCTTGTTCTCGAATTTCTTTTCATCCACTCATATATCTTATTCTTTCCTTTTTGATTCATCTGCTTATTTTGTTGGCACTTATAAGTGTTGAGCTTGAGATGGTTCACCTACTATCGTCAATATTATCTGAACTACACTATTAACAAGACAAACGGATAAGCCATTTTGGAACACCACAAGAAATTTCCAGAAAGGTGGCTTCGAACATAAGCCAGTGCGCTATAAACATTCTGTTACTAGACAATAAAGGTTGAATATACACAAGGCATAAAGACTTCACTTACAGTCAGCTAGAAAGTCAGAGAGACCCAACACGAATCCAATGTAAGATGTTGCTATAGCGAGAAGAGAGAACACATCAACTATAGGCTGTAAAATGCGTTATAAAATCAACATTTAGTAGCATGAATCCAAATTCTGATATGCTATGCTGTAAAAACGTTTGGAGCAATCTAAAGAACGTACACCAACAGCTCCATTTGAAGATCGCAATTGTTGTAATGGGTCAATCATCTTGTCAGAACCTATTTCAAGACTTGTGATGGTTCCAAGAATAACAGCATTCCAGATAAGAAATAGAAGGAGGGGTATAGCGGTGCCTAGAACTATGGCCGTCCTGCATGATTGCATTGACAATAACAAACCGTGTCTCTCAAACCAGTAGAATTAGACCTATATGACAGACAATTTAAAAGAAACAGGCATGCAAACAACAAAGTTGGTGCAGTAAGAAAGGAACATCAATTAATTCAACTTACTCTTTCAGTGACAAGAATTTTTCATATTAATACCAAAAATTATAGTCTCCACAGACCATTATGCCAAGTTCTCAAGACCATTTTTACTGTGGAAATGACTAATTAAAGCAAGAACAATGACTTGTGGAAATAAAATGGCGTGAGTTTTCTTTGGGACACATGGGTGCTGTTTGTGAAGCCATTATAAGCTATACTTTAAACAAAACCACTCAAATCTTTTTTCTGGATTTTAAAGTACATGCCAAATTGCTAACCAGAAAGTAACCCTTATCTAGGAAACGGAGATCTTAAGAAGAATTGTCTTAAAACTGAAAGTTTTCTACTTTCGCAACTTTAGACACGGTATAACATTGTTAACATATGTGATTTTTATTCCATGGTTTTCAGTTGATATGTGTTTGCACTTTCCAAATTACAGCGAAAATAAGCTACAGAATAGGTTTTTCTTCACTATCTGTACCTGTGTGTGTCAATGATGAATTTATATTTAATAACTATCATGCTCTCTTAAATTTATTCTTGAAGAATGAACAAATACATAATGATAGCTAAAAGTTCGTTTTAATGTCAAGCTACCCTCTTTTAAGAGGATAATCATACATGCACATATTTCACTCTATTGCAAGGAGAAGATTTCACCTTATTTTTGACAGGTTTCCTTCAAGATTCGTGCAAAGAACGGGTACTACATTCTGAAAAACCAGACACATGTTACAATTCTCTTCAATAATGAATGACTGCAGGTTGCTGACTGTTACCTGGTAGACAAATGAAAGCACAATTATCGGTATACTCATAGGAACTGCTTGAAAGTTGGCTTTTAGAAGAGCGTCCCAATGTAGGCCTCCACTTGCAACTGCCTAAGAGGGAAGACTTAATATTTTCTTATCACAAGATGTACGAGGTATAATCACAATTAAAGACGGCAAGTTGGAATAGTCTGAAAAGAATTGTGTGTGGAGGAATTTACACACAAAAGTATAAGAAAACTATTGGTATGACATTACACATAAGTAATTTTCCCCCTCTAAATAGATAAGAAACAAAATAGCTACTGATCCTAAGCTCGATAAGTACAGTACTATCTTGGTATCTGTAATTTGCTATATTTTAACATAGTTTAAGGAAGCCCATCGGTACAATCAAGTTAATTACTCTCTATTCTGGAGTTAATAAATGTAACTATTATCTTGGTCCCCTGTAGTATCATTTGAACTTTTAGCTGTGTTTGAGATGTCCATTTTTGCAAACAAGCTGAAGATTTGTCTAGTCAAGTCAATGGTGTCTACTTCTACCAGGACTAAACCCATCACCCTCCAAGATTCATAATTCCCAAAAATGTTTTGGTCCGTGTTGGCTTTGGTTCTAACATTCAAGTTCTCACCTTTTTTTTTCCAGAGACTTTGTCAATCTATTTGAATTGCTCCACTTGCCATAATTTTTGTGACTGGTATATGAAAGAGGTTAGAGAATAGCTCCCTCAGAGAGATCTGAGAAATTTTGGATGGTTCAGTATCATCTCTATGGTTGACCCGGTAAGTTATTTCTGTTGGACCTATGCTGAAGGGATTTCTTCTGATTGCTTGATGAACCCTCAATAACAACAAAACCTGATTTTGTTTGTTAGTTGTTCAGATAAATTAGCATTTTTTGTTCCAGAGCAATGATGTCCGAAATTTTGAAGTTGAAGAAATAAAATTACCACAAGAGCTGCAAAGGAAATGATGATTCCGAATACTAGGACTCCATTAACGGCACCAATAAAGCGCTGGCTAGAAAGGAAAATAAAAACAGCTAATTAACAACCAGACGCACAAGCACAACCACACTTTAGAAGCAATTTTATATCGACAGCAAGAACAAATACGTCGCTTATTCATGTTCATTTGCATGGACGAATTAACATATCACAATAAGTAGATCTATCTTAAACTTTCCTAATAAAGCTACTCATATCTGAGAGTACATAATTAACACCTAGACGCACAAGCACAACCACACTTTGGAAGCAATTTTATATCAACAGCAAGAACAAAATACGTCGCTTATTCATGTTCATTTGCATGGATGAATTAACATATCACCATAAGTAGATCAATCTTAAATTTTCCTAATAAAGCTAATCATATCTGAGAGTATGTAATTAGCAGTTAAAAAAAGAAAGCAAAAATTTTTTTTAAAAAAAAGGAAGAAAAAACAAGCATGCATTTGGTATATCTCAAAAGAAGTGTTTTTAGATGAAAACGCTCTTTGTATAAATTTAAGACGTTAGGCAATGCTGCAGAAAGAGTCTCGTTTCCCCATTTTCAGCTCAAACCAAACGGAGCTTCTATGCACCAGCAAAAAGTATGTTATTTTTGTGGGTACACAATAAGGCCTCGTGCGACTAAATGAGCTTATATTATGAGCTCAAATACAATTTCTAGAGGCAGGCACTTTCAAACTATCCAAAATTTTTTGAATAATTCTTTCAAATTCCACTTGGCCCTTGGATAACAAGTAATTTATCAAATTTACTGTCAAACAACTAACAGCAGTTTGGTGTCAGCCTTTTCAATAAAACTCTGTAAATAGAAACTTTACTAATAGAATGTTCTCTTCTTTAAGCATGCAAAATGGAATAGCAATTTTCAGTACATCATACTAGATTCAAATAAATAGCGTGAAAAAAAAAATTATGGTAGAATGTCAGCAGCATATAAACATGCAGCAAATGTGTGTGTATTTATGTGCAGCGCTCGGCGAGTTCATATCTGCCTATGCATGCATGAGGAAGATCTGATATGCAATGTAATATGCATTTTAAACTTAATATTATTAGTTACCCTTTCTTCCAAGTAAAACAATATCAGACCACCTTTCTGTGTTTTTGAAAAATGAGCAACATTCTAGCTTGAAAAGACATAATTGTTGCTTTTACTAACTAAGACGTGAGATTAACCCTTAGTTTGCCCCAAAAAAAATAATAAATCAAAAAATTAAAAACAAACCTTCCCAGGTAGCATATGCCTCCCAGAACCAAAGAAAACAAGGTCGCGCTTTCCCACCTGCAACCATAATGCTGCCATCAACACCTAACAAACACACGAAAGAGCTTAACGAACAAAAAAGGGCTACTCAAAAAGACACAGTAAGTGAAAAATGCATATTTTCTGTAACTAATGAAAAAATAGGTAAACATTGTCAGATTACGTACAATGGAATGTGAAGATAATTGGTCAAGATATCTGATGAACGAGCAACATAGGCAACAAGGAGAGCGTAGTGTATAAAAATATATGACCAGCTGCAAGACAGAAGTCATGCACAAACAAAATACATCAGACATTCCAGGTCACAAACATATGTAAAATCTAGACCAGTAGTCGTGCAGATAAAAATAAAAACTTCTGTAAAGTTTTTTGTTCTGTTGTAGAAGATTACTCATCTTCTTTCTTCAATAAAAAGTTTTGTTTCAAATTACCTGTATAATGGCTTCTACACAGGTTTCCAACTGGACAAAGGACTTAAATGTTAAAAGTTTCTACTAGAAAATCTGAACTCTCATGACCCGCCCAGTGCTTAGAAAATGTGGTTGTAGCATTTAGCAACAACGAGTTTTCGAATGTTTAGGACAAGCTAGAGATGATAGAAGACCATAATCTAACTAGCAGGGAAACGTTAATTCCACATGAATTAGTTAGGGAGAGATCTCTAATAAGTAATAATACTGGAGAAGCCAGCCACCAATACACATTAACTCCATTTATCTATTTTCTTGTTTTACAATTTCGTGATGATGATGGAATATGTCAATTGGAGGAAAGACTTGTATAGTTAGTATCGTGGCTGCTTGAAAGACATGTTAGATCAAAGCACTGAAATTTAGACAAATTTCTATATGTTTTGGATGATAATCGAGTAGAAGAGTATCGTATTTCTATGTCATTCTAGATGCAGTCAACTGGTTGGTCTTATCTATTGTTTATTTACAGAGGACTGCATCACACTTTGCAGCAGGTACTTTCTCCTTTCCTTTTTTGGGAAAAAAAAAAACACTCTTATTCAGTAACATTCTCTTCTCCCTGCATTCACTAATCTAATATGTTTGAGGACGCACCTATAAATTTGGAAGCAAAAGAATGACACATTATTCATAACTAGTATATGAACATTACAAGATCAGCAATTTTATTAACAAGACTTGGTCGCTTGTAAAAGATTTTAAGAAGAATTTACCTACCTCGAAATTTGGACTCCTACTTTCCCTAGAGTTCTCATGGCCATTGATACCTGAATTCAGAGTCACAGGGAGAATGTACTAAGTTAGGTTTAAACAAATTTGAACAGAAAAACAATATGCCCCTGAAAAAAAAAAAGAAAAACCGACGACAACAACAACAACAACATTACAAAGATGTAATTATACCAGATTAAACTCACATACTAAATTATTGAAGATGCAATTGCTTTTTTGGTTGAGATTAACACCAGCACTAATATTATTTGTCATAAGAAATACAATCTTCTTATAGAAAAAGTAAGTATTAAATGGGGAGGACAAGAAAGGCCTACAAACGAGAGAGGGTGAAAAAAAGAGACAAATTAGAAAAATATGCCACAATAAACCAAATTCTTTCTTAAGTGCTTGAAGCCCAGAAGAATGGAGCCCCAAGTTCCTTTAAAATTCATCAAATAAAAATAAATGAAAAAAGAAAAAGAAAAAGATAAGCTGCAATTAGTAACTTTTTCAAGATACAACGAAACTTTACAAATAAGGCAAAAAAATCACCAATTCAACTCCTGTATGTCAACACAACATATTCATAAACTGCAGCTTCAAGAACCTCCTGCTATAGCTCATATCCTCTGTTAATTAGATATTGGTGTCCCAATTACAAAGAAAAGGGGGGAAAATTCAGAGCTTTTTGTTTTGAGCAACCAAGTTCTCTTTCCTCTTAGCGTAAAAGAGCATCTTAACAAAAGAGACAAAGAATTACCAATGACACACCACCAGAACCCAGTTCGCACATAGTGTTAACATTTACTTCAGCAATTAGCAGCCCTGTCACAACCTGCATCATTTTGATATTTCTTCCAAACATTAGTCTTGCGTCCTAAAATTTATATATATTTGACTTTCATTTTTTTTTTTTTTAATTTTATGTCTGTTCCACGAACCTGCCCAGTGGCAGTAAGTAAGATAATCAAACCACAAAAGTGAAGTTTGGATGGCTGACCACCTTGTAAGTTTGGATGGCTGACCACTTTACAAGGCCCATCCAAGTCATATGTACTTGAAAAGTTGAGCACATTAGATTCATTAACCTTGATTGGCCACCGAAAAAGGATGTATTTAACTTAATAATAATAACAATAAGCTTTGGATTATTACCATGTAAATCCAACAGAAAATGCATGTAATTGCAGAGGCCAAAAATCCAGATTCTTGAGTCACAGCAGGAATTGCAAGAATCCCAGCTCCTATCTACATAGTATTTATTCACAAAAATAGAATGAATAGATTAAAAGAAAATCAATTTGACATTAACAAGTTCATTACATGTTTCTGAACCCATGGTCAAAGTAGCTACAGATTGCAAAGAAAAGGACAAATCACAAAGAGAATCCTGGACTTTATCACTAAGATAAACTTGTTCCTGAATTTTTAAATGTATCAACAATACTCCTCAACTTGAGAAAACTGACGGCATTGGTCCTTCCGTCTGTTTTCGTCAAAAAGATAGACCTAAAATCTCGCGCCAGAACATAAAGTGCAACAAACATAAGGGCTAAGTTGCCACTTTTGTCAAGTTTAGAAGGAGCCGTTAGCACATTTAAAGAGTTAACAGGCAAGGTTAATATTAGTGATAAGGTCCAAAAGTATTTTTGCTAACTCCTAAAATGGTTGTGTTTTGGGCAAAAATTTCCTGAGTCAGTGTTATCTTTTCAAACATTAAAGTGAAATGCTACTACTTAAAAGAATATATATATATACACACACACATATAAAGCGAAATCTGTCCACGAATTCAAACAAGTTCCAAATCTGCTTTACTGAAAATATTACTTCAAATACGAAAATCAGAGAAAAAAAAAAGGAAGAGTTCCTTTTGCATACCGTAGTTCCAGCTACTAGAAAAACCGCGCTCCCTAAACTTCCTGCAAAAAATTAAAAACAAAAATCCAAAAAAAATACGCGAAAGAAATTTATATATAATCCTTAAAATTGTCTTGAAACGGAGACGAACCAGGTTCTCTCTTCAAGGTGGCCTCGTTAAGGTTGGAGAAGAGCCTCTCAAATTCGAGCTCCGATTCCGACGGAATTTGATTTCGCGAAAAGCATTTGAAGCGAGAACTCGAAATCAAAGAAGGATTCGTAGTAGTGAAGGAGTGATGTGGGGTCCAATTTCGTAGTCCATTGCTGCGACGAGAAGAGAAATAGGAGAATCGGAGCTTGTTTCTTGAAGACGAAGGAATTACAGAGATTGGAATCTGTGGACAAAGCAATGCCATTACTCACGTTTTTTTTTTTTTTCTTCTTCCTCTTCTTCTGGTTATGGGGTTTCTGTTGCCATCAGTTAACAGGTGTCGGGAAGAGACGAGTAAGAAGTAGAAGTCCTCCAAATTCCGGGTGATCTGGCCCAAGCTTTTATTGACACAACAGGATAATGTGGGTTCCCCAAGTCTTGAAGACCTTTTTGAATAACTTTTTTTCATGTTCGAACAGGACGTGTGGCATATTAATTTTAACTCAAAACAAGAGTTCAAATACTACATAAATTATTGATGTAAGTATAATTAAATTTAAGTCTAAAATACTGATTAATATTAATTAATAATACTAATTATAGTTAATAAATTACTAAAAAAAATTCAGACAAATAAAAAAAACTTCGCTTGAACGAGGGTGCTTGGAGTCGATAGAGGAGGAAGGGCCTGTGTCGACGGAACCGAGGGGGATCAAAGTGGAGGCTTGATGTAGCAGAGGTGCAGGTTGCTGGGGTGGGGGATCTCAGAGTTCTTGGGATGGGGCCAGTGAGGGTTGATATCAGTTGCGATAGGCTTCAATGGGTGGGCTTATGATAGTCGACGAGATTGCTCCAGTGATGGGTTCAATGAAGATATGGTGGTGGGGGAGCTTTGACGGTGACAAGGAGATCGGTACATCAGTAGCAAATAGGAGCAGCGATCGTCGACGTTGGGCTTTGGTTGGGGCCCAGTGGCTGTGGATGGGATTCATTGGAGAGAGGACAGGGTGGGAGGAGGAGGAGGAGAAGAGGGGGGTGCTGCTAGGCTGGTCATGAAAGAAGAATAACAAAATGAAAGCAACTTTTTTGTTTTCAAAATCTAAGGAAATTTTGGATCTTTTGGAAACAATTTTTTATTTTCATTTCCTATAAATTTTTAACCAAACAGTGTTTTGAAAACAGTTTCATTTTTTGTGTTTTTGAAATAGGAAAAAACATTTCAAAAACAAAACCAAACGCTCCGTATGTTTTCATTTGGAACTTGAGTTGTGAACGACATTTTAAGTTTATAAACTGCATCATGTGAAAATTTTACACTGTAGCAACTTTTTTGTTTTTTTACTGTAGCTGCTGAGAGTTTATACTATTCTCAGTTATAACTGATGGGTTAGAACTGAAGTGTAGGAGAACACTTTATAGATGAAAGCCATCACCAAATCCAAAATACCATGTTAATTCATCAAGAAATTTAGCAGAAGCATACCTAAATCTATGTGAACGAATGTAATCCTTGAATCTTTTGGTTTTTGATCATTGAGTCAATACATGTGATTTCTCTAAGAAGAAGTCCTCTATCTTTTCTAATGATTGGATGTCAGAAAAGAAATTGTTCGTATAACTCAAGGACCATAACCATTTATAACTGCCTTAAATTTGTCTTATTTCTATTTTGACCCATCATAAAAATAGAAATTAGAGCCCATACTTTATGAGATACTTTAAAGCCCAAAACTTTATTCTTTATTAGATCACTTTAATTAGATTCAATCTTATGATAGCCTATAATATACAACTATTATATATATGTATGCCCATATGGATTAAATCCAACAATCACCCACTTAGGCCACATATATACAAAACAATTTTATAATTGTATATCATAACATAACCTTATGAGCTCAAAATTTGCTATCATCACTAAAAGAATCTCCAATCAATCTAGTCTATCAATCATATCAATATAGGATCAAAGCGGTCTTTGTTACATATAACGTAACTAAACCCATCAAGGGTCATGTATATTAATATAATAAATAAATGGATAAGTATGGATGTGTAGTAAGAAATTTCATGCAATATGATCTTAACATGTCTATTTCTTACTGGTCCAACATTACTCTTTAGTGAGATCAAATCAAACATATTTAGAGTGAAAATAAACTATAAACTTTATTTTGAGAAAATAACCATAAATCATCCATAAAATAACTATAGAATGTGTCTACAACTGAAAAGTATCCAAAATACGAACTCCCACTAAAATGACATATCCTCAAGAGATACAACACCCATTTTGAGCAGTGTGGTCATGAAAGACCTTGGGTAGTAATCTTTTAGTAAGCGGATCCACAACCATAGAATTTGTCCCAATATGCTCTATAGACAACCGACCACTTTGTGCTCTTTCTTTAACAACTAAAAACTTGATGTCTATATGCTTTTACTTTGTTGAGCTCTTATTGTTGTTGGAATATAGCACTACTGACTTATTGTCACAACATAACTTAAGTGGTCTTTCAATTCCACCCACAATTTGCAACCCAGTGACAAAATTCTGTGGCCATATCCCATGGTTGGATGCCTCATAACATGCTATAAACTCTGTTGCCATGGTGGAAAAAGTTATTAGTGTCTGCTTAGTACTCTTCCAGGAAATAGCTCCTCCAGCTAGTAGGTAGACATAACCGATGTGGATCTCCAACTATCTTGGTATCCAGCAAAATCAGAATCAAAATATACAATTATCTCCAATTGATCTGATCTTCTATATATGGGCACCATATGACTCGTTTGGATGTTTTTCAATGATCCATTCCTGAATTACTTAAGTACCTACTTAGCATCCCAACAATGTACGTAATATCTAGACGCATACAAACTAGAGTATACTTCAAACCCTTTATAGCTGATGCATAAGGAATCTTCTGCATCTCTGTAACTTCAAAGTCATTTTGGGGGCATTGACTAAAATTGAATTTGTCTCCCTTAGCAACAAGGGTGTCACTTGGTTTACAATCTTGCATGCCAAATCTCTTAAGTACCATCTTGATATAGCTCTTTTATGATAATCTAAGTATACCCCGAGAGCGATCATGGTGTATCTGTATACCTAATACAAAAGAGGCGTCTTCAAGATCTTTCATCTCAAATTTCTTTGCTAGAAATCTCTTAGTTTTGTGCAACAAACCTATATTGTTACTGGCAAGCAATATGTCATCGACATATAAAACCAAAAAAAATATGCTTACTCCCACTGAACTTATGGTATATTCGATTATCAGCTGCATTCATCTCAAAACCGAACGAGATTAGAACTTGATGAAATTTGTAATACCATTGACAGGAAGCTTGCTTAAGCCCATAGATGGATTTCTTCAATTTGCAAACCATTTGTTTTGAGTCTTGCAACACAAAGTTTTCTAGCTGCACCATAAATCGTCTCATCAATGTCACCATTGAGAAACACAGTCTTTGCATCCATTTGATGTAATTAAAGGTCAAAATGTACCACTAATGCTATTATTATCTTAAAAGAGTCCTTCGATGAAACCAAAAAGAAAGTCTTTTTATAGTCAATGCCTTCCTTTTGAGTAAAGCCCTTTGCAACAAGACGCGCCTTAAATCTCTCTATATCACCTTTTGAATTCCTCTTGGTCTTAAATATCCATTTGCAACCAATGGGTTTCGCTCTTTCAGGCAACAGGACAAGATCCTAAACGTCATTGTCTTTCATGGAATTTATCTCCTCATTCACGGTATCAATCCACTTTTAAGGGTAGAACTTTGCATTGCTTGATGGAAACTAATTGGATCATCTTGCACCACTCCAATGTCAACCTCATGTTCTTGGAGAAATATGATATAATCATCCGGAATCGCACTTCTCCTTTCTCTAGTGGATCTCCTTAATGGCATTGGTTCTAGAGGCTGTTGAGTTTGTTCTTCTAGAACAATTTCTTGATTTTGAATAGGAGGCTCTTTGATATTGTCTTGATCTAGAATTGCTTCTTGAAAAATGTCATGAAAAGAAGCCCGATCATGATCATTGTCAATAACGATTGGAGGAATAGTGACATATTCCTCTTCAAATACAATATCTCTAATCTAATCTCCCCTCGCAAACTCAATATCCTCAAAGAACCGAGTGGTTCTATTCTAAAAAATCGACTTAGTCGTGGCATCATAAAATATGTAACCCCTTAACCTCTCAAAATATCCAATAAAATAGCAGCTGACAGTTTTAGAGTCTAGTTTCTTTTCAATTGGCCTATAAGTCCTTGCCTTAACTGGACAGCCTCAAATGTGCAAGTGCTTCAAACTAGGCTTCTTGCCTGTCCAAAGCTCATAAAGGGTTTTGACAATTGCTTTAGTTGAAACTCTTTTAAGTATGTAAGCTGCAGTTTTTAAAGCTTCTCCCTAGAGAGATTCTAGCAAGGTAGAATGACTAATTATACTCGTTACCATGTCCTTAAGTGTTCTGTTTTGCCTCTCAGCAACACCATTCATGCTAGGTGATCTTGACATGGTGTACTGTGAAACAATACCGTACTCCTCTAGGAACAAAGCAAACGATCCTGGAAGTTATTCACCTGATTTGTCAAATCTGCCATAGTATTCTCCACTACAATTAGATCTAACGTCTCTAATCCTTTTGCTGAGTTGGTTCTCAACTTCAACCTTATAATTTTTGAATACATCCAATGACTGGGACTTTTCATGAATGAGATACAAGTAGCCATATCGTGAGAAATCATCTATGAACATAATAAAATATTGTTGACCATTCCAAGAAGCTGTAGGAAATAGCCCACAAGTATCCATATGAATTAGTTCTAAGACGTATAAGGTCCTGTTGGCACCTAATCTCCTTATGTTTGCTTGTTTCCCCTTTATAAAATTAACACAAATTTTAAAATCTATAAAATCAAGGCGTTCAAGAATTCTATCAGACACAAGTCTCTCAATTTTCTACTTGGAGATATGACCTAATCTCTTATGCCATAATGAAGCGGAATTCTAATTGGTTAATTTTTGCTTTACACCACGTGTACTTATATGCAAAGTTTCATTAAATGAGACAACCGTATCAAGCAAATAAAGGTTATCATAAATAGATAAAGAACCAGAACCAATAACTTTTGAATTTTGAAAAAGACTAAATTGACTACCTCAAAATGAACAAGAATAACCAAATTTATTCAGTATAGAAATAGAAACCAAATTCTGTCTAAACTAGGGCTGCACAAAAACTGCCCCGCAACCATCGGCCGCCAGCTCCCGCGCTCAGCCCACCCAAAAAAAAGGAGTCTATGTTAGCAACCCGCCCATTGGCTGGTTCAACCCGCCCGCCTATATATGTTGACGGGCGGGTACGGTTTAAAATTTTAGGAGGCGGGTTCAACCCAAACCCACCCGCCTAATTCTTAAAAAAAAAAAATCCTAATCTAAACCTCCCCCCACTCCCCACTCCCTAAAAAGAAAAAGAACACTTGACTTTGTTCATCATTTCATCTGTAGTATCCTATTATTTTTGAACCCAATGAACAAGTTTTATGGAAGAACAAGAATTCTTAACTTTGTTCATCACTTTATCTATAGTTGATGTTTCTTGTTGTAATGAATGATTATGTTTCTTAATTTGTTGTGAATATGGTCATTGTCTTTAGGCGTCAAACTTGGTTGTTGTTGGGAATGCTTCATATATTACCATCTTATATTTTCTATAAATTTTTTTCACTTTTTTTAATAAAAAAAAAGCTAAAAAAATTATATTGTGCATTAGTATAGACCCAACCCGCCACACCCGCCACACCCGCCCGCACCCAAACCGAAACTGCCTGCTATTCCATAGGCGGTCTGTGGGTTGATTAATCGTCAACCCGTCATTTAAAAAAACCGACCCACATCCGCCCAAAAACCATCAAACCGCCCGTTGTTCACCCCTAGTCTAAACGACTGTACAACATAAGTCTCATTCAAATCCAAATAAAATCTAGTCCTTAATAATAACCTAAATGCTCCTACTGCCTCAACTTCCATTGACTTGCCATCACCCACATAGATGTATCTTTCACCATCACTTGGCTTTCAACGGCTCAGGAAACCCTACATAGACAAACTTATTTGAGTAATAGTACTAGAATATATCCACCAAGTGTGTCTTGGTACTGAAGTTAAATTAATCATAGAACAAACTAGATTGAGAAGTGTACCTTTCTTTGTACGCCATGCATGATAGTTGATACATTGCTTCTTCTTGTGTCCAGCACTTCCATAGAAGAAACAGGCAAATTCATCACCTTGTCCCTTCTGTTATTTCTTTTGTGGTGCGGCACCCCCAACTTCCTTACCCTTTTTTCTTTTCTTTTTCTTATCCTTAGAGGTTGTAGCCAAATGAGCATTTTCTACCTTCTCTTGCTTCAGCCTTTCCTCTTCTTGCACACAATATGAGATGAGCTCATTATGGGACCATTTGTCCTTTTGACAGTTGTAGCTCACTTTAAATTGACTGAACTGTACAGGATGAGATATCAAAACTAAATGCACGAGCAAGTCCTTAGATAGCTCTAATTGGAGTGCCTTTAGTTTCGAAGCAAGATTAGACATCTCTATGATGTACTCCCTATGTTCCTTTTTCCTTTGTACCTCATTGAAATAAGGTTTGTCAAAAGCGTACTTGTTTCGGCCTTTTCGTTCTTGGCAAACCTCTTCTTAATTTCCTCAAGGAAACCTTTGCCTATAGTAACCTTTTTAGACATAGTGCCCCTGAAAGCTTCCAAAATAGCACGTTTCATGATCATAAGACTCATGCGATTCGAATGGTCCTACCTTTCTATGTCCCTCTTATCATCAGAGGAACTATTATCTGTAAGGTCAGCAGGTTGTTCAACTCTCAACACAAGATCTAGATCCATGACACCGAGAACAATCATAACATTCTGTTGCCATGTCTTGAAGTTTGTGCCATTAAGCATGGGAATCAAATTGATGCTAGCAAAAATATTTGAAGCAGAACTTGTAACTGAACAGAGAACAAAACAACAAAACAATAAGCTCGCATAAGTTCCATATCATACTTAAATAAATTCAAATAATGATAGGGCCTATCACAAGATACCTAGCACAACATTAATATTTGGTCTTTGGACAGAAATATTAACTTGTAAGTGTTACTCTTGGTGTAGTAATCAAACACTGATAATAAGAACATGTCAAATAATAAATCTTCCAAATATGTCAAATAATAAATCTTCCTTTGGGCAGATTTAATGTTCACATGTAAAAATTGAATAATTATCACGTGTTTATTACTACAGATGTACACACAATTCTGTCAAGTATTCGCTTTCCTTTAGGTCGGTCAATATTTACATAAGTTACATAGAACAACCATTTATATTTCAAAATAATTAATTTCCACAAGAGAGGCTACTTTGGTGACAAATTGTTTTAATTAATTCATCTCAAAATATATATATATAATACCAATATTTGAATTTAAAATGGCACAAAAGTGACCAAAATTAAAATAAAAAAAAATTAAAAAAATTGATCAAAGTCAAAGTCAATGGTCCAAGTCAGTCATTAGAGTCACATTGAGTTGGGTCCCTACGAGTCGGGTATTATGCTAATGGGTTAACCCTATCTAGCTCTTTACCCCAACCCAATTACACAAACCTATTTATCCAAACCAAATGACTCATTATTTGACCCAACATTTAAATCCATTCCAAAAAATTGACCCAGACCCAATTTATTCTTAATATAGCTGATGGGCTTTACAAATCTTAGGCCCAACTGAAATATACTTGGCTTGGTAACTAGTGTAATCCAACAATTTCCAAAAAACATTTTTGTAAGTTTTAAACCCTTTTTTTTTTCTTAAATGAATGACAGCCATTGTCGCCATGTAATAAATAAAATGAAATCTCATTAAGCAAACCCAGTAAACCGTTTTCCATTGAATGAAATCTCATTAAAAAAAAAAGTTAAACCTATTTCTTTGCCATTAAGCCGAACCTAATTCAACCAAAATATTGAAATATATATACTTCAACAATTGTTTTTTTGTTTTCGGCTGTAACTCATTATTATGAAAAAGAAAACTTTCTGAAAACAATCATTAAACTGAATTCATCCTCAATATGTACATATATATATATATCGAATCCTTTATATATATAAAGGAATCTTTTTTTTTGTTGGCAGCATTATGCCGAATCCATGATTCAACCAAAAAAAAAATTGAATCTTATGAATATATATATATAATCATGAATTGAATCCATATTCAACAAACCAAATAACCATAATTGTTTTCAACATAAATATTCAACAAAAAAATGTTGAGAAAATATTTTTCAATGATTCAACATAAGGAGGTTTCGATACCACTTGTAACAGAAAACTTTATAGATGAAAACCATCACTGAATCCAAAATCTCATGTTAATTCATCAAGAAATTTAGCAGAAGCATACTTGAATCTATGTGAACGGATGTAATCCTTGAATCTTTTGGTTATTGATCTTCTGAGTCAATATGTATGATTTCTCTGAAAAGAAGTCCTCTCTCTTTTCTAATGATAGGATGTCAGAAAAGAAATTGTTCGTAGGACTCAAGGACCATAAACATTTATAACTGCCTCAAATTTATCTTCTTTCTATTTTCGCCCATCATAAAAATAAAAATTACACTTTTAGGTCTCTACACATAAATAGACCCATATTTTATAAGATGCTTTAGCGCCCAAAACTTTATATTTTATTAGATCACTTTAATTAGACTCAATCTTATGATAGCCTATAATATACAACTATTACCTATATGTATGCCCACATGGATTAAATCTAACTTGAAGTTCATATATCTTAGCTTTATAATGTAGCATGTAAGAGCCTGTGACTACTTAAACTCATGAGTTCAAACTGTTTTGTTAAACACAAATTCATCCATGTATGAAGCCAAATACATCGCTAAGAGAATCTCATTTGTCATCATGATCATGCCATACATAATGAATTTATGGTCATGAGTCATCCACTGCAATTTTCAAAAAACAAGAAGCTACTAATATTTATGGTCCAACTACAATTGATAAAATAAATTACCCTTACAAAGGCAACCAAATACGTATATATTACTCAAACGAATCTATGCAAACAAGACATAGAAACACTACATCAATCAACAAATCTTTTAATAATTCGTACAATACATCTTAAACCTTTTTTTTTTTTTTTTGCCTAGATCATTCAAATAGCTACAACAATATGAATGCAGAAAATGTAGGTGTACTATTTAAGCCATTAAAAGTAAGAGACTGTCTAACAAGATCTTCGTCTGTAGACTTCCCTTCTAGAATGGAAGCCTCTTTCAAGCATATGTTCATGATGTTTGATTTTACAGAAGACTGTTCCCAACTCATATTTTTATCTCCCTCCAAAATTTGCTTCTCGCTTTGCAACAAGTTCCGCTAGGAACACAATCTCTTGCTTTGCTTCCTCAATTTCTTTGGCCAGCTTTTTTGGGGCCTCAATTTGAAGTCTCAATTTAAAGCAAGTATAACTGAGTTGTCTTAGATGTTGAAATACAAAATCAATTTTGGAGCCTAAACTTTTGAGGCACATGGCCTTGCAACACCAATCCCTAAGAAGATCTTTATTCAAGTACCTTATCTAGTCTTGCACATCCTATGGATGAGTGTACATAAAAAAGTATAACCAAGGCTTACCATTTCATCCTTGAAATCTGATAGGTGGAGATCATTTTAAGGAGCAGGAAGCATTTGTAGAATAGGAGCCAATGCCCAAGGTATCATGTATCTCCTAACTTCTACCATTTTCACGTATGAATTGTTCAATTTTAGTTTTAAGTTTTGATCTTTATTATAAGAATTCTCAATCCTAGACATATGATTCCTTTATAATCGTTCAACTCGCATGATCTTGATCGCCTTGCAAATCACAATATGGCATTAACAATTCATGTTCAAACTGGTCTCTATAGCCGTAATAAGAGCAATTAACTCTCCAATATTGAGGCCGAAAATATCTTCCGTCGATACTTAATCTAGTGAATGCAAAAGTACGAGATATATTCTTCTATCTAGCTGCAAATTAAGCCTAAGTACATCATAAAAGGTACTAGATTCGCTTTTTGATGCTTTCCGTTCTAATACACTTGGTTGTTGTCATTAAACCGACTTTAAAAGCGTCAACAAGTTTGGAAACCTTGAACTATTTTCAATTTTATCCACTAGATCACAGTTGGCTTCCGAAATTGTTAGTTCATTTGCAAGCTTAAGTTGTACATCTTTTTCTAATTGATCAGTTATTACACCTCAAACCTGACCATGAAAATGAAAATAATTAAAAATGATTAAGAGTTGCTTTTACATAGTTTATCTTTTTGTTATTTATAGACTATTAACACACAAACACATGCATGCACGCTCGTACACATGCACATTTATATATAAACAAAGATTTTACTTGTCTCATAGCCTCAAAGCCAGTAGATTGATCCATGTAGATCTTCTCATCTAGTTTGCCAATGAGAATTGTATTTTTTGTAACCGTTGCAAAATTTTAACGGTTTCAATAAGGAATTGAAACCAATTTATTTTGTTGCAATTATTGGCTCATATTTATGCCCATTAACACTCTTTGGTAACTGATTTTTCTTGGGTGCTATTTATTTCCTTGATGGGAGGAAATGAGTGCTGAAGAGAGAAATTCAGAAAAAAGTTTTTCACGTAGAGATTTTGTGAAACAAAAATTAGGTCTCCAAGTTCCGAAAATTCTCTTAAGAATCTTACACCATCAATTGAGTTTTTGTGAGAACTTGGAAGCATCTCAAGTACAGGCAGTCACGGCACATCGTTTTGAACAACAATGGCAGGAGGTAAATATGTTTTTCACGCTTCTGTTTTCGGTTTCAATTCTTGATATGCATACAGTTTATAGCATACTTGAATTGGTTTTATGTCTTACATTTGGTATCAGAGCCGTAAATTTGAAAAATATGCACTGTGTAATGTTACGCACGGCTAAAATTTTTTGATTTTTGGGTTTTGATTTTTAACGTTTCTTAATTGAAACTAAGATTAGAAATCATTTAGACATTAGATTTCTATGAATTTTGCAATTTGAAACGTCAAAATTGGTGTCCGGATGGTAGAATTACAGCCGGGTCTGAAACGGGTCAAAACCGGGTTGAAACCGAATCGCTCGGGTGAAGAAGACCCGGATTCAAGGTTGAAGACGATAAAAACGACATGTCGTTTGGCTTGGGTCAGCCAAAAACGACATGTCGTTTCAGGCGTTGAGGGCTCGTTTCAATGATAAAAAACGACAAGTCGTTTTGGACATTTATGACCAAAACGACATGTCGTTTGGTATGTTGACAGGCTGCCCTCTCTGTAAACGACGTGTCGTTTACGGCGGCGACCGGGGGGGGGGGGGGGGGGGGGCTCTCCAAACGACGCCGTTTTTAAGTATGCAGAAAATTAAAAAAAAAATAAAATAAAACCCAAAAATTAAAAAAAAATTAGATTTTTTCCAGATTTAATAGAATGATATTTTTGGGGAAAATTTCATAAAATTTTCAGTTTTTATAATTTTTATGAAATTTTCATAATATATCCACAATTTTAATATATTTATGGAATTTTTCATATTATGGAATAATTTATGAAAAAATTCATAATTTTGAATATTCATAATTTTTGGTATTTGTTATGAATATTATACAGTAATTGTGTAGATATAATTTTATAAATTTATGTGCATATAGTATTCATTATGTATAATTTGTGATTTAAAATTATGCATGCAATATTAAGTTAAATAATTTAGTACATTTAATTTTGTGCAATAATGTGCTAAATTATATTTTTGAATGTATAATTTTAATATATAGATAATGAAAATTAGTACATAAATTATGGTTCTTTGTTCATATTTATTTATTGCTAAAGTAAATGCAATTTATTTTATGAGCAAAAATTTAAGAATAAATGTCTTGTGATATATGTATTTAATTTTTGAATAATTAAAGAGTAGCCACAGCATCTTTAATTATGCAAAAATTATGTAAGATGTTTAAATCACATATGGTAAAAGGACATTAAATTGTGATTAATCATATGTAATATGATAAATTTTATCCCACATGAATTTTTATTGTATTTAATATGATTAGTTAGGATGATGTATCAAATTATCTTTCTTAATTTACCCACAGGAATTAAGAAAAGGGAATATAATTTGATAGTGTCATCATAAGGATATATGAATCTGTTTGAGTTAAAAATTTAGCCCACAGGCAATTTTTATGTCATTTGATTCATATTTTAATGCATGATTTACATTGGTAAACATGTCATAAAGTATTGTAGCCTCAATTTAATAACATAAGCATGTATGTTTTATTATGTAGCTATGCAAACTGTGAGTTACTCTGATTTCCAGTGTGACATTCCCGAACTTAAGAGAGGCAACTATAAAGTGTGGAAGGAGAGAATTCTTCTTCATTTAGGTGTCATGGACATTGACTTAGCTATCTGTAAGGATGAACCACCTGCCATTACGGAGACCAGCCAGCCAAATGACGTGGACCGTTATGAAAAGTGGGAGCGATCTAATCGCCTCTGCGTAATGTTCATAAAGACGAAAATCTCGGCTGACATACGTGGTTCATTGGAGCAATATGACAAAGTGCGAGCTCTGATGAAGGCAATTGATGAGCAGTTTGCTACATCATACAAAGCCTTAGCTAGCACCTTGATATTGAAATTTTCATCCATGAAACTTACTGGAATTCATGGTGTGCGTGAGCACATCATGCAAATGAGGGATATAGCGGCTCAACTAAAGACACTTGAGGTTGAGATGTCTGAAACCTTCCTTGTGCACTACATCCTCAACACTCTTCCACATCAATATGGACCTTTCAAGATATCCTACAACACACATAAGGATAAGTGGTCCATCAATGAATTGATGACCATATGTGTCCAGGAAGAAGGAAGGCTTGCTATGGAAGCGGGAGAGAGTGTGCATCTGGCAACTCAAAGGGAGAACAAGGGCCAAGCCAAGAAGAAGGGAAAAGGCAAACTGCCCGCTCAAGCTGATATCAAGAAGGAATCCAGGTGCTTCTTTTGTAAAAAGAAGGGGCACATAAAGAGGGATTGTCCTAAATATCAGAGATGGCTTGACAAAAAAGGTACTCAATTCTCACTGGTCTGTTATGAATCTAATATGGTTGACGTTGAACATAACACATGGTGGATTGATTCTGGTTCTTCAATCCATGTCACTAATTCCTTGTAGGGATTGCAAGGCCTAAGGAAGCCAGTGGGAAGTGAGCAGTGCATCTATACAGGCAACAAGATGCGCTCACATGTAGAGGCTGTCGGAACAAGCAATTTAGTTTTATCTAGTGGTTTTATTTTAAAATTAGAAAAGACATTTTATATTCCTAGTTTTTCTAGGAATTTAATTTCAGTTTCAAGGCTTGTACCATTGGGATTTTTCTTTAATTTTTCAGACACTATATTTAGTTTATTTTATAGATCTGAACTTATTGGAAATGGTATATTGTCAAATGGTCTTTTCAAAATTAATTTTCAAGATAAAACTTCTTATATTTCTATGCATGTTCAAGATAATGCTGGCATTAAGAGATGTGTTATGAATGAAGATTCCTCTATGTTGTGGCACCGTAGATTATGTCATATCTCTATTGAGAGAATAAAGAGACTAGTGAATGGTGGGGTACTTAGTACTCTAGATTTTACTGACTTTGACACTTGTGTGGACTGCATAAAGGGAAAGCAGACCAATATGTCAAAGAAAGGTGCCAAGAGGAGTTTATACATATTAGAGATCATACATATAGATATTTGTAGTCCAGACATAGACGCGTATGGTCAAAAGTATTTCATTACTTTTATTGATGATTACTCACGATATATGTATCTCTACTTGCTTCATAACAAAAATGAAGCTATAGATGCCTTTAAAATGTTTAAGGCAGAAGTAGAGAAACAATGTGGTAAGCAAATAAAGATAGTGAGATCTGATAGAGGTGGTGAATACTATGGTAGATACACCTAAGATGGACAAGCGCTTGGTCCATTTGCGAAGTTTCTTCAAGAACATGGGATAGTTGCCCAATATACTATGCCCGGTTCTCCAGATCAAAATGGTGTGGCAGAAAGAAGAAACCGAACATTGTTGGATATGGTGCGGAGCATGCTTAGCAGCTCCAAGCTTCCTAGGTCTTTGTGGACTGAAGCTCTCAAGACGGCTGTGTATATATTAAACCGAGTTCCAACCAAGGCTGTCTCAAAAACACTATTCGAGTTATGGAAAGGTTGGAAACCGAGTTTGCTACATATACGCGTTTGAGGATGCCCTTCTGAAGTGAGAGTGTATAATCCACAAGAAAAGAAGCTAGACCCAAGGACCATAAGTGGGTATTTCGTTGGATATGCTGAACGGTCTAAGGGATACAGATTTTATTGTCCATCACATACCACTAGGTTTGTGGAATCAAGGAATGCGAAATTTCTTGAGAATGACTTGATTAGTGGGAGCGATCGATCCTGGAACACCGTTCCAGAGAAAGATCATACAGATGCTCAAGCTTCCACTTCATATGATAGAGTGATTGTTATACGCGATACGCCTACAGTTCAAACGCGTGTTGAACAACAGCCAGTCATTCAAGTTCCACAGATTGCTGATCAAGAAGTAGTAGATCCAATTGAATAGCCAGCTGACCAACATGCTCCTCAAGAGAATGTTGAACCAGCATTAAGGAGATCTACTAGTGTAAGGCGATCAACTATTCCTAGTGACTATATTGTGTATCTACAAGAGTCTGACTACAACATAGGAGCCAAAAATGATCCAGAAACGTTTTCACAAGCCATGAGTTGTAAGGAATCTAACTTGTGGTATGATGCCATGAAAGAAGAGATGAACTCTATGTCATCTAATGGAGTCTAGGATCTTGTCAAGTTGCCTGATGGTGTAAAAGCCATTGGATGCAAATGGGTCTTCAAGACAAAGAAAGACTCATTAGGCAACATTGAGAGACATAAGGCAAGACTCGTTGCTAAAGGATTCACTCAAAGGGAAGGTATAGATTACACTGAGACTTTTTCTCCTGTATCTAAAAAGGACTCCCTTCGTGTGATCATGGCATTAGTAGCTCATTTTGATTTTGAGTTACATCAGATGGATGTGAAAATGGCATTCCTCAATGGTGATCTAGAGGAAGAGTTTTATATGAAACAACCTGAAGGATTCTCCTCTAGTGATGGTGAGCAATTGGTGTGCAAACTCAAGAAATCAATATATGGTTTGAAACAGGCTTCCCGTCAATGGTATTTGAAATTCCACGATGTCATCACTTCATTTGGTTTTGAAGAGAACATCATGGATCAATGTATATACCAGAAGGTTAGTGGGAGCAAGATTTGTTTCCTTGTTTTGTATGTGGATGATATCCTTCTTGCAACCAATGATAAAGGGTTTCTATATGAGGTGAAACAATTTATTTCTAAGAACTTTGATATGAAGGATATGGGTGAGGCATCTTATGTCATTGGCATAAAGATCCATAGGGACAGATCTCGATGTATTTTGGGACTATCGCAGGAAACCTATATCAATAAAGTCTTAGACAGATTTCGGATGAAAGATTGTTCACCAAGTGTAGCACCCATTGTGAAGGGTGATAAGTTCAGTTTGAACTAATGTCCAAAGAATGATTTCAAGAAAGTTCAAATGAGCAACATTCCTTATGCTTCAGCTGTCGAAAGCCTTATGTATGCTCAGGTCTGCACAAGACCTGACATTGCATTTGCTGTAGGAATGTTGGGAAGATATCAGAGTAACCCAGGCATTGACCACTAGAGGGCTGCAAAGAAGGTGATGAGGTACCTTCAAGGTACAAAGGATTACATGCTTATGTATAGACGAACTGACATTCTAGAGGTAATTAGCTACTCCAATTCAGACTTTGCTGGCTGTGTTGATTCGAGAAAATCAACTTCAGGTTATATTTTCATGCTAGCCGGAGGAGCTGTATCTTGGAGGAGTGGAAAGCAAACGTTGGTTGCTACTTCCACGATGGAGGCATAGTTCGTTTCTTGTTTTGAGGCTACTTCGCATGGTGTATGGTTGAAGAGTTTCATGTCAGGCGTCAGAATTGTAGATTCTGTGTCTAGGCCATTAAGGATATATTGTGGCAATTCAGCTGCTGTCTTTATGGCTAAGAATAATAAGAGTGGCAGTCGAAGTAAACATATCGACATTAAGTACTTAGCCATAAGGGAACGCATTAAGGAAAATAAAGTGGTCATTGAGCATATAAGCACTGAATTGATGATCGCAGATCCTCTGACAAAAGGAATGCCACCGAAGTCATTTAAGGATCATGTTGTACAGATGGGACTTAGTTCCATAATGTAAATTTGTTTGTACATACAATTTACAGTCTTAATGAAACTCTTATTCAGTTGTGATGTTTTCTCATATTTGTTTTGCGCATTAAGTTATTGGAGAAAATTCACATATAGTCGGACCAAGAATAAACATTGAGTTTATTCATAAAGTTAAGTTACCATATAAGGAATAAAGTCTGAGAAATAATACATTGTAATACATGGAAGATAATACTCACAATTTAGAGAAACTATCGCCATGATTCATGTATTTATTTCCTGAAAGTTTGGGTTTAATGAATATAAAGATAAATATGGAGACCAAGTGGGAGAATGTAACCGTTGCAAAATTTTAACGGTTTCAATAAGGAATTGAAACCAATTTATTTTGTTGCAATTATTGGCTCATATTTATGCCCATTAACACTCCTTGGTAACTGATTTTTCTTGGGTGCTATTTATTTCCTTGATGGGAGGAAATGAGTGCTGAAGAGAGAAATTCAGAAAAAAGTTTTTCACGTAGAGATTTTGTGAAACAAAAATTGGGTCCCCAAGTTTCGAAAATTCTCTTAAGAATCTTACACCATCAATTGAGTTTTTGTGAGAACTTGGAAGCATCCCAAGTACAGGCAGTCATAGCACATCGTTTTGGACAGCAATGGCAGGAGGTAAATATGTTTTTCACGCTTCCGTTTTCGGTTTCAATTCTTGATATGCATACAGTTTATAGCATGCTTGAATTGGTTTTATGTCTTACATTTTTAACATCCATTGGGTAGAGTTTCAAGTCCAAGTGAGCAACAATAGTTAGGATAAGGTGAATCGAGGCAAACCTTATTATCAATGAAGAGGTTTCTCATAGTAGACACCTTTTTTTTAGGTGTATCATTCTACGACAAGTCGAGCTTTAGAAAGGTCCATCAGCTTTGCGTTTGACCTTCAGAATCTATTTGTTTTCAATGGTTTTACACTTCGCCAAAAGATCCGCCAAGTCCAAAACTTGGTTTTTCTTCATAAACTTCATTTTGTCAATCATTGTAGCTTTCCATTCATAAAAATAAGAGAAGAAAAGGCTTTTTTATACATTCTAGGCTTATCATCATCTTTTGGTGTCAACATAAATGCTTTTCCCTCAATCTTAAAACAAGAACACAGGATGCTTTCACGTTTGCTTTTGCGATATTGTAGATCTTTAGAACCTGTATTTAAAGGTGCACTCCTACTAAGAGGTACCGTTTTATTAGGAAGAATGTCGCTCCTTGCATTTAGAGTCAAATCCTTAGTGCCTTCGTCTAGTCCATCCATTTCATAAAACTTAAAATGTTTGTCCATGTCACATCTCTAAGTGAATTCCTCCTCAAGAAAATCCACATCTTATGACTCTAACTTAGTTCTACTTCCATCAAGGTGTTCACCAAGCATTGTATAACCTTTTGATTCGTTAGAATATTTAATGAATATGGATTTATGCACCCTTGGGTCTAACTTCACATGCTCCTGAAAAATAGTATGAACAAACCAACCACCCCGCACAAACACAAGTAGTTCAAATTAGGCTTTCACACAGTCCATTGCTCATAGGGTTTGAAGGAACAAATGTTGAGGGCACTCAGTTAAGGATGTAGACCACAGTCACTAATGCATTCCCCCATAAGGATATTCAGAGGTTGACTTGTGCCATCATCAACCTAACTATTTCTAAGAATGTACAATTCTTTCTTTTTGTTGCACCATTTTGTTGTGGAGTTCAAACAATCATTAATTGTCTTTGGATTTCCCTTTTTATCACAAAGTTACTTGAATTGTTTAGATTGATATGTCTAGCCTCGGTTAATCCTAAGAGTCTTGAGGTTAGTCTTTGTTTGATTCTCAACCAAATTCATGAATTGTCTAAAGCAGTCTAATGCTTTGGACTTGTAGGACATCAAATAGACATGACTACATTGTGATAAGTCGATTTTATATACATATTTGAAATGCCTTTAGCTTGATATTATAATAGTTTTTGAAAGTTTTTGTCATTTTTTATTTGTTTTGTATAAAGATATGTTTAATACTATATTTTTAGTGTATTTATATTTAATTATGTTTTAAATTTTACGTGTACTTTTGTGTCTTATTTAGATGAAATCCGGTACTTCTCAGGGTTTTTCCAATGATGGCACGCCATGTGTACATGTCTAAGGAAATGATCAATCAAAGTTCAACACGTGGTATACACACTAAAGAAAGGAAACAACAACTAAATTTTCTCCTCAATGCATGGTTTGTTGATGTTGAATAAGATGGATATTATGCTTTATTACAAGGCATGAACTAGTTGATGATATATGTCTAAGCACCCATTGTTTTCATTATTTTTAATTGTAAAAATAAGGCCTTTTGAAGCTTTAAAGCTCTCAAGTTATAAAGAACAATCCCAGTGCGGAGAGCTTTAATCAATAAGAGCTATACTTAACTCTTTTAAGGAGCAATGCTTTGGAGGGAAAAAAAAAAAGAAAAATAAGGAAAAATAAAAATTTTAAAAAAACTTTTTTTTGTTTTTTTTGTTTTGAGTGTTTTGAGAGTTAGAGAGGTTGTATGTACAAGGAAGACCCGCTAGACTTGTTTACATTTTTGGTCATCTCTAAACTCTATTTTTATAATATATTAATCTTTATTTTAATATTTTTGTGGTGAGCTTTTATTATCATATTTTAGTTTTATTTTTGTTGAGATTGTGATCTAACTTTAAGTTATGAACATTTTATTTAGTTAAATTATATTATTGTAAACCTCATAATTATGTTGAGTATTTACAGTGTACTTAATGCTTTTAATTAGTTGGCCACTAGTTAGTGTTGGAAAAATAGTACATAGGGGAATTTTAAAATTTTTATTCATTAGAGTAATTTTCAAACCATAAGTTTGACATGCTATATGCATAAATTAACCAGATCTTACTAACTTTTGTATGCTGAAGAACCTCCGTAATCTGTGAAGAGAACTAATGTTCCAGAAGAGCCTCAACCAACTAGTCTTCTTTGCTGTTCTCTATCCACGACCGGAGTGAGTGTGGTCTCACACGTACAGCTCTTCCACCGGTGACTCTCCTTCCAACCAATCGAGACAACCCAAAGCAATTGTTCGTGATTTGTGAACAAAAGCTCTCAACAAGTTTTCAGATTCTCACCAATAGAGTATCTCTCTTAATCTCTCAATTGATCTGAGTAACTTATGAGAATCACTCCCTATTTATAGAGATTGGTCATAGGGTCAGTCCTCTTCAGATTAGGTCTCAAAAATTTGAAACAGAATCAACTTTGGATCAATATATGATAAGATCCGCATGAAAACGCGTAATCTTATCGCTCGCTGATCGGCAGGCCGAACATGCTCCATCGGCAAGCCAAACACGTTCTTCGGTAGGCCGAACTATAGAAAACAAATCTCCGTCAATCTTTTATTTTTCACCCGAGATTCTATAGGATAAAGTCTCTGTTTTTGATTCAAATAACCCAATAGAGAAGTTATCTGATCAAAACAAACTTTATCAAGATAATCTCTAAGAAAATAAATCAATTTACAATAATTCTACAAGTTTTCTTGATTTAATTTATCCAAATAAATCAACCGATAAACAGACAAGAATTATCCGATCCCAATAATTCAACAAGTTTATCTTAAATTAATTTTATTACAAAATTAATTCAACCAATAAACAGACATGAATTATTTGATTCTTCCAAATTTTAAACCAATCTGATAAATCCGACATAAGTCACCAATTATTGAAAAAGCACGCCGTGTCGTTACAGGATTTTGTGAGCTAGCAAAGGGGACCAAAATGGACCTATAAAGTTCAAGCTCACGATAATTATGAAACCCAATACCCCAGATATATATTTCACAATTATCAACTCCAACGCTACTCCACTAAAAGCTTGGAGCTGCACTCTCGAACTTTATAGAATTACGAAGCTCGTAAAGCTAAATCTCCATGACATATCAAAGTGTATCGTATCCCTATATGAAAATCCATAATCGGCTTAAGGAAAAGTTCTGTCTTACTTTCCCGATTATTTTTATCTTACGTTCCATTATCTCACCATCAGAAAACTTACCATCCAAAGATAGTATACCATTCGGTTACACCTATGTATCCAAATGGTTGAGCGCTCCAGTTTTTCAATCACAGGATGACGCAAATAAGAGGATATCATTACTCCTAAAGAGGTGCTATAGATTCCATATCTATGAATGACAAGTCTACGCTATCAAGAGTCATGCCCCCAACGTACCACATGCATACCACTATAGAGATATGGGTGTCACCCTTTGTCACATCAAAAGACATAAGTCGAGACAACGAGCCCACTATTAATCTCATGATTAAGATACAATGCAAATGACTGTCTAAAGTGAATCAATTTGCCGAGACAGAATTATTAATCCAAATCAATTCACTTTATATCCCGATCCAACACATCGTCACCTATGACAACGTGCCAATGTTTCTATTCACAAAGTCCAACTTTGATGGTCAAGACAAACCATCTCTCAATAGGGATATAGACAACATAACAATCTTTACATGAATAAAGCGCCCAACTTTATTCCCTCGATTGCGGATCATATGTTTTAGACCGTCACCTTAAGAATCGTGTCTTTCGTATAATCAATCCATCATATGCCCAATTCTTAAGGTTTAGACCGACAGTCTCAGACTATTGTTTGCTTAACATACATTCAACAAATATGAACATAAAGAGGACAATATTTGGTATATGAATAATGAATAAATTCTTTATTGATAAAAATGTCTCCAAAAACATATTACATTTTTACTCCTTAGGGCATACATGTCTAACAATCTACCACTTCCACTAAGTGAGTAAAAATAACAAATCTCGCATCCCCATAGCTTCCACATGCCTCTTGAAGACTCTCCCAGTAAGTGTCTTTGTAAATGGAACAGCTAAATTGTTCTCTGACGCGATCTTGCACACCGAGACATGCCTGCCCTCAACGAAGTCCTTTATCACATGATACTTTCGATCAATATGCTCACACTTCTTGTGAAATCTTGGTTCCTTAGCATTAGCTACCGCCGCACTGTTATCACAGTATAGTGATACCGCTTTATCCATACCAGGAACTACCTCAAGATCCCCAAGGAACTTACGGAGCCACACTGCTTCTTTTGAAGCATCACTAGCCGCCACATACTTGGCCTCCATCGTTGAATCTAAAGTGCAATCTTGCTTCGCACTTCTCCAACTGATGGCACCGCCGCCCAAAGTAAACACAAACCCCAAAGTCGATTTCCTATAATCCAGACAGGATTGAAAATTTGAGTCAGTGTATCCTAGAGGAGTCAAGTCCTCACCCGAATACACAAGCATATACCCTCGAGTCCTTCTCAGGTACTTGAAAATATGCTTTACAGCAACCCAATTGTTTGGTCCTAGATCTGCCTGAAATCAACTTACAATCCCGACTGCATAGCTAATATCCGGTTGTGTGCAAAGCATGGCATACATGAGACTACCCACTGCTGAAGCATAAGGCACCTTCTTCATGTATTCTCTTTCTTCATAAGACATTGGAGAGTCTTTCGTAGAAAGAGTAATTCCATACCTAGATGGTTGCCCACCTTTTTTGAAATCCTACATTGCAAACCTCCTGAGAATTATATCTATGTAGCCAGCCTGTGACAAAGCTATCATTTTGTTCTTCCTATCTCGAAAGATCTGGATACCTCGAACAAAATTAGCCTCACCTAAGTCCTTCATGTCAAACTGCTTGGTCAACCATAATTTGACCGATGACAACGCCCCAACGTCATTGTCAATTAGCAGAATGTCATCTACATAGAGCAGTAGAAAAACCACCTTCTCATCCTTAATGTGTTTGTAAACACATGGTTCATCCACATTTTGTGAGAACCCATAAGTCTTGATCACCTGATCAAATCTTATGTTTCAAGAACGAGAAGCCTGCTTAAGTCCATAAATTGACTTCAGCAGCTTACAAACCTTACCCTTTTGACCCGCGACCTTGAACCCGTTTGGTTGTTCTATATAAATGGACTCATCAAGATAGCCATTCAGAAAAGCCGTCTTGACATCCATCTGTCAAATCTCATAGTCGAGAACGGCAGCTATGGATAAGAGAATACGGATGGACTTAAGCATGGCTATAGGCCAAAAGGTTTCCTCATAATCGATTCCTTCCTTTTGCGTATAACCCTTAGCTACTAGTCTAGCCTTAAAGGTTTCAAATTTTCCATCCACTCCTCTTTTCCTCTTGTAGATCCACTTACATCCTATGGGTTTTACCCCTTCGGGAAGATCCACAAGCTCCCAGACCTGATTAGTCTCCATAGACTTCATCTCAATGTTTATGGCCTCTGTCTAGAGTTTTGAATCAACATCCTCCATAGCTTCTGCATAAGTATAAGGATCCCTAACATGTTCATCCGGTTCAGCCAAGAAGACTTCCCCATTGAACATATACCTCTCAGGTTGACGCCCGATCCTCCCACTACGCCGAAGCCCCTGAGTTTGTTGTTTAGGTTTCTTTGGTTTTTCTACACCAATTGGAATGGTTTCATTCGGAACCTCCGAAGTGATCTGATCACTCCTTAACTCCTCAAGCACTACTTTGCTTCAAGGTTTAAAGTCGTCCATGTAACTCTCCTCAAGGAGAGTTGCATTAGTTTAAACCACGACTTTATTTTCCTTTGGGTTATAAAAATAACCCCCTTTAGTCCCTTTTGGATATCCTATAAATACGCAAACTTTTGAACGTGCTTTCAACTTATTCAGATCCTTAAACAGGACATGAGCCGGACATCCCCATATGCGAATATGGTTTAAAGATGTCTTCCTACTCGTCCATAACCCGTGAGGAGTTTTAGGGACTGATTTTGAAGGCACATTGTTCAAAAGATAACATGCGGTTTGTAGTGCATATCCCCAAAAGGATAAAGGCAATGATGAATAACTCATCATGGACCTTATCATGTCCAACAAAGTCCTATTTCTTCTCTCTGCTACACCATTCTACTGCGGAGTGCCCGGCGCAGTCAAATGGGATAAAATCCCATTCTCTAGCAAGTGTTCCAAAAACTCATCAGACAGGTATTCCCCACCTCGATCTGATCGAAGTGTTTTTATAGGTCTACCCAATTGCTTTTCCACTTCAGCCTGAAACTCCCTAAACCTGTCAAAAGTTTCGCTTTTGTTGTGCATTAGGTATACATACCCATATCTTGAGTAATCGTCAATAAAAGTGATGAAATACTCATACTCTTCTCGTGCCCAGATGTTTATCGGTCCACAAACATCACTATGAACCCCTTCGGCCCTATTGCCCTTAGACCCGAATGGTCTTTTGGTCATTTTACCCTCCAAACAGGATTCACATTGAGGTATAGATTCCACCTTTAAGTGACTTAAAGGTCCATCTCTGACCAACCTTTGAATCCTATTTAGGTTAATATGACCAAGGTGTAAATGCCAAAGATAAGTCTTATTAGAGTGAAAAGTTTTAAGTCTTTTAGAGTCATTATCATTTATCTTAGCATTAAGCAATAAGTCCATCTTAGGTTTGATAAAATATAGATTATTTTGCATCCGTCCAGAATAGATAAAAGATTTGTTTTTACGAATCACCACTTTATCATTAAAGGAAACCAAGTAGGAGTCTTTAAATAAACAAGCTACATAAATTAAATTCCTTTTAAGTTTAGGAACGTAAAAACAATCTTGCAAAAATAAATTCCTATAATTATCAAAATAAAGATGGATGTCTCCCACTGCTTCCGCTGAGACCAAAAATCCATCGCCCATTCGAAGCGTGAAGTCCTCATGTAGCAGACTTCTCATTTCTTTGAACCCCTGTAGAGAAACCCAAACATAATCAGTTGCACCGGAATCTATGACCCAGATGTCACTGGATTCCTCAACCAAACAAGTTTCTAACTATAGAAGATCACACCTATCTCCTTTGGAAAGGAAGTCCTTGCAATGCTTCTTGATATGTCCGACCTTTCCACAGAAGAAGCACTTGAGCTTCTTTGGGTTCTTCTTCTTCTTCTTCTTCTTGCTCTTGGTAGTAGCAGGAATAGAAGACTTCCCGTTTTTGGCCCGTTGCTTCTTTCCATTCCCTGAGTTAGGATTGAAACCAGAAGCAGCTACCATGTTGGCCTCACCACCAGTAGGAGACTCCCTGATCAGTAGTCGAAACTCTTGTAACTGTTTCATTAATTATGTTAAGGTCATATCCCGTTTATTGCTTAAATTAAAAGTAGCTCTAAACGGAATAAATTCCTTAGATAGAGTCTCAAAGACCATAGTCATTTAAGTTTCAGCATTGATGTCGGCTCCATTGGTTTGAGCCTCAGCGAGGTAACCCATGACCAACATCATGTGCTCCTTTACAGATGTCCCCGGTCTCTGTCTACAGTTTAAGAGTTTCCGTAGCGCCCCTTGCCGCTTTGTTATGGCTTGGCCTCCTAACATATCCTTAAGATAATCCAAGATCTACTTTGCAGTCTCATAATCTTGATGTTGAGCCTACAGCACGTTGCTCATGCTAGCCATAACATAGCAGCGGGCCTGATCATTAGCATCTTTCCAGCTATCATATGCTTGAAATTGCTCATTAGTTGAGTCTCCCGTAGGCTCGGGAGGACAAGGGGTTGTCAGTACATATTTCAGTTTCTCAAAGGACAAGACGATTTCTAGGTTTCATTTCCAATTGTTATAGTTCTCACCGGTTAATTGGTTTTTATCAAGTATTGAAGATAAAGCGTTTTTGGAAATTTTTAATCTACAATAAAGAATCATATACCAAAAGTAAGCAAACATATAATAATAATTTAGTAAGATAACACAATCATGTAAAAATGTGTTTGTGTGTCAAAACCTTGAAAATATCACAACCTCACAACGATAATTCCTAACTCAGAACTCAACAAGCTCCTAGGGGAGTCATGCCAAATTCAATTAGGAACACAGATCCCCTCCTGATTAGCATATGCCATCCAAGACCCGTATGATCCAACATATATCAATAATCGTTTCTTTGGCCATTGATTTTATTAACAGAGCTCCTAGGGGAGGTTAATAATAAAATTAACGTGAGTGTATAACCATCATTTTAATATTTTATCCATGATTTATAATCACCACCTAGGGGTGTGCAACCATAAATCATGCTAAAATACCTTATCCTTTCAGAGATCTAATCTGGTACATGATAGAAATCCCTTCCTAGGGGTTGGGACCCCCATGTTCTACCTATGGACCAACGATGGAGGCCTTAGGTCCTCTCTTCGAAAACCTTCTCCCACTCAATCTTTTGAAATCAAGGTTTTATTTTAAGAATATGCATGAACAATTTTAATACGAGCGGCACTCCCTATTCTATATGACATGTTATCAATATACATGAAAAATCATATTATAATGCAGACAAGCAAAGCAACCAAGCAAAGCTACAAGCAAAATAATAATGATATAACCGTAATATTATGGCTCCACCCTAGAGAAAAGAAAACTAAGATTGCAAGAGAATAATTGAGACATATTAACGATTCTTCATCCTTGAATCCTCAAGCTGTATCCTTCTTTATGTTATTCCATCCTCAAGTCTTCAATCCCGTATGAATTGATCACTTCATATTTTCGGTCATATCCAAATTTTAATGTTTCTTAGAATTGTCCCAAAATTAAATTAAAACTGCATTAAAAAAACTATACCTTTTTTGAAAATTTTTCAGCTCTCGGTCGGCAGGCAGATCTGGATGATCGGCCTGCCGGTCATGTTCCATCGGCCTGCCGATCAGAAAGATTGGCCTGTCGACCCATGAAAATTCGGCCTGCCAAACTAGAAGTTCGGCCTGCCGGCAGAGCCAGTCGATTTCTGCCCCATTGTCGGCCTGTCGAACCACACGTCCGGCCTGCTGATCTATGACCATTGGCCTGTCGAACTGTGATGTTCGGTATGCCGACCGAGCAGAAATCTCCATTCCAGAAAATACAATTTTAAAGCAATTTATCAATTTTATTTTCAACAATTTAAAAACATAAAATTAGAGACTCAAGAAATACTTTTACGCGCCATCATCTTTCTTCTAAATCCATCTTCTTCGAATAATTATTTAATTACAAAACTTTTACAAATTTAAAATAATAATAATTCTTAGACGGAGATGATAGTCCACCATCTAATTACATGAAAAACTTAGATACACATTCTAACCTCTAAGGAACCATAACCGGTATAAATTAATTAATTAATTAATAATTAAACAATAATTTAATCAACCATAATTAATTAATAAAAATTCACCATATAATCCATGACAACATATAAAATTTATAGAAACCTAGAGTGCCAACTTTCTATAAAATTCAATTCAAGCATAGGAGAGATTAAGATCATAAAATTTATGCATACAACATGATCACAAACTCGTAAATTTATGTAAAAACTATGGCTTTGATACCAATTATTAGAAAAATAGTATGCAGCGGAATTTTAAAATTTTTATTCATCAGAGTAATTTTCAAACCACAAGTTTGACATGCTATATGCCTAAATTAACCAGATCTTACTAACCTTTGTTTCCTGAAGAACGTCTGCAATCTGTGAAGAGAAATAACGTTCCAAAAGAGCCTCAACCAACTGGTCTTCTTTGCTATTCTCTATCCATGACCGGAGTGAGTGTGGTCTCACATGTACAGCTCTTCCATCGGTGACTCTCCTTCCAACCAATCGAGAGAACCCAAAGCAATTGTTCGTGATTTGTGAACAAAAGCTCTAAGGGAGTTTTCAGATTCTTACCAGTAGAGTATCTCTCTTAATCTCTTAATTGACATGAGTAACTTGTGAGAATCACTCCCTATTAATAGAGGTTGGTCATAGGGTCAGTCCTCATCAGATTAGGTCTCAAAAATTCAAAACAGAATTAAGTTGGGATCAATATCTGATAAGATCTGCATGAAAACGCGTAATCTTATCGCTCGCTGATCAGCAGGCCGAACATCCTATTCGGTAGGCCGAACATGCTCCATCGGCAGGCCGAACACGTCCTTCGGTAGGCCGAACTACAGAAAACAAATCTCTGTGAATCTTATATTTTTCACCCGAGATTCTATAGGATAAAGTCTCAGTTTTTGATTCAAATAACCCAATAGAGAAGTTATCTGATCAAAACAAACTTTACCAAGATAATCTCTAAGAAAATAAATCAATTTACAATAATTCTACAAGTTTATCTTGATTTAATTTATCCAAATAAACCAACCGATAAACAGACAAGAATTATCTGATCCCAAAAATTCAACGTTTATCTTAAATTAATTTTATTATAAAATTAATTCAACTAATAAACGACATGAATTATTTGATTCTTTCAAATTTTAAACCAATCTGATAAATCTGACATAAGTCACCAATTATTGAAAAAGCACGCCGTGTCGTTACAGGATTTTGTGAGCTAGCAAAGGGGACCAAAATGGACCTATAAAGTTCAAGCTCACGATAATTATGAAACCCAATACCCCAGATATATATTTCACAATTATCAACTCCAACGCTACTCCACTAAAAGCTTGGAGCTGCACTTTCGAACTTTATAGAATTACGAAGCCCGTAAAGCTAAATCTCCATGACATATCAAAGTGTATCATATCCTTATATGAAAATCCATAATCGGCTTAAGGACAAGTTCTGTCTTAACTCCTCGATTATTTTTATCTTACGTTCCATTATCTCACCATCAGAAAACTTACCATCCAAAGATAGTATACCATTCGGTTACACCTATGTATCCAAATGGTTGAGCGCTCTAGTTTTTCAGTTACAGGATAACGTATATAAGAGGATATCATTACTCCTAAAGAGGTGCTATGGATTCTATATCTATGAATAACAAGTCTACGCTATCAAGAGTCATGCCTCCAACGTACCGGCATGCATACCACTATAGAGATGTGGGTGTCGCCCTTTGGCACATCAAAAGACACAAGTCGAGAAAATGGGCCCACTATTCATTTCAAGATTAAGATACAATGCAAATGACTGTCTAAAGTGAATCGATTTGCCAAGACAGAATTATTAATCCAATCAATTCACTTTATGTCCCAATCCAACACATCGTCACCTATGACAACGTGCCAATGTTTCTATTCACAGAGTCCAACTCCGATGGTCAAGACAAACTATCTCCCAATAGGGATATAGGCAACATAACAATCTTTACATGAATAAAGAGCCCAACTTTATTCCCTCGATTGCGGATCATATGTTTTAGACCATCACCTTAAGAATCGTGTCTTCCGCATAATCAGTTTAGACTATTGTTTGCTTAACATACATTCAACAAATATGAACGTAAAGAGGACAAGATTTGGTATATGAATAATGAATAAATTCTTTATTGATAAAAATGTCTCCAAAAACATAATCCATTTTTACTCCTTAGGGCATACATATCTAACAGTTAGATGATTAAATAAATCATAATGAAATCGGGAGAAGACTTGTGATTTAAGATCCTGCGTAAAATACTATAAATTGCATATAAGATAAAGATATACTTACATGGTTTGTGTGATCACAATAAGAATTACCACACTTCATAATGAACTTAGTCATAATTAATTCACATAGAGATATAATGCGTATTTATGCTTCAGTATATTTGGTGTAACTAGAGAGAGCACTAAATACAATAGGGAATTCGACCATCAACATAGTATAAGGATATCACAATAATATGTTTAATTGACTAGGATCAGATTGATTTTAAATTCCCAATGTTTTTAGGAGTTGTTTGTTTCAACTTTTTTCTTTTAAATTTCACATTCATTTTCTTTTCTTTTTTAAAAATTAGATTTTTATTATTCAAATAATTCTAGAGTTAAACCAATATAGGTAATTAATAAAAGTTAACACAATCTTCATGAGAACGATACTTTAATTCATCACTTTATTACTTTTTACGATCATGTATACTTGCATATTCGAATTTCTACAAGTTTTTGGTGCCGTTGCTGGGGATTGTTTGTTTAGTTTTTGTTAATATTGATATCAATTAGCTCTAGGATTAATTTGAATATTTTTTTTTCTTTTTTTTAATCTTGTTGAGGAAAAATGTATCATAGTAGTCAAATCGTCACAAACTTTGCCCAACAAGATTTGAAACCATTCTACGCCATCTGGTGGAGATTCAATGAGTTGGTTGAAAGATTTTATAACAACAATAATTTGAATGAGTCTCTAACTTACATTTTCTACAATGGATTAAATGATGTAACAAGAAATTAAGGAGATTATGGAGCTTTTGCAACCAGTGGTCGTGTTCTTAATAGAAGCCACAAAAATGCATGTCACTTGCTAAATGATATGGTTGACTTTGTCTACCACTGGCATTGGGATCCATCATTACAAGGATGGAGTCACCAATACTCTCCATATATCCATCACCCTAACATTATACACCAATTCATCGAGCCTTAAGAAGTGAAGAAGTCGAGAATAGAGGAAGTAATGGAACAGTTAGTGAATACTGTCAACCAAATGACCAATATTGACGAAATTCAATTTGATTCTATACAGTATCTTGATGACCAAATAAAGCTTTTTAGGAAATCAATTTCAGAAAATCAAGCTGAGGAAATGATGGTAACCAATTAGTATATATAACTCATGGCAGAGTACACTAAAGAGTTGGTAGAACCCGTTCCTACTACGAGCATTGAAGATTGCCATTTTGAAGAGCTGACGCCAAAAGAGGAGCATTTGGACTCATTTGTTGAAGAAAAATCAAAAGAAGATAATAATGGCCCATATTTGATGCCCACACCCATCGCCCAAGATCACATCTATGAAGATCCAATGTGGCTAACACCTCCTCCACTTTCATTATCATCGTTTCTTTATGCTCATCAAGCCCATAATTCCAAACTGTCTTGTGGATGCAACATGCCAATCAATTCCAAATTTTGCCAAAGTTGAGGGCATTCATAATCAAGATCCATATAAGGTATTTTATGACACATTATGGGCGGAAGCCGCTTTTTGAGCACTTCTCCTATAGTCAAGCTGAGGACTACAATCAAAGCGCTTTTTAGGAGGCAACCTAAATTTTTCAAAGTATTTTAGTGTTGGTTGTTCGAATCAATTTACATTTTTCCATAAGTGTTGTAAATAATTTTCTTTCAAATGATTTTTGTGCGTGATTTTCTTTAAAAATTAAAATAAAAAAAAATATGTTTGTAAAAATTTGTGTTTTTCCTGACACTCAAACCCCTGCTTGAGCTCTCGAGTGTACTTTGCCAGTGTGTCACTTGTTTTGTTTTGTTATTTTTGTTACATATATAATACATAAACCATTCAGGTTGATTTAATTAATTAGGCCAAAACTGAAAATGGGTCTCCAATTTGGGCTTAAACTAAAATTTAGGCCAAGATCGATATTGGACCTTCATTTTGGGCTCAGTACATAACCCAGTAGATTACCAAATCACGCAAGCCCAGTCCAATTTCAAATTGGCCTACAATTTCAATAGTTTATCAAGCCTAAGGATATATGGGCCCAATCCATGCTAATTTTTTTCCAAGGACAGTTGGGCGTAATTCAATGCATTCAAGCCCAATTTATCTAGTCTGATCATGTATATATATATATATATATATATATATATATGATAAATCAAAAAAATTAAGAAATTAAAATACAAAATACTCAGTCTCTCACATGCATCCTCTACACATGCATTGCACAGTGCTCTTTCCATGTTTATTAATCCTACTAATGTGCATCGAGACTTATTTCATTAAGTCCTTCCTCACTTTAAACTTCCCCATCTCTCTCTAAAATTCAAATCCTCTTCCTTCTCTATAGAATTCCTTATTTTCTCTCTCTAAAAAAAAACTTGAAGATTCTTCTTGTTCTTCCTTCTAAATTTTCCAGAATCACTCATCAATCATCCAACCATCTTCAAATCTTAGAAAATTTCTTTTTCTTTCTTTCTTTCTTATTTTTTTCCTATGGATCCAAAATACCAGCACCTGAGAAAATATCTTCCATCTCTTTCTCAGAAGACTCTCAGGAAGGAATACGAGTCTAGAGTCATAGACTTTGGGTTCTCATGCAATTTAGAATTCGTACTAATGTCAAGATGATAATCGAGGGCTAAATACATCCAAGTGACTTTAAGCAGACCACTGACCTTCTTAGTATAGGTAAGAGTAGACATGCTATGAGAAGAAGAACCCATTCCATTGAATTAAGATTCAACAAATGTGCTCCACTAACTTGTGAAGATAAGTGTCCCTCTCCTAGATTTTTGTTAGTTAACAGAGAGGACAAGATCCAATTCTATAAGGATGGAATTTCAAAAGAAAACTTAGTTGATCTTCAAGCTTCCCCAAAAAAATCCTAGTGGATATGTCTATTGTACAATTGCTAAACTCTAGCCCAATTTTCATATAGAGAGACAACTTCTTGGGAATCTGGCAAAAATGACCTTGTTTGTCAATTTTTAAGAAAATTACATGGGAAGTAAATCTTTGATCTATAGAGGTTGTTAACAACACTTGTAAATATTTTTTTTCTTAAAAAATTGTTTAAAATTCATTCAAGTATTGATCTTGGGTTTCAATGAAAACTTATCAAAGTGATTGCTTTATGAAGATTCTCTAGAAACGTATTCTGATGAACATAAGTTTTCAAAAACTGTTTTATTCATTATCGAATAAATTTTTAATAGAAAAAAATAATGAGTGTTTTAGTATTTTGAGTTTTGGTTTGTTTTTAGATCGTCACAATAATTAGTGTTTGTTTTATTTTATTATTTTTCTTTAAAAAATATTATCTTGTTAGATGCCACATTTATTTCCTGTACTAGTTTGAAATTTTTTAATTTTTATGTGATTTTGTGTCGTGTTTTTCTAAAGACTCTACAATATGCTAGCTGTCTTTTTTTAATTTTTTTTATTCGTTTTCGTTTGTGAAAAAGTGTACAGTGTTGTTTGTTAGTTATTTATCTTTTTGTTTTCAATTTGTCAAAAGTTGTATAGTTTTTGTTTCATTTTTTAAAAGTTGGTTTGATTGCTTGTTACATTTTAAAATTTGTCGAAATCATGTTTGATTTTTCCTACATGTAAATATTTTGTTTAGATGTATAAGTAACCAATCATCGCCTACTTACCCTGACCTCTTAGTCCTCGTGCATGCTCAACTCTTTTAAGATCCATTCCAGGACTTAGAGTTAGACATAGCAGACGAAAACCAAAAAAAAAATCAAATAGTAAAAAAAAAAAGAGTTAACCAGTCTTAGAAACTAAACATGTCTTCCTCCCATTCATCTAGAAAAATCAAAATTGTCTGTCTTCTATAATTTCGATCCTAAGTAAAGATAGAGTATACTTAGAGGCCACAAAACACTCAGGACAAGTCTTAGCACAAAGAAAGATTAACTTGGTGTATGGGGGAGGTAGCTTAGGGTTAATGGGGAGGGTTGCTACAGCAGCTAAATCTAGTGGTGCACAAATCTTAAGGATTATGCCCGATAGCTTAGGAGAATCTTTATGGGAAGACCATGGGTGAAAAAAGAGTTGCACGTATTTATGAATGTATCGAAGTCATGACAACTACAGCTGATGCATTCATAGCTCTACTTGGTGGTCTAAGCACCCTAGAAGAAATGTTTATAGTTACTAGTGGACATCTATTAAGCCTCTATTTTAGACCCTTACGGCTTTTAAATGTCAACGGTTTCTATGATGGTTTGTTAAAGCTTTTAGATCATGTCATAGAAGAAAATTTCATTGTATAGGATAAAAGACAAATCTTTGTCATCGCTTCAACTAGTTGACAAATTATTGGACAAGATGCAAGTTATGCATCCAGAGGCCGATACTACAACTTTAAGGCTAGATTAAAACAAAGGCAGTAGGAAGTAGCCGTTAGATTTAAACCTCTACTTGTGATCTTTCGATTTTACTCACAGCATGTTCACATTCATGTTTCCTTTCTTGTTTCTGAATAACAGTTCTTCTCCAGTGATGTCGTCTCTTTACTGTCTTTTTCTTTATTGTGTTAGTTATTTATATCTTGTATAGATTGAAAAAATCAAAAAAAGTGAAAAAATGTGTGTTATGTTATGTGTTTTATGGCATGCTATTTGTAAAACCTTTAAATTCATGTTATCTATGTCTAAATGGCAGATGTATGAAGTAACTACTACTGTCGAAATGTATCCCACTTCGGTTTGATTATGTAATTTACCGAAAGCTTCTGTATCCATATTCTATTTTATATTTGCATGCATGCATGCAATGACATTAACTTATACTCTTGAAACGTGTCCTTGTCATGTCTGTAATATATTGCATTCTGTTGTGTGTTGAATTTTTATCTAACAAGTAAAAAACAAAAAATTGAAAAATTGAAAAAGGAAAATGTCAAAGCCTCCATCGATTAGGCACGTTGTCTGGACTTAACTTTTGTTTATCTTTTAAACATTGAGCACAATGTTCATTTTAGGTTTAGGGGTATGGCACCAAATTTTTTTATTTTTTTCCTTTTTGTTTCTTTTTGTTTTATTTTTTTGTAAAATAAAAAAAACTTTAACAAATGTGTGTGTATTGTTTTTAAGTTTTGTTTTGAGTTGATGTCTAAGGCCAGTGATATGTTTTGAAATGTATATAGCTCTAGAAAAATGATAAACATTGTGTCAGTTTAGTTTTTTAACTCATTTGTTAGTTCTATTTTACTTAGAAACCTCTAACACTTAAATGCACATAACCATGACCACTTAGTTGTCTACATGCATAGAGAATGTTTATGTTATTTAGTAACTGTTTAGATTTCATAACTCTAGAACTTGTCTGATTATCTCTCAAGGCAAAATCCTAGGTTGCGTAACATTTAGGAGATAATTTAGGCCATCTTTGAACCATTGAGCCTTTTTGTGCTTGCTTATGATACACATTTTGTTGGGTTTTGTAATTCAAATAAGCAACAAAAAATAAAAATTAATTCCTACAAAACCCTCATAGGATCCATGCAATTCTAGGAGAACGCCCTCTAATTTTAGGGTTTTTACTATTTTTGCCTTTTAGACTAGGAGAACGCCTTTTCTCTTTTAATTTGGCCAGAAACCCTAAAACAGATATATATATATATTGACCATATATATATATTGACTTTGAGAAATAGTCAGATTTTAACTAGGGTAAACTGTAATTCAAATATAATTCATAGAATCTAAACAATGTTAGATTTAATGAACCTAGACATATCTAGTACATCGAATCTAGACATTATCAGGTTCATTGAACCTAGACATAGTAAACCCAAAATTCGTTTTTGATTTGTTCTAAGTGTGCAACCCTGTAGGTTCACATAACGTTGGTAGTGGACTTGAAATTCTGTTTCTAGCCCACAAATGATAAGCGGCCTCTAGCAAGACTTATGATTACCCAAGTTATGCAAATGTCAATAATCCGACACAACCTAAGCCATAATAAGTATTAAAATCCTTTGGTCACTAGACACCTTGATTGAACATAAGGCATGGTTTATGTCATCCTTATACTATTCAATCATATTATTTCTCAATCTTAAGTAGACTGATATTGATAACCCTTATCAATTCATTCCAGTATGGCCATACATTTTTCTTCAGTCTAACTTATCGATGGGCCTATAGATATCTTTCTCACAATAAATGAGGGACAAATTTCTTCTTAATCACTCACATGATTCACTCTATATCCAACAACAATCTATTCCATCATCCTGTTAAAGACAATATTAGAATGTGTCAAAATATAGAACTTGTCATGTAGGAAACACTGGTGATTTTAGGTCAGAGGACTAGGATAATACTATTATGATGAGAATCACTTATGACAATTATCCATGTAGTTTTCTCATAGCGGGTCGATCCAATACATCATTTCTCAAATATGTATCTATGAGTTGACTTATTATCTCATCCATATGATTAGTAAAAAAGAATCATCAGTCAAACTTCATACTAGTCTTCATTCATTATTATCCCAATAATAATGACCGACTAGGGATAATTTATAATAGAATTCAATTTTCATATAAGAGTTTTACTATCAAGTCGCATACTTGATGACCTTAGGCAAAATTAACTATTCATGAAATTAGAATAAAAAACAATAATAAAAATGCATCTTTATTAATAAAATACAAATATAACGAAATCAAAATGTTTCATTACATAATTGGCCTAGGGCATCACTAACACATTTATCCCTAGTCACCCTATTGAGCCTTATATTTACCCTTGTTCTTTGTCACCTGCAATTTTTAACTTAGCCATTAATTATTTTCTTTCCTTTTTAACCTTTCACTCATGAACAAGTTGATCATTTTGTAATATATTTCAAAGTTTATCTGTATATAGGAGGTAGGGTGGTGTTGTAATAATTTTTTTTGTATTATTTTTATTTTTATTTACATTGTATTTTTTGATGTTTAAAAAAAGAAGAAGGAAAAAAAATTGAAAATGCAAGAAAAAAAAAAACAAAAAATTACATCAAGAAAAAAAAATCCTATGGAGTTCCAATTTTGGTTTTTAAATTCTCAGATTTGCATAAACCAATCCGGGATCATCAACGAAGTATAATTGGTTTTTACACACACTTAGAAGATTTAAGTAGGATGGAGTTAACATTTGAATTAAAATTTTACACATTCATAATGTTTAAAGTATTTCTTGAGCTATATTGTTTGTGAAAACGTTTAGGCCTATTTGTAAATAAAATCGACTCATTACTTTTGTTTAATGCTTTAGTATTTTCCTTTTATTTCCTTTTTCTTGCTCAAGGACTAGCAAAATGTTAAGTTTAGGGGTACTTGAGTCGATTTTATATCCATAATTGAAATGCCTTTAGCTTGATAATTTCATAGCTTTTGAGAGTTTTCGTCATTTTTTTTATTTGCTTTGTGTGAAGATATGTTTAATACTATATTTTTAGTGTGTTTATATAGTTAAGTATATTTTTAATTTTAGTTGTGCCTTTGTGCCTTATTTAGATGAAATCTGGTGCTTCTAGGGGTTTTTTTAACAATGAAGCATCATGTATGCATGTCTAGGGAAATGATCAATTAGATTTCGACACGTGGTATACACACTAAAGAAAGGAAGCAACAACTGAATTTTCTCCTCAGTGCACATTTTGTTGATGCTGAATTGGATGGATATTATGCTTTATTACAAGGCATACACTAGTTAATAATACATGACTAAGTACCCATTGTTCTCATCATTTTTAATTGTAAACTTAAAGCCTTTTGAAGGCTATATAAACATGAGCTTCCAAGCTCATTGGATATATAGAGGGTGCTTAAAGCTCAATCCTAGAGCTGAGAGCTCTAATCAATAAGAGATATACTTAGCTCTTTTTAGGAGCAATGCTTCAGAGGAAAAAAAATAAAAAGAAAGAAAAATAAAAATAAAAATATTTTCTTTTGTTTTGAGTGTTTTTGAGAGTTATAGAGGTTGTATGTAGAAGGAAGGCCCGCCAAACTTGTCTACAATCGATGTCATCTCTAAACTCTATTTTTGTAATTTGTTAATGTTTATTTTAATATTTTTGTGATGTGCTTTTATTATCATATTTTAGTTTTATTTCTGTTAGGATTGTGATCTAACTTTAAGTTATGAACATTTTGATTTAGTTAAATTATATTATTGTGAACCTTATAATTATGTTGAGTATTTACAGTGTACTTAAGCTTTTAATTAGCTGGCTACTAATTAGATGATTAAATAAATCATAATAAAATCAAGAGGAGATTTATGATTTAGGATCATGTATAAAATACCGTAAATTGCATGTATGATAGAGATATACTTACATGGTTTATGTGGTCACAATAAGAATTACCACAATTCATAATGAACTTAGGCATAAATAATTCGCATAGAACTATAGTGCATTTTTATGCTTAAGTATATTTGGTGTAGCTCAAGATAGAACATCGAATGCGATAGAGAATTCGACCATCAACATAGTATGAGGATATCACAATAGTATATTAAATTGACTAGAATCGGATTAATTTTATTGAAATCATAATTCCCAATGTTTTTAGGAGTTGTTTGTTTTGACATTTTTCTTTTAAATTTCACATTCATTTTCTTTTCTTTTTTAAATTTTAGATTTTTATCATTCAAATAATTTTAGAGTTAAATCAATTTGGTAATTAATAAAATTTAACACAATCCTCGTGAGAATGATACTTTAGCTCATTACTTGATTACTTGTTACGATTATGTGTACTTGTGTATTTGAATTTCCACAACAAATTGCATGAAGTCATCTCTAAAAGTTATAGAATAGGAGGTATCACATGTTGCCGTCGCACTTATTGGGCCACAAATGTCAAATGTGCTAGTTGTATAAGAATCGATGCTCATATTGCTTTTACAAAAGGTTTCCTAGTTAACTTTCAATGTTCATAGGTGGATAATTTAATTTTAGTGTTTTGGCCTAATAGGCCTTCTCTAACTAGTCTATTTATTCTATTTTGCCCTATATGTTCTAGCCTATATGCATATTTTAGAAATAACATCATTTATAGTAATCAAATAAGAAACAATATTGTTGGCCTATATATTCAAAATGCTGCTTCGTAGTGTGGTTCAAGTGCATTTTATATTCAATGCACATAGCCTTATATTAGAAGTTCTAGCAAACTTGAGCTACAAAGTGTCCCATATCTCGCAAGCAGTAGCATGCTCCTGAAACTCACTTATTAAGCCATTGTGCACGCTGCTCAACATGGTAAAACACGTACAACGGTCTTTCTTCAGTCAAGACTAATAGGGTCCAAGATCGCGACAATGTTGAGCAGTATTGCCAAGCTCAGGTGTAACCATTTCTTCAGTCAAAGTTTCCAAAAACTCTTACTCATCAAGAACAAATTGGATTTTATGGTGCCAAATATCATAATTGTCACCATCCAATTTCTTGCCTTTGTTTAGATCAACAATAGTGTTCTTAGGGGAAATCTATTCATGTGCACAAGGGAAAATCAAATATTTAGCAATCAACATACACAATAAACCATTTTGGAGCAATATTTTAAACTAATTCTAATAATCTTCACAAGTCATAAAATCAAAAAATCGCTATGTTCATGATCATCCTATGGCAAGTGTTAATTATTACAATTGTCTAAATTTCATGCAAAATGCACATAGGAGAATAATAGAATTCTATCACTATAGTCTCGCCAGATGTAATACATAAGCATGCATTGCAAATAAATAAATAATCACAATTACAGATGATTGCCAACATTCCAAGCATGGTCATATAGTAAATTTTATTTAGAGCTTAAAAATAAATAAATAAGCATCACCCAAAAATTGCCATAAACATATATATATATATATATATATATATTGATTTCCTGGAAAAAAAAATTGGATATATATTTCCAACATCACATATTACACATAATTCATATATATTCTAAAAATAAATAAATGCATTAGAGAATTCATGTTAAACAGAGTTTGCAATTTTAAATTTATTATCAAAACTAATAAAAATATGCATTAAAGTAATTATAACATAATTAAAAAAAAACTACTTTTTTATGGTAGTCACAAATCAGAGGCTATGAACTTATCCTATGTAACGCCCCTTAATCCGGACGTCACAGATGTCGTTACATACTTACATTCGTACATGCATAAACATTAAACCTATTAATAATATCAAACTTAATCATTACTAGTGAATTTAAAAGTACTTAAACTATACATTACTAGGATCCATTCATACGTTTTTTTTTAAAAAAAAAACTTAACATTGTTTAATTCATTCCTTATCATAATTTATTCAATTATACTTATAACAATCATGAACTTATTTAATAATATAGATTTATCAAATTGTAACATCAGGACTTATAAAAATATCACATTAAATCTCTTTGATCATCACATCATTTAAAATCCATTTGTTCCCACAGTTCGGCAGGCCGAACTTAGGACTTCGGCAAGCCGAACATCATCGGCAGGCCGGAATTCCCTCAACCGGCAGGCCGGCAGAGGCTTTGCAATTTGGATTAAAAATTCATCCATGTTCGGCAGGCCAGAAAATTAGATCAGCAGGCCAAACTTCTGGTCTTCGGCAGGCCGGCCACAGAGTTCGGCAGGCCGTCCAAGACCAAATTCCTTAGGAAAACTTAATTTAAAACATACCAACTTTTCGTAAAATATAGCGGAAGTTCGTAATTCATTAGAAAATGATAAAATAACTTATAAAACCATAATATAAGTATTCAAAAAAAAAACTTAACATAAAAAATATGTTCAAAATATGTAACTTGATTAAATCATAAAATCATAAATTGTTCTTCTTGGCGTGCTTCCGGTTACAATTCATCGTTCATGTTGCTCACACGCCTTCCCATGTCCTCCACCTATTTCATGATTCTCTTACCCTTATCTGCAACATGACATTTAAAACATGATTAAGCTAACGCTTAGTAAGTACATATAATTCTCACAATTTAAAACATTCCATATACATCACATCATCATCATTGTCATCATATCATAAAAGTGCCTTAAGCACAAATTCATAGAACATATCTTTCATAACATTGACCATGTTAAAACTTGTTCCATTTTTTATCTTAAGGGCCTAAGTGTTGCACCATAACATCATCATAGGCGCGCCGTCATGAGAGGAGAAGGGTAGCTAATCCCAAACCAAACATGACATCATTAAACATAGCATTTCATTACATTGGGTGTGCAACACTTATTAGGTGATACATATATATATACATACTTTTCATACTTTAAAACATGCCATAAACACCATGCATAACTTTAAATCATGAAAATCTTTCATAAGAAATTCTTTAAGGAAAAACCAACATAAAATCATCATGAATATCATTAGGAACATATCGTCAAACCTTGTAAAAACATGTGTCATGTTGCAGGTGAGAATGTACTTACCTTAATGATAGCTTACTTAACCTTAAGAATGCACTTGGTGACGACGCCGCCGTTTGGATGTGCTCGCTTCCTTGAGTGTTCATGCTATTTATCCATTTAAAGATGCAATAAAAATCAATACTTATCATGAAATATCCATACACTCATCTCATATTATAAACATAACTCATAACCATAAAAATCGTCATCACCTAAACATGTTATTATGATTTTTCTTAAATCATAAAAATTACCTTAAGCATATAAAACAAACCATACATTTTAGACATAATTATCTTTTAAATAAAACATTTTCAAACAATTAATATATTTATATTTTAATTTAAAACTTCATACAAGCATCATACTATCATGCATGAAATTATTTTATTATCATGAAATCTTTTAAACATACATAACATTTTATAAACAAAAATTCAGAAATAACATTTATTAAAACATTTTTTCTTAATGAATTCCCATAAAAATTTCATAACATATAAATAAAACACATTCATCTTACATACTCATACATACGTATATTTTAACAACTTTTCATGAAAACATCATATTTACCCCTTGAATGAGCATTACATTTTTCATACTTTTAGAATTAAACAGTAACATTTTACTGTGAGGGGTAGAAGACAGAAATATCATTTTTCATTAAAACATTGAAATGACATGAAACTTAGAAAAAAAAAACATCACATAACATATACATAACATCATATATAAAAAAAAAGGTCGAGACAAAGTACAATACCTAACGAGGAGAAGAATTTCTTTTCAAAAATACCAAAAAACCGAATTCATACCTGGAAATATCTTCTTAAAACCCCTTGATTTCAATCAACGAAACAAGACCTTTTTCTTTCAATATACTCAGAAAATTTTCGTGGAAAAGAGAGAGAAATTTCATGAGGAAGAGAAATGAAAGTACGTCTCAGAATTTTTTTGAGAGAGAGAAAGCGTGAAAGGAGAGAAAATAATAAAAAAAAAGAAACGTTAAAATTTTTAACATAATAAACACCATTATGGGAATTCAATTCCCTTCATTAAGTCAGAAAATTCTGACTGTTAAGGGCTGTTGGCGTGGAAGGAAAGAAGAGAAAGAAAAGGAAAGTCAAATCCTTTAATTTCCTTAACTGATAAAAACATTTCATTATTATGCCAATTAATTACATTAATTCTCTCAATTAATGTAATTAACTCAGCCATAATTTTGGAGAAATTTCTGCTGACTGCTTGTCAACTGTGTTCGGCCTGTCGATTTTCCCTTCGGCCTGCCGGTGGGTTTCTTCGGCTTGTCGATCTCGGGCAGTCATTTCGGCCTGCCGATCTTAAAAGTTCGGCATGCCGATCTGTCATTAAATGTTATAACATAAAACATTCATACATCATTGCATCATAAATAATCATATATTTAAAATTTCACATGAACACTAGAGCACAACGATCCCAAGCGGTCGTCACCTGTCACAAAACTTGACATAAAAAGTTAGTAACATGCACATCACATATCATATCATATAACGTTATTTATTAATAACATTCCTTAATAATGTTACTAACTTAACGTGGTCCGTTACATAAAATAGGTGGGTGTTACATCCTAGGTGTGCTTGGGCAACCTACTGCGTTGGGCTCACAGAAATTGATAGGCCATGCCAATCTTGACATACTAGACCTGGGCATGCATATAGGTGCCTTGCTGTAGGCTTAAATGGGCCTCGGGGCTGCACATACAGTGACGCGACCCAACAAGAATAAGCCTTGCTAACTGGTGCCAAGCAGTCACTAGCCTAGCCACAAAGAGTGCGATTTACATGCCTTCTTTCGTCACTGTCGTTGATCGTCTCATCCTTTCATTGTCTTTGTCTCATCTACATTATTCTAATAATGTGACAAAAGCCACCACACTCTGCCTCTACATGGCAAGTGGGACTTACTCTTTACCCAGTGGGAGTGAGATTCAAACTAAAGTAGCTGCTTATTGGAGTTAGTGAAACTTAAAAATTCAATAACTTTGGCTACACACAGTGAAATCTAGCTCATAATACATCAACGGAAAGTTAATTTCAAAAAGAATTCATATATACCAAAATCGTATCAAAATAATTAACGATTAAAAAGATAATCTTAGCCAAATTTTTAGATTTTTTATTTTTGACTTAATTTAATTCACTAATCATAAATAGTTTAATAATAAAATTAATGTGGCAGAACAATAGTATTATTATAACCACAAAGCCAAAAATCACGCTAAAATTACAATCACAATGTATAAATCCAAACATGCCAAAATCAAAATAAAATGGATATTTTATTAGTGTCGGGATTTCATACCTCTGTCCTAGAGTTCAACAATGCAATATGAAGGCTTCTTGCAATAACTCTTTGATACCAATGTCTGAAGCGTCTTCAGGGTGTCAAGTCAAACCTCCAAATCAGCACGGGCCCAAGAAGTGTCTAAGGAAGCTTTATGATACTCCAAGTTGTTGAAATTCTTCGCTCATAGTGTGTATAGAAATTATAAAAACCCTCACAAAAATCGACAACCCAAAACTCTACAGAGCAAACTTGAAAGAAAGAATGAGAGAGAGAGCAAATTTTACATATAAAATTTTCTACATATTTAGAACTCCCTTTTTAGCCTTCATTTATAAAGCATATAACAAGTATCCTTATCCCACCTTTCAAGGAACCCACTAGGAGCTAACAGTATCCCACCAACAGTGGATATTTGATAACACAGTTACACCTTTTAAGTGTCGATATGACCTAGTCAAAATATCTCATATACTACGGATGATTTATAACTTCCAAAATATTTATTATTTATTTAATTAAAATAAAATAAATAATATTATACATGTCAAGCCCAATATGGGCGTCCACCAAAACTATAATTAAGGATCCAATGATGAATCAATCGACAAAATAAAGTTTCTTATGCTGATGGTAGTCTTATATGTTATGCATCTATAGATTCTTTCTCAGTCAACTTATTTCCAAACAACCCTTATAAATCAATAACAATTTCTGATCTTTAGTAAAAACTCATTCATTGTCAAATATTGATGTTCTATAATTGTGTTTTAAACTGTAGGACCTTAGCTCCTGCAAAGTATCACTCTAAAGTTCTCTATACCTAAAGTGTTGATATTTTGCAGTTGATAACTCAAGCAAGAACTCCCTTATATATTGACGAAAGAGGCCATGAATACAATAATTACTCTTATTGTTCCTAATCTTCAAACTCTAAATTGACAAGCCCCAAATCCTCATCTTCAACAACCAAGAATTTCACTAAAGGTGAATTGTACAAAAGTTGAAGCATTGCAAATTGTGACATCTAACAGTCAATAGGAAAAGTCTTCATCAAAGAATGTAATTAAAGTTGTCCAATCAAACAAATTAGAATGATAGCAAGAATCAAAAACAAATTTGTTCGATAATGATGTGGAAGCTCCTCCCATGATGGAATTTGGAGAAGCTTTGTGATATTATTTGCTTTACTCTGAAACGATTTTAGAATTAAGAGAATAATAGAAATTAAATAATAGATTTATGAATGAATGAATTTCCATGGGTTAAATTGTACTCAACGAGCTTAAATACAACAACACTCCCCGAATAGCTAAATAACTTGCTTGTAATCATCCAGGTGATCGAATAGTGCCAATAACCTCTATTTTTTATGAATTATGATACAAAAAAAATCATACGAGGTAATATAGTTAATTTCTCGACAAATTGTAGCTTCATACAAGGATGTCTCTACGAGTATCTTTTTAAATGTTACATATCATTAAATTCATATTAAAATAAAAAAATATATATGCAAAATTGATAATATCTAATACATATTTGATGGCTCAAAATAACAAAAAAAGGCCAAAAAAGAAATACTTGGTGAATGAGTAGTTTACCCATAAATCAAGCATTTCTTAAGCTTAAATATTGTGAAAATCCTCAAGCATGTGTGTTATTTTAATGTTTATGGTGTTATTTTGTAGGAAATTAACAAATTGGGATTTAATGAAATGACATAAAAATGGAGTCAAAACACAATTTTCAGGTGCAAATAAGCTGAGTGTAGTTGCTCTAGGAGTGTACCTCAGGAGCCTAGCAAGGGCCCCCGCGTGGCCACACGAGCCCTTAGAGATGCCTGCGAGTGCAACAGGCAACCCAAGCAAAGCAAGCTACGCAGGCGCGCAGCCCTTGGCTTCGCTGCGTATGCTGAGGCGCGCCTAGCACGGCCCTAAAGGTCATTCCAATAGGTTGATTCATGCTTATTCCTTTTTTTTTTTTTTTGGGTAATCTTAGCCCCAAATTCTTGATTAAAGGGCCGAAATGGACTTGAAATGAAACCCTATCACTTAAAAACCCTTAAGACCTAAAAGAAGAGGGAGCCTCCATTTTTAGAGGAGGAGGCACAAGTTTCTAAAGGGATTTTGAGCCAAATCTAAGGAAGAAGATGAGAAAAAGAAAAGAAAAAATATTTATTTCTTTTGTTTTAGATTAGGATTTAATTTATAGTTTTAGATTGAGGCTTTCTTATTAATAAAATCATCATGAGGGAAGTATTTTGGAGATTACGAAGTATGAGAGGAGAAAAAGATGGAGCGCTTGAAGGCCTGTGACAACTCCGAATCATATTTTTCATTCATTTTCCCTTCTTGTTATTTTTGTGACTATAAATGATAAACCCTTGGGTATTACCTTTTTTAATTTTAGTCATTTGACTAGTTATTTTAACATAGCCTTGATTTTGCCTTATTATGAAGTGTTGATTTATTTTTAGTGCATTTTCATTAGGGCCGGCAATTTCAGATACAGCATGATGACACGATATGAAAACGACATAAGATAAACAGGTTTGGACCGCATGTTTATTAATTGGGCAATAAATAGATTGGTATAAATAACACGAAAATAAACGGGTTGGGTTCGTGCTAACACATCTAAAACACCATAACACATTTAATTAAACGGAACGTAAACGTGTCGACACGACACGACACAACCCGCCCGTTTATAACACATTTAAACTTAAAAATTAAAATATTTGAAATATTTGTAGTAGGTTAGCGTTATTAGATATTGTGTTTTTGTTAATTTTCTTTATTGTTTTTTTTTTAATTTTTAGTTAACTGGATCATAAACATGTTATATGCATGTTGTTATTGTGTCAACCCATCATAGCCCGCTTGATAATTGTGTTAATCGTGTCGTGCCATGTTATGCGTGCTATAGGCAGGTCGTGTTTGCGTTTGCATTTTTAGCACGTTTATTAATCGTGCTATGCTCGTGTTTGGCTTAAACATGTCGTGCTGTAAACGTGCCGACACGAACACAAATATTGCGACCCCTAATTTTCATGGTTTATTTGTTTTGTCCTTCTCTTCATGCTTCTAGTTCACTTAGCCAATGAATAAGACGATTTTAGTACATGGGATTTGATGCTCAGGAGAGGGAAATTTCACTTATAGATTGTGGGAAAAGCAACCTAGATGACTATAAGGTCGGGAGATTTAGTTCCTTTGTAGTCATTAAAAGAACTAGAGCTTAATGAATGTTAACTACTTGATTCTAAATAGAGATACTAGGATCGGGTTTTTGAGCATATTATCCAGTTTAATCCTCTAGAAAGGTAATTAGGTTAATTAAGAGTTCTTGACTAATTAATCATGAGATTCACTTAATAATAAAATTAATGCGGATTAATCACGATGAAGTCAATGCTTTAGTATTTTTAGTTATTCATTTTTGTTACTTTATTTTATTTGCTTAGCCATTTGTATTAGTTTTTTTATTCGCTTCTTTATTCGGTCGTCCAAATAATCTTAGAGGTAATCACTTTCGGAAATTAAAGCAAATTAGACCAATCCTTATAGGATCGACATCCGAAATCCAAAACACTTTATTACTTGTGACCGTATGCGCTTGCACACAAGTAACAAATTTTTGGTACCATTGTCAGGTATTGTTATTTAGTTTTGGTTAGTATTGATACTAATTAGCTTTAAGATTAATTTGGATATTTTTATTTGTTTTTGTTTTATTTTTCTTATCTTTATCTTTTGTTCTAGTGTTTTTGTGTGAGGTACTTGGAAATTGTTGATCAACAAGTACTCTTGAGATTTGCTCAACGAGATTCGAAGGCTTTTCACAGTGCTTGGTGGTGATACAAGAACTTGCTCATCAACTTCCCGAATCATGGCTTTTCCAAGTAGGCTCAACTTTAAATCTCCCTTAATAGCTTGAGCGGCATGACATGAAGTTGGCTAGAAATGTGAAGTGGTACCACCTATTTCTACCACTTCTCTGCCGATAAAGCCTATCACTTGTTGGAAGAAATAGTGGAGTACAACTACAAGGAGATGAATTGTTCAATGAGCAACTATAGTTGGGAGAACAATTCTAACTTGATGAAGCCGTAAGTAAAAACCTTACCTCAAGAGACGATTTCAGCATTGGACGGGTGTTGACTCAATTGGCAACAATGATCAATCACTTGAGGAGCAACCCCAACCAATTGCCAAGTGCCCAATCTTCTCAACTTCACGGTTTACAAGAACAAGTTAGGCAACTGGCTAGTACACTTTTTGAGTTGCAAAGAGATAGTGAGCCTGTTATGTTTGAGGTGAAACCATGGGTGAAGCTTGCACTGAGTAAGAAGGACTTAGAGATTCTTTAACACGAATCTTTAAATGATAATGAGACTCCAAGACTTTGACCTTCAAGAGGAATTATAAGAAGAAAAAGTCTCAGGTATCCAAATTGTTACGCCGACCGTGCCCATCGAAGATTACATCTACAAAAACCCTTTTTGGTTAACAACTCCTCCACCACCGCTAGCAACATTCCTTCATCCCCACCAAGCCTGTCCTTCGAAGCCAAATCCTGTTAAGATTAGCAACCGAAACCCAAATCATGTCAAGCTTGAGGGTCTTCAAGATTAGTACCCATTTGTAGTGTTTTATGACACCTACTATAGGCAGAAGCCTCTATTTAACAAGCACTTCTCCAAAAATCAAGCCGACTACTTTAAAACAAGCGCTCTTGGGAGGCACCCCAACCAGTCTATCTTTCCTTCTTTTTGTTTTTGGTTTAGTTTGTGCTTGTGTTTATGTCTTCGTTTATTTCACAGTTATGCATTAATGTTTGAATTTTGTATGTCTTGATAGGTGTTGCAATAATTAAGAACTTTAAAACTTGAGTTTTAGTGGAAAATGATTCAAAAAGATGAAAACAACTTGGATTTTAGGGTTAAAAACCCCGGGGTATATGTTTTCAACCCTTTCTCTTTTGATACTACAAATATTGAGGATAATGTTTAGTTTAAGTTTACAGGAGGGAACACTTTGTGATCACTTGTGGAGGTTTGGCCTTAAATTTTTTTGAATTTTTTTGTTGATTATCATCTTTTTCTTTCCATCACTCTTGTTTGTTAGTTCTTGCTTAGTTTCTTTAGGTTGTTTAGTTCTTTTTAGTTGTGTTTTCTTTACTTGTTTGAATAAAGTGTAAATTTTGAGAAATTGGATGATTAGAAATTGATTGTGATGTTAGCCATAAATTGTTCTCTTAGGTCTTTTGAAATGTAATTCATCGAGATTTCTATGTGCTTAACTTGCATCATTGATCTTCCTTTTTGACTCTCTACACTTGAGCACCATGAATCATAATCACTTAAAATTTTGAATTTTAAATGAAATTTTGAACTTGAAATTTTTAAACTTTTGGATAAACTTGTGTGTATTAGATTGGTTTTTACATCTCATGAACTCTATAACCCATTTTAGTGAAACTCAAGGAGAAATCCTAGGTTAGTGTCATTGGCGAGATGATTGAGTTATTTTTTAGACCGTTTGAGCTTTTGAAGCCAAACAATGAAAACTTCATCGCTAGTTTCCGTATCAAGCCTTCTTGACCTATTTCGTTCATTACCTACATAAGCATTACCAAGTCATTTCACAAATTCCTTTCACTTAACCTATCACTCATACACATGTTTGCATATTTGCTTGAATTTGAAGATAAATTGTTGAGAGGAAGCATAGACGTGATGTGAATGAAATTTGTGGTTTGGTCATATCTGCAAAGTTATTTTAGTGTTTCTTTGATATTTTCTTTTTTTATATATTTTCTTATTTGTTTTTCTTGTTTCATTTATGTATTTTTTTCTCATTATCCAAATGTATAGAACCAAATAACTTTGGGGGAATTTCATTTCAAATTCAAAAAAAATGAAATAGAAAAAATATGGAGAATAAATTCTTGTAAATTTTGTGTTTTGAGCTTTTATGGGCATCTATGAGTCATGTTTAATAGGAATGATTAATGATAGAGTATTGATTAAGTAGAAAGTCGGTTGTGAGTTTTCATTCGAATCATGTAAGGTCCACAAGATGCATTACATGTCTAGGGTGATCTGAGCTGAAAATTTTCTTTTCTTTTCTTATCTACCTATTGCCCTAGTCGTGCATTACAAACCTTAAAAGTCCTTGATCTTTGACGACATGCTAGCCTACATTAGTGGAAAGTGACACGAATAATGGACTTATGGTAGTACCAAATTTTACTATCTGGAGATTTCTCATCGTCTATCTAATCACATACGTTTATCCTGGGTTAAATTCATAGAGTGAGAGTGATTTAGCATACACAAACACTTAGAGAGTCTTGAATAAAGTGAAATCGATGTTTATTATTGAAATTCTAGACAATCTCAATGTTTACATTTTCTTTGAGCTTTGATGCAATTTATCGTTTTTGAGATGTTTAGCTAGTTATCAAATGGATACAAAACTCACACTTCATTTTTCTTTCATTTTCTTTTTGGTTTAAATTGTGTTATTCCTCAATGTTCTTTTACTTTGCTTGAGGACAAGAAAATGTTTAAGTTTGGGGGTGTTTGGTGAATGAAGATTTTACTCATAAATCAAGCATTTCTTAAGCTTAAATATTGTGAAAATCCTCAAGTATGTGTCTTATTTTAATGTTTTTGGAGTTATTTTGTAGGAAACTAATAAATTGGGGTTTAATGAAAAAAGACATCAAAAACAGAGTTAAAGCCCCCAACAGGGGTTCCCGTACGACCCCCAGGCCTATAAACGCACCCGCGTGCATAGTAGGTAGCTTAGGTAGAATGGCCTGGAGCAGCTTGCACACCTAACAGAGAGCTTAGAGACTGTGACAACTTCAAATTGGGTTTTTCATTCCTTTTCCCTTCTTGTTATTTTTGTGAGTTGTAAATGATATACCCTTGGTATTAGTTTGGTTAATTTTAGTGATGGAGTAGTTATTTTTTCTAGAGCTTTTATTTTGCCTTATTATGAAGTGATTAATTTTTAGTGCATTTTCATGGTTTATTTGTTTTGTCCTCTTCTTAATGCTTATAGTTCACTTAGACAATGAATTAGATGATTTTAATATGTGGGGTTCAATGTTCAAGAGAGGAAAATTCCATATATGGATTTTAGGAAACATAATCTAGGCGACTATAAGATCAGGAGATTTATAGTTCCTTTGTAGTCATTAAAAAAACTAGAGCTTCATGAATGTTAATTACTTGATTCTAGATAGAGATATTGTAATTAGATTTTTGAGCATATTATTGAATTTAGTGCTTGAGAGAGGTAACTAGGTTAATTAAGAATTCCTAGCTAATTGATCATGAGATTCACTTAATAATAGAATTAATGTGGACTAATCACAGTGAAGTCCATACTCTAGTATTTTTAGTTATTTGTTTTCTTTACTTTATTTTATTTGCTTAGCCATTTCTATTAGTTTCTTTTATTGGTTTCTGTATCTAGTCAATCAAACAATCTTAGAGCCAATCACTTTTGGTGATTAACGTAAATTAAACACAATTCTCGCAGGGTCGACATCCAAACTCTGGATCACTTTATTACTAGCGAAAGTGTATACTTACACGCGTCTATCAATTCTCTATGAAAGATATGAAACATGTCACAAGATCTGTTTGTATTATAAGAAATTTTTATAAAAACCTGAAGTCTTATGTTCTTAAAGATAAAAAAAAATGGTAAATTAAGTGAGGTATTACATGTTGGTAGTATGATATAATAGACAAACAAAATAACTAGAAATTGAAACGAAAAATTATATTGAAAGTATGCAAAACAAAATACAAAGTGCAACAACAATATAGAATGGAACCAAACTTTTAATGAAGAAAAATCTGAGCCCTGTATATCATACGGTGCCCTTAAAATAGATTTACACCTAAATGTCAGTGCTTAAGAATACAATGGCATTTGTCTCCCAAGATAAATGATGAACGAGCAAAAAACACGCACCTCGTCACTACTCCAACTAACTAAAAAAAAACCCAAAAAGTATCACACTGAAGACAAGCACTAAAGAACATATGCGCAAGATGATCTTTGAATTTCAAAGTGCAAAATACTTGGAATGAATGCAACTTATAGTCATCCAAGAAAGGAGTGTAACACTAGAATTTTAAGGCCATTAATAACTATAAACACAAGCCATAATGCCAAGAATTAACCTGCCTTTTGAATACAGGATATTAACCTAGATTAATTTTAGATAAGGGGTTATAACCTTTGAATTTACATTGATTAATCCACACAAATAAGGAGGCTTTTTAGTTGCATCAAGTTGTTACATTTTAGCTTGAAAGCCAAAAAAAATCGCAAAAAGTGGCCCATGCAAGGCCAACCGATTTTGTGTACATTCGTGCCTGTAGGATGCAAGCTTGCATTCATTGAGGTTTCAAGTCATCAGTCTACGATTTACACTCTCCTGCACACATAAGAGAGAGTATATTTGCTTACTAAATTACTCATAAGCAAATGAGCAATCTAATATAAACACCAAGGAGCTTTGTTCCCTTTCCTATATGGTACTCCCTTATTTCTAACTAATTCCCAATTTCGTTAGGCACACTTTGGTTGTAATATTTCATTAATCCATGCATCGTTTTAAGCAAATAATATACTCTTTAAAGATATCATGGAAGAAAATTCAAATTTACTTTGATCTTTCCTGAAAATAAGGTAAGACCTACTCAAAATTAAGCCTCATGGTTTATAAACCATGTTTTTTTCCAACATTATTAACCTAAAACCTAGAAACAAATAGAAAAAGAAAAAACTACATTGTGGCATATTACTTTCAACCACCAACAAAGTAATTTTTTACTCATCATTTAATTAAATTTTAATTGTTTTGATCTATGAGTGGGAGCATTTTTGCGTCATACAACCATTTCTAACATCTACACTTCTCATAGGTTAAACTGTTAAATTTCAATCAAATGGTTAGAAAAACCTTGATCTACACGGCAAAACAACATAGCCTACAATAAAATCTTCCCAAAAGAATTGATTCCTAGAAAAAACAAAGGACAAAAGGGTTATTAACACCATTTTTCCTTGAAACATGAGAATTGTGTAACTTTGGTCCTTAAGAGTATTTCCAATACAACGCTACATTGACGTGTCAGCAACAAATTTTGGCATTTAAGAGTGCTAATGGCTATTTTTTGGCAAGGTGCAAGCGTAGTCCATGTCCCATCACATAGCCCGAGGTAAGGTATGTGGACCTAAGCCACAAGACGAGGTCCTCCAAGTGGGCCATGGTTTGGTAGGCTAAGGAACGTGAATAGGCCCATTTTATTTGGTCCAATTATACTTTAAACTCATTGGAGAGTTTAAGTCTAATTGGAATTATAGTAAAATGGATATGGAGGAAATTAGAGCAAAACATAGCCAAAAAGACCAATTTAGAAGCCTAAGCCCAACACCAAGAAAAGCCCATTTTTTGGCCCATCTAATGTGTCGACCCACCTGTCGCGCCAACTCACCCTCCATGTCGGCCTTTGTAGCTCAACTGAGGGAACCCAGCTGCAAGGTCATGTGACTCTTGCCATAAGAGACAAACTTCCCTTCAATTAAGGCAAGTCAAAGGAAAATCCAAACCCAAGGTCCGAGCTTTACCTAAAATGGCAAGGCAAAGCTCCTGTTGTGTGGAAACCTTCGTAGCAGTATACCCAAAATAGTACTTTTAGGTCTGCTATTCATTGAATGCCCCTAACAAACTCAGACTCATGTTGAAGACCAAATTCAAATCTGAAGGAAACCTCTCGTAGCCAGAAGTTGTCACATATGGCTGCTCCTATAGAACCAAACTTGGAGCTATCCTCAACTACATGCCCAAAGTCGAAGGACTCAAACTGAACTAGATCTCCATTTCCTTTTATAAATACCCTCCCCTTAGCTTCCCTATAATAGGATTGATTAACCCTATTCTGCTCAGACCACTAAGAACAAATCTCTATAACCACCATCTTCTCCACCATCTTCTCACCTCAAAATTCCATAACCCCCACCCTCTTTAATCTAAAGCCACCATATTACTACATTGAATTGCCACCGGATCATCTTAAAGTCTTCACAAACTTATTATCACTCTTAAACCACCTGGGAAAGATGGTTCCAAGACCCAACTTAACTAGTCTTGCTTGCCGAAAAGCTCAAGCTTCCATACTTTTTGGCGAGTCCTAAAGAAGTCCAAGATCCACACAACCACTTCAACCTCCATCAAACCACCATGAAACGCCCATAAGTTTCATCCCCGACCACAAAACTATCTAGGAGCAGCATCACCATGACCTAAGTCCACCATCTTAACTTGTCGAAAAATCCAAAGTTCCATAGTTTCTGGTGAACCTCAAGAAAGCTCAAGACCCTTGCCCAGCCTCGTTAGAACTTAGAAGTATCACCAAATCTCTCTAAAATTGTTCTTTTTCATGACCCAAATAACCCCCATGCATGAAGAGGATCGAAACCACCGTCAATAGACTGCCTTCTAAAACCTCTCTCTAGGCTTTAAACTACCTCACCCATCAGAGTCACCCTTCTCTAGAGTTATTCCACCCGTCAAGAACCATTTTGCAAGAAGATGTCTCACCCGTAGGACCACTACACCCCATTATTCCACCAAAATACCACACCTTGACCAAATGGGCATATTACTACCACCAAGTACACAGGGAATTCCTCCATCACTGTTCACATTCGTCTCCCACACCACATGCACGTTTAAAGGCTCTCTTTAGCAAAGCTCTCATCTCCAATGGATCTAGAATCGCAAGGGGTCTCACCCTCAGACTTGACCGTCCTTGGGCTACCCAAGTCTAGCCGTAACCCAATCGGGGTCACCACAAGGTGACCCTAAACAATCCATTTCGGCCACTTATAATGTTGAAATAGCCACCACAGACTTCATCAGCTCCATCACCCATCGTGCTGCTACCTTAACTCTTGTCGAACAGCACCCGAGCCAATAAAATAAAGTCACAAAGCATGCACTCTCCACGCATGAAGGCTCGTGACGAAAGAGCCCTAGCAAAGATTAAAAAACACTCCAATACAATACCATCTTTGATGACAAATTTGTTACATGCTAAACTTGGTGGCGAATTTACCACCAAATACAATATATAGCAAACTTGGGTATATGATTTTTATTAGTTGACTGATTGACTTTTTTGCTTTAATAATTATAATATTCTAACTTTTAATTATTTCAATATTAAAAGTTTTTACAAATTTTAAGGCTTAATAATTATGATAAAAAACAAATATGACATTCAAAATAGCATTATCCATTGAAATACAAAATATTCTTATGCTTCAAATGTGCTATTTTTACACCTTTTTAATAATATTGCATAGATATTTACGTTAAAAATAGTTTAATCTTTTAATTTTGATAGATTACTCTCTGAATTTTTATTTCTTTGCCAAATTTAGTACTTGGCACTTAAATCGATGAATAATTTCTAAAATTTATCATAGATAATTGCCTTTCTATCACATAATTACTAAAAATTTCATATAAATAATCAAAATAAGTAAAATATTTTTGTTTTGAATAAGTTTTACTAGTAGTGAAGGATTTTTTCACACATAAAGTAACTATTAAAATTTCAAGGTTTTACGTGATGGAAAAATGAAGACCTATGTTAAATTTCATAAATTCTTAACCAATTCCATAATTTTAATTTCTAGGATCAAACAATTAAGAAACAAAAATTTAGCAAAATGATTTGTTAAAATTAAATAAACAAGGACCAAAGTGTCATATACTCATAGTTTAGGGAGCAATGGTGCTAATAAATTAAGAAATGAATTCTATAGTAAGCACTTGTTTTGCTTCACCATTAGAGTAATTTTGTATTCAATTGATTTTTTTTTTTTTTTTTAGGGTTTCCATCCATGAATGGGAGCATTTTCATGTCATTCAATGTACTATTTTTAATTTGCATATACATATATTCGAGTTAGACCATTAAATTTAGGTAAACTACACTTGTACATTCTGAACTTATTGTCTTTTGCATGTTGCACCTTAAACCTTTTTTATGTTTAAGACACTAAACTTTACAATCATTGGCATTGTAGTCCAATCAATAACTAATGTCAAATAGTGGATGACAATTAGGGTTCGCAGTTCTAAAACTTAAAAAGTTCAGGATCTGACTTATCAACAAACAAAAAGTTTACAGCCTATTTGTGAAAAAATCTTTAGTAATTTTCATTTATTAGTTGATGTCTGTTAGCTATTAGACCACAATTGCAACAAATTTTAAAATTTAGGGTGTTATTTGTCAAAATTAAAGTTTGGGATCTAAGTTGCCAAACGTTAAATATTCGAGGTACACCTATACAATCAAATTTAATCAAATGACTGAAAAGACTTAATCCTTGGCCAAAACAATGTGGCGCATCATCTAATCTTCTCCAAAAGAACAAGATTCCTAAAAGGAAAAAGAAAAAAAACCAAAAAAACCAATGTCAACTGGTGCTATCCTAGTTAGTGCGGGCCAGGTGAGTTAAATAAAAGATTACAGATTCATATCTTGAAAAGACTTAAATTTTGTGTGTGTGTGTGTGTGTGTATATGTTGGTTTTCAAAAACATTTTTAGAGAAATTATACAAAAACATGGTAAATATCAGAACATATATGACAAAAAATTTTATAAAACTTTCGTAAAACCATTTGTATAAAGTATATTAATTTAATGCTTAATATATATATACATATAATTTGTGCTTACCTAGTTGAAACTATTAGGCCAATTTTTTCTAGTAGAAGACATTTTCTATACCATTGTCTTCTTTGCCTAATCCTTGACATCGATCGGATATAGGCATAGGCATAAACGGAATTAGGTTTTGCTTATGATCACTCTTTCACTTTAGTCTCTCATTAATCTCAATGCATAAGCAAAACGGGATTAGAAATAAAGAATTTTTCTTCTCTCTTTCTCTCTCTTCACACCTGTTGCTAGGTTTCTTGGTAGAGTATTTTTAATCTTACCAAGACTTTCAATTGTACATAAAATGAATAATAAGACATCTATTTATAGACAATGAGAAACCTAGCTAATTAATTCTAAAAGCTTACTTTATTTTAATTTTAAATATCATATATTTAATTAAAATAAAAGTGATAACCTTCCCTTTCTTTACCTATATGTGGTGCTACATAGGAATTTCTTTGTGCTTCTAGCGCCAATTGTTAGACATGTATGCTTTAAGGAGTAAAAATTTAATATATTTTTGGAGACTTTTTATCAATAAAGAGTTTATTTATTATTTATATACCAAATTATTATCCTCTTTACGTTCATATTTGTTAGGATGTATGATAACCAAACAAAAGTCTAAACTGTCGGTCTAAACTTTTAGAATCAAGCATATGATGGACAAATTATGCGAAAGATATGATTCTAAAGGTGACGGTCTAAATTATAAGATCTGCAATCGAGGGAATAAAGTTGGGTGCTTTATTCATGCAATAATTGCTATGTTCTCTATATCCCTAACAGGAGATAGTTTGTCTTGGCTATCGGAGGCGGACTTCGCAAATTGAAACATTAGTGCATTGTCATAGGTGAGATGTATTGGATCGAGACATAAAGTGTAATTGATTTGGATTAATAATGTTGTCTTGGCAAATCAATTCACTTTAGACAATCATATCTGTAGTATCTTAATCTTGAAATGAATAGTAGGCCCATTGTCTTGACTTATGTCTTTTGATATACCAAAGGGTGACATCCACAATTCATGTTGGTACGCATGCCGGTACATTGAAGACATGACTCTAAATAGCGTAGACTTATTATTCATAGATACAGAATCCATAGCTCATCTTTAAGAATTGATGATATCCTTTTATATGTGTTATCCTATAATTGGAAGACTAAAGTGCTCAACTATTTAGATACATAGGTTTAACCGAATGATATACTATCTTTGGAAGGTAAGTTTTTTGATGGTGAGATAATAAATCGTAAGAGAAAAATAATCAGAAAAGTAAGATAGAATTTATCTTTAAGCTGATTATCGATATCCTATGGGGATACGATACATTATGATATGTCATAGATATTTAGCTATTCGGGCTTCGTAATTTTATATAGTTCGAGAGTGCAGCTCTAAGCTTTTAGTGGAGCAGAGTTAATAATTATGAAATGCATATCTAAGATATTGGGTTTCATAATTATCAGGAGCTTAAACTATATAGGTTCATTAAATCCCCTTTGCTAGCTCATAATAAATCCGATAGCGATACGATGTGCTTTTCAAATAAATTAGTAACTTATGTTAAATGATCAGATTGGCTAAAATTCGACAGGATTAGATAATGCATGTCTGTTTATCGGTTGAATTAATTTTATGTAAAATAAATTCAAAATAAACTTGTTGAATTATCTAGAATATTTATTTTCCTAGAGATTATCTAGATATGGTTGTTTTAATCAGATAATTTCTCTATTGGGTTATTTGAATTAAAACTGAGGCTTTATCCAAAGAATCATGGGTGGGAAATAAAAGATTCACAAGCACCATTTATTGTAAGTTTGGCAGACCGATCTTTAGGTTTGGCCTGCTGATGGAGTAAGTTTAGCAGGCCAATCTGACAGTTTGACCTGCCGACCAAACAATAATCTGATCACATGTTTTTACGCGATTTTATTAGATATTGCTCCAGATTTGAATTTTTGAGGCCTTATCCAATAAGGACAAACCCCTGGGTCCAACCTCTATAAATAGGGAATGAGACTTTACAATTATTAAGATCAGTTGAGAGATCAAGAGTGAATACTCTATTCTGTGAGTCTCTAAAACTCCCCTAAAAAGTTATTGTTTACAAATCAAGAACGATAGTTCTGGGTATTTTTCAATTGGTTAGAAGAAGAGTAACCGAGGAAGAGTTATATGTCCTACGCCCACACACACTCAAATTGTGGATAGAAAATAGCAAAGAAGAGCAGTTGGTTGAGACTCTTTTAGAACGTTCTCCTCTTCATCGATTGCAGGAGCTCTTCAGCAAACAAGGTTAGTAAGATCTAGTTAATTTATGCATAGAGCGTGTCAAACTTATGTCTTAAAAAATACTTTAGTAAAAAAAAATTTAAATTTTTGTTGCATACTATTTTTCTAAAATTGGTGTTAGAGTCACAGTTTTTACATAAATTTACGAGTTTGTGATCATGCTATATGTATAGATTATATGATCTTAGTCTCTCCTATGCTTGAATTTGATTTCTTAGAGAGTTGGCACTCTTAGGGTTTCTATATATTTATATATGTTGTTGTGGAATTATATGGTAAATGTTTATTAATTAATTATAGTTGATTAAATTATTGCTTAATTATTTATTAATTAATTAATTTGTCCTGGTTATGGTTTCTTAGAGGTTAGAATGTGTATCTAGTTTTTTCATATAATTAAATGATGGTTTATCATCACCATTTAGGAATTATTATTTAATTTTAAATTTGTAAGAATTTTATAATTAAATAATCATTCGAAAAAGACATATCTAGAAGATTGATGATAGTGTTCCACAGGTATTTTCTGAGTCTCTAATTTTATGTTTTGAATTGTTGAAAATAAGTTTGAAATGCTGTACAAGAACTAATTTCTAGAAAAACATGACTTTTGCTATGTTGGTAGGCCAAACCCTTAGGTTCGGTAGGCCGATGGTCGCAGGCCGGCAAGCAAGACCTCAGGTTCGGTAGGCCGTCCGTGGGGCATAATTCTAACGGCTCTAGAGGCTAGCCGAACTTTTAAGTTCGAAAGGTCGATCTATCATGACCGGTAGGCCGAACTGTGAGATTCGATAGGCTGAATGGCCATGACCAGCAGGCCGATTACACAAATCGAGATGCTAATAGAGAGTTATGAATTTTCAGAAAAGGTGCGTTTTTTGCTATAGTTTTGATTTTATTTTTGGGTGTTAGAGAAATAGTATGCAGCGAAATTTCAAAAATTTTTTATACCAGAGTATTTTCTAAAACACAAGTTTGACACACTATATGCATAAATTAATTGGATCTTACTAATCATGTTTACCGAAAAGCTCCGCAATCTATGAAGAGAAGCAACGTTCTAGAAGAGCTTCAACAAACTAGTCTTCCTTTCTTTTCTCTATCCACGATCGGTGTGTGTGTGGGCACACTCGTACAAGCTCTTCCACAAGTGGCTCTCCTTCCAACCAATTGAGAAATACCCAAAGCTATAGTTTGTGATTTGTGAACAACAGCTTTTTTGGGAGTTACAGAGTCTCGCTGGCAGAGTCTCACTCTAGCTTTCTCAATTGATCTGAATAACAAAGAGTCTCACTCCCCTTTATATAGAGGTTGGGCCAAAGAGTCAGTCCTTATCAAATAAGGGATCGAAAATTCAAACCAAAATCAAATCTAGATCAATATATGATAAAATTCATGTGGAAACTGCAGTGATTTATTAATGTTCGGTCGACAAGCCGAACTGTTAGATTGGCCTGCCGAACTTGTCCCATCGACAGGTCGAACTTAAAGATCGGTCTACCGAACTTCCAATAAATGATCCCTGCGAATCATTATTTCCCACCCGAGATTCTTAGGATAGAACCTCAGTTTTAATTCAAATAACCCAATAGAGAAGTTATCTGATTAAAACAGTCATATCTAGATAATCACTAGGGAAATAAATATTCCTAATAATTCAACAAGTTTATCTTGAATTAATTCAAAAGTAATCCAACCAATAAATAGACATGAATTATCTAGTCCCTGATAATTCGACAAGTTTGTCTTAAATTAATTTTTACAAAATTAATTTAATCGATAAACAGACATGAATTATCTGATTCTATCGAATTTTCAGCCTATCTGATAACATGACACAAGTCACCAATTATCAGAAAAGCACCCCGTATCGTTACAGGATTTTTATAAGCTAGCAAAGGGGACCTGATGCACTATATAGTTCAAGTTCTCGATAATTATGAAACCCAATATCCTAGATATACATTTCATAATTATCAACTCCAACGCTACTCCACTAAAAGCTTAGAGCTGCACTCTCAAACTATATAGAATTACGAAGGCCGCATAGCTAAGTCTCCATGACATATCATAATGCATCATATTCCCATAGAATTATCCATAATCAGCTTAAGGACAAGTTCTGTCTCACCATTCCAATTATTTTTTATCTTACGTTTCATTATCTCACAGTCAAAAAACTTACTGCGCAAAGACAGTATATCATTCGGTTACACCCATGTATCCAAATGGTTGAGTGCTCCAGTTTTTGAATTACAAGATAACGCATGTAAGAGGATATCAACTACTCCTAAAGAGCAACTATGGATTCCATATCTATAAATAACAGGTGTTGAGGGTGAGCTCGGTGCCACCGCCGAGGAGACAAACTCTAGGGCGGTCAGCCAAACAGCTCGACAGAGCTATCGGGGAGCAAACTACCGACCCCTGACAGCAATGGATGTTGCATCCAAGGTGCTTCTCAGGGCCCCCAGGGCTACACCTTAGCAGGTTGCCACCTCAGGCTATGCGCCAGCTCGGGTCAAATTATTGTCACTCACAAAGTAGACTGCTACCCGCCACCATAGGCCAACAAATGGCAAACAACTCACCCTCTGATGGAGGTCCATCCATCGACGAAGGGACATGACACTTGTCACCTACTGCCTGACATGCCTTGATGTGACACCCAGGTTGTGGGCAAAATCTACTTGACACCCGGTCCAAATGGTAGCCTATAAATAGGATGCATTTATTACATTCTAGAGAGAGATGCTCCTTCCCACCTAACAAGCTCTCGTCCTCTGCCAAGCAACCCCTGCCTTGATCATCAGAGAGCCCTTGTCTATTGACTGACACCTTTTCTCTCACCTCCGAAGAGTCCCTCCTCTTGTTCAGGTACACCCGACCAGACAGAGGCAAGCCGGGAAGAGCTAGACCGTGCACAGCTACACATGGTGTTGATTTGATGTTGGACCTTGGTAAGCATCAACATTTTGGCATCAAAAGGAGGACGCCTATGCCTTTACTCAGACACTAGCCACATTACCTCCAAGGACCGAGATGGTGACTCAAGGAAACATCCGAGATGAGACTGCCCGGCAGGAGGGATCGAAAGATGCAAGAAATCAACAGTAGAATCTAGGTAGGCCTAGGGGCCACCCCTGAGCCACAAGGTCCAGGTCTGGGGGGCAGGGAAGCACGGCTAGGGCCAAGTAAGTAGAGGATCAAGTTGCTTAGGATCCCATCCGAGAGCTCACAAATGCTATTCAGATTCTTACACAGTAGCTCGCGCAAGAAGCTCAACGTCAGGCCGCACCTGCTCTGCTACCTCCAGCCCCGGCTGACCAGGCTGGAGGTTAGGCAGGATAGGATGCAGTCGACCACAAAGAAGCCGATTTCAAGCGCTCAAGAGGCTCTACACGTGGCACCTCGACCAATAATAGACTAGTTCAAGAAGGCCATCTTGGCCCTCAAGCAGCACGGGTTTCATCACCCCAAGGTTCCTGAGTATCAGTTTCGATCGGCTAGAACGCAAGGGAGAAGCACGTCAAAATCGCCAGCCTGGGGCCGGCAACTCTATGGAGGGCGGAGCATCTTACAGGGTCAAACTGCCCGAAGGCAAGAACAGTCGCCACTTTCAGGCGTTGCAGCACCAAATTGACGAGATCCGAAATAACTGTTTTGGCCTAGATGACATAGGAGCCTTGGATCTGTCATTTTCAAATACTATAATACTAGCCCCCATGCTGCCTAAGGTCAAGGTCCCACAAATTAAGGCCTATGATGGGACCGTAGATGTGGACGAGCATGTTAAACTGTTTCGAGGACACATGCTCCTTCAGAATGCCAGCGACGCTGCAATGTGCAAGGCCTTCTTGTTGACTCTAACTAGACCAGCTCGGCAGTGGTTTTAAAGACTTGAACCAGCCTCTATTACTTCTTTTCGGCATCTTGCCGACGCCTTCTCGATAGCCTTCTCTACGACAAAGACAAGGAGAAAAGAGATCACATATCTATATGCCATCAAGCAAGGAGACGTGAACGTTCGAGACTATATTAATCAGTTTACCCAAGCAGCTCTAGAGATCAAACACGTCGAAGACAAGACCCTCAAGCATATTTTTGTACAGGGCCTCCGAGACAAAAAACTCACCTGGTCGTTGGCCTTTGAGTAACCGAGCACGTTTTCACAATTGCTTGGCTACGCCCAGAGGTACGCCGATGCCTCGGAGTACATGAAAAGCTGCAAGGAGGAGGCTAGCCCCAGCAGGACCAAGAAGGAAAAGAAGCAAAAGAAGGCGCCAGAGCAAAACAATGCCGAGCAGAACAAGAAGCAGAAGAAGGAAAAAAAAACCAAGAAGCCAAAGACGCCGACCGGTAAGTTTCAAAGCTACACGCCACTGGTGGCGACCATCGACGAGGTGCTCGCCCAAGTAAGTGGCAGGAACCTGCTGGTACCACCACCCAAGCTTAGGGGTAGAAAAATGAAGCAGGATCAAGTGAGGTACTGCGAGTTCCACAAGGACGTGGGACACAACACTCGCAAATGCATTAAGCTGAAGGACCAGATTGAAAGGCTGGTCAAGAAAGGACATTTACGAGAATTTATTGAGCGAGTCATAACTCTGGGCTCTACCTCTAGAAGGAACAATCCGTCAAGCCGAGACGTACCGAACCACTCATGAACCGACGCTGGGAACACCTCAGAACCCTCAAACATCATTCACACAATCTTTGGAGGGCCAGTCACCGGGGACACGTCGAGTGGGCAGCGGGCGTATGTCAGAAAAGCTCAGCTGATCGAGCGAGGCGAGTTTATAAACATGTCCAAACATGTTTACAAAATATGCCGCCAACAAGATGCTCCAATTACATTCACCGAGGAGGAAGCGGACAAGCTAATTCATCCACACAACGACGCCCTCGTGTGCAAACTACATATCGCCAACAACATAGTGCGAGGAGTGCTGATCGATAATGGCAGCTCGACCTATATCCTCTTTAAGAAAGCTTTTGATAAGATTTACGGGATAATACATCCAAGCAATAGAGAAGGTCAGTCTACCCATGACCTTTGGTGAAGGAGCTGCTTGGATCACTCGCGTCATCGACTTTCTAGTCGTCGACAAGTTCTCTCAATACAACATCATAATCGGCCAGCCAATGCTGAACGCACTGAAGGCTGTGGTCTCCAGGTATCACCTAGCCATGAAGCTTCCAACAGAGGACGGAGTTGGAGTAATTCACTCATCCCAGAAGGACTCTCGAGCTTGTTACTCCAATGCTGTAAGAGTCGTAATAGCTCAACATCTAAGCGTCTCGGCCATCCAGGTGGTCGACGAGGCAAATCTGCTTGCCGACCTGGTGCCCAAGATTCTTTTCGATCTTGACCCCCGACTGCCCTAGGAAGAGGTAAGAGCCACCCCGGTTGAAGACTTGGTGTCATTCCCTTTAGACCCTGCGAGGCTTAAACGCACCATCCAACTCGGATCCCAGTTAAGACCTAAGATCCGAGCAGACTTGGAGGGACTTCTTACCGAGTATCGGGACAGTGTTTGCCTGGTCCCACGAAGATATGCCTAGCATTGACCCAAGCGTGATCTGTCAACGGCTTAACATCCGACCCGACCACAAGCCAATGATACAGAAGAGGAGAGCTTTTAATATGGAGAGGTATGCTGCTATAAACGAAGAGATCCAAAAGCTCCTCAAGGCGGGATTCATCAAAGAGGTCAAATATCTAGAGTGGCTGGCAAACATTGTCCTCTTCAAAAAGGTGAATGGCAAATGGCAGGTCTGCATTGATTACACCGACCTGAGCAAGGCTTACCCGAAAGATTGCTTTCCACTTACCCCGGATAAACCAGCTCGTCGATGCAACTGCCGGCCACGAGCTACTGAGCTTCATGGATGCTTATTCTAGGTATAATCAGATAAGGATGGCCGAGGAACATTAAGCGATGATGGATTTTGTTACCGACCAGGGGTTATATTGCTACGTGGTAATGCCCTTCGGACTGAAGAATGCCGGGGCTACCTATCAGTGCCTAGTCAATAAGATGTTTGCTCGGTTGATTGGCAAAACAATGGAGGTCTACATGGACGATATGTTAGTAAAGTCCGTTCGAGCGGAGGACCACATGGCTGATCTTTGAGCAAGCTTCAACATTCTCTGGGAATATGGGATGAAACTCAACCCAGTGAAGTGTGCGTTTGGGGTAAGTTCAAGCAAATTTCTTAGGTTTTTGGTCAACCAACGAGGTATTGAGGTTAACCCAGCAAAGGCCCAAGCAATTATCGACATGCATTCTCCTTGGACTGTAAAGGACATACAAAAGCTCACCGACATGATAGCGGCTCTCTCGAGATTTGTCTCATGGGCTACCGACAAGTGCCATCCATTTTTTAATGCACTTAAGGGTAGGTGTGAGTGGAGTAGGGAGTGTGAGGAAGCTTTTTAAAATCTAAAGAAGTATTTAGCCACGCCCCCACTCCTGTCCAAACCTTTGCCCGGTGAGGTTTTAACTGCCTATCTAGCCGTATCCAAGAAGGCAATGAGCTCAGTTCTTGTACAAGAAGAAGACGGACCACAAAAGCCAGTCTTTTATACTAGCCATGCATTCCAGGGTGTCGAAGAGCGGTATCCCCCACTTGAGAAGTTGGCCTTTGCCCTAATCACTTTCGCTCGTAAATTGCGGCCATACTTTCAAGTCCACACAATAAAGGTCCCGACCTAAGTTCCTTCTCCACCAAGTTCTTTAGAGCCTGGAGATATCGGGCCAAATGGCCAAATGGTTGATAGAGCTCGGCCAATACGATGTTCACTTTGTCCCGAGGACAGCCATCAAAGCTCAAGCTCTTGCAGACTTTATCGTTGAATTCACCGATGCCAAACAAGCCACACCTTTGTCCGAGAAGGTACCTGTAGAAGTGCCAGACACCCCCAGCTGCAGCGAAGATTACACCACCTTGGTGCTATAATGGAAACTTTATATCGACAGATCTTCCTGTATAGAAGGATCAGGTGCCAGGCTGATATTAACAAGCCCGGACGGATACAAGGTGATCTACGCATTTCGATTCGACTTCAAAGCCTCAAATAATGAGGCAGAGTACAAAGCACTCCTGGCCAGACTCCAAATCATTAGAGACCTTGGGGTAGATTGTATACTCATTCACAATGACTCAATGCTTGTCATCCAGCAAGTCACTAGAATATTCCAAGCCCTAACAGACTCGATGGCTGCATACTTACAAGAGGTCAAGCAGCTGCTTGGGCAATTTAAATACTACTCGTTTAAACAGATCCCTAGGTCATAAAATTCAGAGGCCGACACCCTTGCTCAGCTAGCTTCGGGCCTCGATGATAGCGTCCTAACTTCGGTCCCCATTGAAAGGCTAGCCGAGTCAAGCATCTACAAGGAAGTGGTAAATGTAGCCGAGAAACTCGAGACCACTTGGATGGACCCGATCATCCGATACCTGACGACAGCCGAATTGCCCGACGACCAAGAAGAGGCACGTCAGATACGCAATAGCTCAGCCCGGTATTCAATGATCAGAGGAAGACTGTATCGACGAGGCTATACCATGCCATGTTTAAAGTGCGTAACCCCCAAAGAAGTAGATTACCTAATGAAGGAGATCGACGAAGGCCTATGTGGTAATCATTCTAGGGGGCGATCATTGGCCCAAAAGTCTCTTCGACAGGGCTACTACAGGCCGACTATGGAGCAAGATTGTACAGATTTCGCCCAAAATGCCTTAAATATCAACATTTTGTAAGGATGCCCAGGGCATCATGCCGAGCCTCTTACCTCAGTGACCTCAGCTTGGCCATTCGTAAAATGGGCCATTGACTTGATCGGACCCCTTCCTCAAGCCCAATTACAATTCAAGTACTACATCATGGCCATAGATTACCTGACCAAATAGGTTGAAGTAGAGCTGCGTACCAACATGACCGAAGCAAAATGTACCAACTTCGTGTGGAAGAACATTATCTGCCAGTTCGAAATCCCACATACAATCGTGACTGATAATGCTAAGCAGTTCAAGTCCTCAAGTCTCCTCTGACTCTACGAGCAGCTCGGCATCAAGAATGTCTTCTCTTCTCCAAGCTACCCACAGAGCAATGGGCAGGTAGAAGCAGTCAACAAGACAATCAAGGACAACTTAAAGAAAAAGCTCGAGGGCCTCAAGGGAACCTGGATTGATGAGCTCCCAAAGGTGCTCTGCGCTTACCAAACTACAGTCCGAACAGCCACTAGAGAAACCCCATTCTCGCTAATATATGAGGCAGATGCTGTCATACCGGGTGAGGTTGGATTACCGAGCTATAGGGTCAAATAGTACCAAGAAACTCAAAAAGCCGAGGTCATTATGTCCGAGCTGGACTTACTCAAAGAAAGGAGAAATCGAGCCGTAATCTGTAATGCAGCTCGAAATCAAGTTGTTGCTCGGTACTACAACAAATGAGTCCAACTGAGAAGCTTCAAAGTCTGAGATCTAGTACTAAAAAAAGTCACAGTTCAGCAACCCGGGTTAGGATCTTTTGGCCTGAAGTGGGACGAGACATACAGGGTTAGGGGAATTGTCCGGCCAGGCACATACAGACTATCCGATATGGAGGGAAACCAGCTCAGTCATCCTTGGAACGCCGAGCTGCTGAAAAAATTCTTTTGCTAGATCGAAGCCAAAAACCTTTTTTGATCTCTGGCTATATTCTTTTTGTAACTAGACCTATTCAATAAGACTGGGATGTAAATACTACACGTCAATAAAATGTAAATTTCCTACACTATTCCATTGCGCAATGTGTTTGAGGGAAATGAATAGACCTCAAAAGGGATACCATAACTCTGGCTCGGAGACCTGACAACAACTCTCGAAAAGCGAGAGTCATCCTAATAACCAGACTGGAGGGCTGATCGGCACTTTGCTAGTCTATCATCGTGCAGACCACCCAATGAGTCACCTAGCACCACTATGTGCTCGACCAATATTAGACTTGCAAAGTTTTCTCAAACTTAGACAAGTCTAGGGGGGCGACAGGGTAAGGATACTCATATGCCGTTGTACTCTGCCCAACTGAGAAAACAGGGATACCTTCCCTGCTCGGATTAACTCGATAATCATCGAGACATTAAACCCGACGTTGATATCAATTGTGAAAACAGATGCTTGGAAAACATAGTTTAGGGATGCCCCTCCCGAGGAGCACGCAACTTGTCCAAATTCCTAACCCAATTTTGTGTCAAGGTCTATATGCTAACTTGGCAAAACAAAGGCTTAACTATGCTACTAAGAAACCTGTCACCAAGAAACATGAAAATATTTTGCCGAAAATGTTTTCCCGAGAACAATCGCATTGGAAAATACTAAAATAGACACAAGAAATCCGAGAAGCGACGAACTTGAAAAAATCAAAATATATTCATAAGTGGTGGTGGGGAGGTACAATTAACTGGGCACCTCCCGAGCCCGAACAAACAAAAACAAAACAAAAAAGAAAATGATGGCCTAGGCCTAGGCCCTATCACCGGCATCACCTTCCTCGCCTCCTTCGTCGCCTGTGCTCTACTTGTCCTCGTTCTCGCCATCTACTTCGACGACCTCCTCTCCTTGCTATTGTTGAGCAGCGCCTTGCTTTGGCTTGACTATGAGCGACCAGTCGAAGCCCTCAGCCACAAGGTGTTGCTGGATCAGATGATCTCGGAGGTCCGTCATGTCGAAGTAGTAGTAATCGACGTATTCTGGAGACGCCTTGAATTCCTTCATGGCTTGTGCGAGACGGCCGGGAGCTCTTTCAAAAATCACTGGTGCTCGGCCTGCAGAGACACCAGCTGCTCTTTCATCCGGGCAGCCTTATCCTTTGCCTCTTCGACCTCCCTCAAAGCCTCATCGGCCTCTACCTTGGCCTAAGCGGCGTCCTCCTTGGCCTTCCAAGCTTCCTCTTTGGCTTGAGAGAAAGACGTCTTGATTTGGTCTAGCTCAATGTTTCTAGCACTGAGCTTCATCTCGACTTCCAATTTGTCAAGGAATGTTTTCTTGTGCCTATCTTTCTCCTTGATAACTTCTTTCAACTCAGTCAAGTAGGCCATGTGTAGGAAAGCGCTCGTCTGGGGATATATGAAAAAGAAGAAAGAAAAAAGAAGGCTTTAGTGTTCACCAAGAAGGCAAAGTTAGAAGAGCTCGGGTTGGGCAAGCACTTACCTTGGCAGCAGAGTGGAAGGCGGCATCGGACAGACCCTGAAAATCCTCCCCTCGGAGATTCACCAAAAAATCCACCTGGGGTACAGTGTCCCCGAGACAATCTAGGATGGTCCATCAGAAATTCAAGCGTCTCCTCGGGGGGTCCTGTGGAGGCAACACGGTGGTAATGTCGGCTGGGGGTGTCTCGCTGGATGAGGCCCTAGTCCTCAAAGGTTGGGGTGGTTGTTCTTGGACTATAGTGGGTACCTGCTTGAGTCGCGGGGGAAGCTCTATCCTTGGAGTCCGCTTACACTTCCTCCCGACCTCCATGGCCTTACCTTTCTTTTTCCTGAGGCTCTCCATAAGAGCCCGCCTCTCAATAGCTGTGCTCGGCAGTGAAGACAATTCTACAAGCCAAAATCTCCCCAAGTCAAAATCAGGTCGGCATGGATTAAAAAAAAAAAACTCAAGGTTGACCTGCGATCCGGAGTTGGCGAGACGGGTGAATGACCCGAATCATGTCCTTGAGGTCCTCGTCTGCCACGGGTGGCCCTGCATCAAAGGAGCCACTCGACGAGTCCTTAGAGCTAGACAATGATAGCTCCTTTGTCGACCACCTGGATCGGGAAGTGCTCAGCCCCGGGACGTCCATGGTGCTCGGCCTGGTGACTGTCACTTGCCTAGCTGACTGGGCAGGGCAAATTGGTCAGGGATTTGTTCTGCTGGGTTCCCTGAACCAGCCATAACCAGAAAGGGTCTCCTTCCTTAGCAGGAAGGACTGCAACCTGGTCATTTTTGATTCCTCAAACAGGTCTTCGACCTCCCTGATCACATGGCTCACTGCCCAAGGCCTCTTAGACCACATGTGACATTGCTCGAACGTCCTCGGCACAAGCTGGTCAGCAGAGGCTGCCTCATCGGCTCAGGCTAAATAATTACCCCCGACATAGAACCACTCGTACTTTCAGAGTTTGTCCAAGTTGGGGTTGCCCAGAATGAAGTCTTTCCTGAAGCTGATGAAGAAATACCACCCGGACTGTCAAGGAAGCTTCTTCATTTTATATACTTGTTTAAATGCTTCTAGCGGCAACTCAGTCTCCTGGTGGTACATCCATAACATGTACATCCCGATCAGCGACCTGTAACTGTTCAGGTTAAGCTGAGCTGGGCACACATTAAAATCGTTAAGTGCCCGGCGTAGGAATGGATGGAACAGGAGGCGCAGCCCAGCCCTGAAAAACTCGACATAGAGCATTTTACATCCCTCGGGCGGCTCCAGGGGTGAATCGTTCTCCTCGGGCATGATCTAGGATGTTGAACTTGGCATGCAAGTCCTTCAACCGAGACTCCATTATAGCGTTGGTATAGGCCACTGCTGAAGTCTGCCCGGGGTGGGTCACCTTGTAAGCAGTCACCCCTGGACCTGGGTGACTCGGACCCGCTCGTCCTCTTCTACTTTGGGCTGCTCTACCTCCTCGGTTGCCCGTTCCTTGTCGGAGATGTCCACTGTAATCTTGCCCACGACCTGGACCAGGGCCCCAGAATTTTGGCCAGATGTGCTCAGAACATCATTGGCTGCTTCTAGCTCGGCTCACTCTTGGACAATAACTCGGGAGGAGCCTCCCGTGGCTACCCCAATGTAAAGGTCCTCACCCTTGCACGGCCTAATTGGCCTCCCCCCATCCAGCAGGTTAAGAAACTCCTGCTCGGGGACTGTTTGAGAGTCGACCCTCAATATTTGTTCGAGTCAGCCTACCCCGTTCTACTCTGGGGACACATTCTCAACATCAACTTGAACGGTGGATGAACTGGCCTTTGGGCTGCTTTCCAACCAGGAAATATCAATATTCTGAGAATCTGACACATCACTCATTTTTGTGCTCCTTAAGAAATTACCTAATCGGGCTATGGTAGCTTGGAAACGTAAAGTCTTCGGGTAAATAACTATAGCTCGGCAGCTAAGAACTCAATGGGTGTGAAATCTAACCTCAGTTGTATGAAATTGACAGAAAGAAAGGCCCTATTTATAGCCATTTCAGGCAAGAAATCTAGGCGCAAAAAATGAAGAGGCACGATGATTACGCCTGTCAGGCGGCGTAGTCGACCGTAGAGAGACATGTGTCCCCCGGTTGATCTGTGCGACCTTTTGTCTCACCCCGCTGCGGAGTTCCGTTTGGTCTTCTTTCTTTCAGCCGACCTCACCCATTCGGTGTAGTCCACCTGGCTAAACACCGACCAGGTGAACTGGGGGTCTAATGTTAAGGGTGAGCTCGACGCCACCGCTGAGGAGAAAAAATCTGGGTGGTCGGCCAAACAGCTCGACAGAGCTGTCAGGGAGCAAACTACCGACCCTGACGGCAATGGACGTTGCATCCGAGGTGCTTCTCAGGGCCCCCAAGCCTGTACCCTAGCAGGTTGCCACCTCAGACTATGCGCCAGTTCAGGTCGGATTATTGTCATTCACAAAGTGGACTACTACCCGCCACCATAGGCCAACAAATGGCAAACAACTCACCGTCTGATGGAGGTCAATCCATCGACGGAAGAACGTGACACTTGTCACCTACTACCTGACATGCCTTGATGTGACACTTGCGTTGTGGGCAAAATCCACTTGACACCTGGTCCAAATGGTAGCCTATAAATAGGATGCATTTATTGTATTCTAGAGAGAGATTCTCTTTCCCATCTAACAAGCTACCGTCCTCTGCCAAGCAACCCCTGCCTTGATCATCGAAAAGCCTTTGTCTGTTGACTGACACCTTTTCTCTCACCTTCGAAGCATCCCTCCTCTTGTTGCAGGTACACCCAACTGGACAGAGGCGAGCCAGGAAGAGCTAGACCGTGCTCAGCTGCACGTGGTGTTGATTCGACGCTGGACCTCGGTAAGCATCAACAACAGGTCTACGCTATCAAAAGCCATGCCTCCAACATACTGGCAAGCGTACTACTATTAAAATGTGAATGTCACCCTTTGGTATATCAAAAGACACAAGTCAAGACAACAGCCCATTATTCATCTCAAGATTAAGATACAATACACATAATTGTCTAAAGTGAATTGATTTACCGAGACATTTATTAATCTAAATCAATTCACTTTATGTCTCGATCTAACACATCGTCACCAATGACAATGTGCCAATGTTTCTATTCGCGGAGTCGACCTCCGATGGTCAAGACAAACCATCTCCCCATAGAGATATAGACAACATAACAATCTTTACATGAGTAAAGCGTCCAACTTTATTCCTTCGATTGTGGATCTTATGATTTAGACCTTCACTTTAAGAATCATGTCTTTCGTATAATCTTTCCATCATATGCCCAGTTCTTAAAGGTTCAAAACGACAGTCTTAAACTTTTGTATGCTTAACATACATTCAACAAATATGAACGTAAAAAGGACAAGATTTGGTATATAAATAATAAATAAATTCTTTATTGAAAAAAATGTCTCCACAAACATATTACATTTTTATTCTTTAGGGCATACATGTCTAACAATATCCCACTTGCACTAGATGAGTAAATATGACAAATCTCACATCCCCATGGCTTCCACATGCCTCTCAAGGACTCTCCCAGTAAGTATCTTCGTGAATAGATCAGCTAAATTGTCCTCTGACGCGATTTGGCACACAACGACATGCCCAACTTCAACAAAGTCCTTTATCACATGATACTTCCGATCAACATGCTTATTCTTTTTGTGAAATCTTGGTTCCTTAGCATTAGCTACCGCCTCATTGTTATCATAGTACAATGATACCACTTTATCCATACTAGGAACTACCTCAAGATCCCCAAGAAACTTGAGAAGCCACGTGCTTCTTTCAAAGCATCACTGGCTGCCACATACTAGGCCTCCATCGTTGAATCCAAAGTGCAATCTTGCTTCACACTTCTCCAACTGATGGCACCGTCGCCCAAAGTAAACACAAAACCCAAAGTCAATCCAGACAGGATTGGAAATCCAAATCAGTGTATCCTAGAGGAGTTAAGTCCTCACCTGAAGACACAAGCATATACCCTCGAGTCCTTCTCAGGTACTTAAAAATATGCTTGATCATAACCCAATGGTTCGATCTTGGATCCGCCTGAAATCGACTTACAATCTCGACTGCAACAAATACTAATCGCATGCGAAGCATGACATACATGACACTACCTACTGCCAAAGCATAAGGCACCTTCTTCATGCATTCTTTTTCTTCCTCAAACTTTGGAGAGTCTTTCTTAGAAAGAGTAATTCCATACCTAGATGGTAGCCCACCTTTCTTGGAATCCTATATTACAAACCTCCTGAGAATCTTATCTATGTAGCCGACCTAGGACAAAGCTATCATTTTGTTCTTCCTATCTCGAAAAATCTGGATACCGAAAACAAATTAGCCTCACCAAAGTCCTTCATGTCAAACTGCTTGGTTAACCATAATTTGACTGATGATAATGCCCCAACGTCATTACCAATTAGCAGAATGTCATCTATATAGAGCAGTAGAAAAACCACATTCCCATCCTTAATGTGTTTACACAGACATGGTTCATCCACATTTTGTGTGAACCTATAAGTCTTGATCACATAATCAAATCTTATGTTCTAAGAACGCGAAGCCTGCTTAAGTCTATATATTGACTTTAGCAGCTTATAAACCTTACCCTTTTGACCCTTGACCTTGAACCCGTCTGGTTGTTCCATATAAATGGACACATCAAGATAGCCATTTAGAAAAGCCGTCTTGACATCCATCTGCCAGATCTCATAGTCGAGTGTGGCAGCCATGGACAATAGAATCTGGATAGACTTAAGCATGGCTATAGGTGAAAAGGTTTCCTCATAATCGATTTCTTTTGGCGTGTATCCCTTAGCTACCAATCTAGCCTTAAAGGTTTCGACCTTTTCATCCACTCCTCTTTTCCTCTTGTAGATCTACCTACACCCTATGGGTTTTACCCCTTCGAAAAGATCCACAAGCTCCTAGACCTGATTAGTCTCCATGGACTTCATCTCTATGTTCATGGCCTCTGTCTAGAGTTTCGAATCAACATCCTTCATAGCCTCTACATAAGTGTAAGGATCCCTGTCATATTTATCCAGTTCAGCCAAAAAGGCCTCACCATTAAACATATACCTCTCAGGTTGACGCCTGATCCTCCTACTACACCAAAGCCCCTTAGGTTGTTGTCGGGTTCATTTGGTTTTTCTACACCGATTGAAGTGGTTTCTACCAAAACCCCCAGAGTGATCGGATCACTTCTCAACTCCTCTAGCACCACTTTGCTTCGAATCTTAAAGTCATCCATGTAACTCTCCTCAAGGAAAGTTGCATTAGTTGAAACCATGACATTATTTTCCTTTGGGTTATAAAAATAATCCCTTTTAGTCCCTTTTGGATATCCTACAAATACGCAAACTTCTGAACGTGCTTCCAACTTATTTGCATCCCTAAACAGGACATGAGACGGATATCCCCGTATGCGAATACAGTTTAAGGATGTCTTCTTGCCTATCCACAACTCGTGAGGAGTTTTAGGAACCGATTTTGAAGGCATATTATTCAAAAGATAACATGTGGTTTGTAGTGTATACCCCCAAAAGGATAAAGGTAATGATGAATAACTCATCATGGACCTGACTATGTCCAATAAAGTCTAATTTTTTCTCTCCGCTACGCCATTCTGCTGCGGAGCGCCCGGTGTAGTCAAACGGGATAAAATCCCATTATCTAATAAGTGTTCCAAGAACTCATCAGAAAGGTATTCACCACCTCGATCGGATCGAAGTGCCTTTATGGGTCTACCCAATTGCTTTTCCACTTCAGCCTGAAACTCTTTGAACTTGTCAAAAGTTTCGCTTTTACAGTGCATCAAGTACACATACCCATACCTTGAGTAATCGTCAATAAAAGTGATGAAGTACTCATACCCTCTTCGTGCCCGGATATTCATCGGTCCTCAAACATCATTATACACAAGTTCTAGAACCCCTTTGGCCCTATTGCCCTTAAACCCAAATGGTCTTTTACTCATTTTACCCTTCAAACAAGATTCACATTATTGTGCAGATTCTAACTTTAAATGACTTAAAGATCCATCCCTTACCAACCTTTGAATCCTATTCAGGTTAATATGACCAAGTCCCAAATGCCAAAGATAAGTCTTATTAGAGTGAGAAGTTTTAAGTCTTTTAGAGTTATTATCATTCATCTCAGCATTAAGTAGTAAGTCCATCTTAGGTTTGATAAAATATAGATTATTTTGAATCCATCTAGAATAGATAAAAGATTCGTTTTAACAAATCACCACTTTATTATTAAAAGAAACCAAATAGGAGTCTTTTAATAAACAAGCTATAAAAATTAAATTCCCTTTATATTTAGGAATATTAAAACAATCTTGCAAAATTAAATTCTTATAATTATCAAAATACCGATGGATGTCTCCCACTGCTTCAGCTAATACCAAAGATCTATCGCCCATACGAAGGGTGAAGTTTTCATGCCATAGACTTCTTGTTTCTTTGAACCCCTGTAGAGAAACACAAACATGATTAATTGCTTTGAAATCTATGACCTAAATGTCACTGGAATCCTCAACTAAACATGTTTCTAAATACAAAAGATCACACCTACCTCCTCAGGAAAGGAAGTCTTTGCAATTCTTCGTGATGTGCTCGAACTTCCCACAGAAGAAGCACTTAAGCTTCTTTGGGTTCTTCTTCTTCTTGTTGTTCTTGCCATTTGTAGGAACAGAAGATTTCCCATTCTTGGCCCATTGTTTCTTTCCATTCCCTGGGTTGGGATTGGAACCAGAAGCAGCTGCCAAGTTGGCTTCACCACCTGCAAGAGACTCCCTGATCAGCAGTTCGAACTCCTATAATTGTTTCATCAACTCTATCAAGGTCATATCATGCCTATTGCTCAAATTAAATGTAACTCTAAACGGAATAAATTCCTTTGACGATCATAGTCATATGAGTTTCAGCATCAATATCAGCTCTATTGGTTTGAGGCTCAACGAGGTAACCTATGACCAACATCATATGTTCCTTTACAGATGTCCCCAGTCTCTGCTTATAGTTCAAGAGTTTTTGAAGCACCCTGTTGATGCCTGAGTTGGCACAACACCGCATGTGGGGACGCACGGTGGTTTGGTTCCCTATTCTGCCTGGCTCGGCATAGTTTGGTCGGATCTGCAAGAGGAGAGAAGGCCTCAAAGTAAAGGGACACCGGTTTGTTGTTTGCCAAGGACACTCTGACTCTCAAGTCAGTGTTCTGACTGGGAAGAGCTAAGGGAGAGGCAGAATAGGCAAGAGAAGAATGCACGTACCTTTGTGGTGGAGTTGATGCTCCTATTTATAGAGTTTAGCTTGGATCTAGGTATGGATCGGTTTGGCCCATAACCCAGGTGTCCAGCGATAGGTGTCACGATCTCCGCAGAAGGAGGATTGCCCAACAGAGGGTTGAGATGGTGCCACGTCGTGGTCTTTGGATAAGTCGGACAGATCCAGCTCAGACGGGTCCTAGTTGGATAGATCCTGTCCTGGTCGGAAGGGTCCCTGGTTGGATGGGTCCCTAGTCGGACAGATCCTGTCCTATGGATCACTGGTCGGGTAGATCCTGTCCTAGTATGACAGGTCCTTGGTCGGGCAGATCATAGTCGGATAGATCCTTGGTTAGACAGGTCCCTGGTCGGGCAGATCCTATTCCGGTCAGACAAGTCCCTAGTCGGACAGGTTTCTGGTCAGACAGATCCTGTCCTGCTCGGACGAATCACTAGTCGAACAGACCTTGGTCGGGCAGATCCCTGGTCGGGCAGATCCCTGGTCGGGCAGATCCCTGGTCGGGCAGATCCTGTCTTGGTTAGACAAGTCCCTGGTCGGGTAGATCCTGTCTTGGTCGGACAAGTCCCTGGTCGGGCAGGTCTCATCCTGGTTAGATTGGACATTTCAGCCAACCTGTTCAGGTGCTCGGTTTTAAAAGGGTATGAACTTCAGACGGTTTTCTCATCGTGAAGATTTCCCCTCAACACACCCCTTGCCGCTTTGTTAAGGCCTAGCCTCCAAACATTTCTTCTAGATTATCTAAGATTTGCTTAACAGTCTCATAATCCTCATGTTGAGCCTGTAGCACATTATCAATGCTAGCCATAACATAGTAGCGGGCCTGATCATTAGCATCTTTTCAATGATCATATGCTTGGATTTGATCATTGGTGGAATCTCTCATAGGCTCGGGAGGATAAGGTGTTGTCAGCATAAAATTTAGTTTCTCAAAGGACAGGACAATGTTCAAGTTCCGTTTCCAATCATTATAATTCTCTCTGGTTAATTGGTTTTTGTCAAGTATCGATGATAAAGCATTTTTAGACATTTTTAATCGACAATAAAGAATCATATACCAAACATAAGTGTTGAGGGTAGCTCGGCACTCCCACCGAGGACATTAACTTTGGTGGTCGGCAAATAAGTTCGGCAGAAATGGCTACCGCCCGACCCGACGAATTATGCTTCTTCCCGGGGAGCCTTCCACTGATCTGAGGGCACGCCCCCAAGAAGGCTGCCACCTCGGGGGATGAACTGTAGCTCGGGCCGGGCCACGCTATTCATCATAACACGTCACTACCCATCCTTGTTGGCCAACACCAGGCAGGCGTGCTGCCGTCCGATAGAGTCCAATCCATTGGACTATGGACGCGACACTTGTCACCTATTGCTTGATACACTTTGATGTGACACCTGGGTAATGGGCAAAACCCATCTTGCACCCGATCCAGCTGGTGGCCTATAAATAGGATGCATTTATGACGTTTTAGAGAGAGAGACCTCTTCTCATTTAATCAGCTGCCGACCTCTGCCGAACAGTTCTTGCCTTGAGCATCGGAGAGCCCTTGTCTATTGGCTAACCCCATTTCTCCGAATCATCCCTCTCGCAGGTACTCAATCCCGACCAGGGGCAAGCTTAAGAGGAGGTCAGAAGGTGTTCAGTCACACTTGGGTGTTGATCCGACGCCGGATAGCGGTAAGCATCAACATTTTGGCGCTAGAAGGAGGGCCAGACGCGCCCCAATCCAAAGTTATTCTACCTCGAATTTCTAAAATGACAACACGAGGTAACGTAAGAGATAGTACCGCCCGACATCAGGAGTCGGGCGATGCCAGGCATAGGCAACCAGCTACAGAACGGCCCAGCAGTCGTCCTCGGACCGCTAGATCTCAGTCCGGAGGGCAAGGAAGCGCGGCAAGAGCTGAGTCGATGCAGGCCCGAGCTGCACATGACCCCATCCAGGAGCTCACAGATGCAGTTTGGATTTTAACTCGGCAGCTCGCGCAAGCTCGACAACAAGCTGCGCCAGAACCGCCACCCCCTGCCCAGGTTGACCAGGCAGAGGGTCGGCGTGAGCAGAGTGCCACTAACTGGGAGGACCGATCAGAGCAGTCTCCAGGATCCACCAGAGGGCCCCTGCTCGATAATCAACTGGTTCATGAACGACAGATGGGACGTCAACCACACCGTGTCCCCCTCACCACAAGGTTCTAGAGCCTCGGTATTTGATCGGCTCGGATACCGAGGGATTAACAGAAATCGCCAAGGCGGAGCTGAAGGCCGTGCTGAGGGCGGAGTACCTTATCGGGTCGAACTGCCCGAAGATACGAATAGTCGCCAATTTCGGGTGCTGCAGCGACAGATCGATGACATCCGCAATTGCAGGTTCGGTTCAGATGAGATCGGGGCGCAAGGTCCGCCCTTCCCGGATCATATAATGCGAGCACCCATGCCGCCGAAGTTCAAGGTCCCACAAATCAAGTCTTACGATGGGGCCACCGACGCGGATGAGCATGCCGAGCTCTTTCACGGGCACATGCTGTTGCAGAATGCCAGTGACGCTGCAATGTACAAAGCCTTCTCCCTCACCCTTACAGGCCCTGCTCGGCAGTGGTTTCGACGGCTCGAACCAGGGTCGATTTCTTCTTTTGGGCACTTAACTGACGCTTTCTCCGTTGCATTCTCTACAACTAGGACGCGGAGGAAAGAAATAACTTCTCTGTACGCTGTCAAGCAGGGAGACGGCAGTGTCAGGGATTACGTCAATCGATTTACCCGGGCTGCCCTTGAGGTCAAGCACGTCGAAGACGAAACCCTCAAACATATTTTTGTAGGGGGCCTCCGAGACGAGAAGCTGACCTGGTCCCTGGCCTTCGAGCAGCCAAACACGTTTTCGTAAATGCTCGGCTATGCTCAAAGGCATGCAGACGCTGCCGAGTATATGAAAAGCCGCCGGGAGGAGGCTGGCCCGAGCGGGACGAAAAAGGAAAAGAAGCAGAAAAAAGGACCAGTGCAGGATAGTGTCGAGCATGCGAAGAAGCAGAAGAAGGAGAAATCTGACAGGCCGAAGGGGCCGACCGGCAAGTTCCAAAACTACACACCTCTGGTGGCAACCATTGATGAGGTGCTTGCCCAGGTCGGCGACAAGAATCTGTTGACACCGCCGCCCAAGCTTCGAGGCTTTAGGGCGAAGCGTGACCAGTCAAAATTTTGCAAATTCCATCAGGATGTGGGTCATACAACTCGAGAATGCATCCAACTTAAGGACCAAATAGAAAGGCTGGTCCGAGAAGGTCTATTGCAGGATTTCGTGGAGAAGGCCATAAACCTGAGGGCGACCTCTGGAAGGAACGACTCGTCAGGCCGAGACGTACAAGGCCGACCCAGGACCGATAGTGTGAACGCCCCAGAACCCCTGAATATCGTACACACGATACTTGGCGGGCCTGTAGCCGGGGACACATCAAGTGGGCGGCGATCCTACGTCAGAGAAGCCCGGCGGGTCGAACGGGGTGATTTCATGAATGTCTCTGAGCATATCAATAAGATATGCCGCCAAGAAGACATCCCGATCACCTTCACTGAGGAGGAAGCAGACCGGCTGATGCATCCCCACAACGACGCCTTGGTTTACGAACTGCCTATCGCCAACAACGTTGTACGACGTGTTTTAATTGACAATGGTAGTTCGACGGACATTCTCTTTAAGCAGGCGTTCGACAGACTGAAGATCAGCAACGCGCCTTTAACCTCGGTTCGGACCCCACTTTTCGGCTTCGCGGGTGAATGTGTCCGAGCAATCAGGAAGGTTAGTCTCCCGGTAACTTTTGGAGAAGGTGTTGCCTGGGTCACTCGGGTGGTCGACTTTTTGGTCGTCGACAAACCCTCTCAGTATAACATAATCATCGGCCGACCGACACTCAACGGATTAAAAGCCGTGGTCTCGACATATCACCTGGCAATGAAGTTCCCAACCGACGGTGGCGTTGGAGTAATCCGCTCATCCCAGGTGGATTCCCGGGCTTGCTATGCAAATGCAGTCCGGGCAGCCTCAGCCCAGCAGCAGGGAATTATGGCCATGCACACAATCGACGAGATCGACCTCCCAACTGATTCGATGCCGAAGATGCTCGCGGACCTAGACCCTAGGTTTCCCGAGGAAGAAGTAAGGGGCACCCCGGTCGAAGACTTAGTGCCGTTCTCCCTGGACCCCGAAAGGCCAGAACGCACAGTCCAACTCGGGTCTCAGTTACAACCTGAGATCTGGGCCGACCTGGAATCCCTTCTTTCCGAGTACCGCGACGTTTTTGCATGGTCTCACGAAGACATGCCCGGCATAGATCCGAGCATCATCAGCCATCGGCTTAACGTCCAACCTGGTCACAGGCCGATGATACAAAGACGAAGAGCCTTCAACCCGGAGAGATATGCCGCCATTAATGATGAAGTCCAGAAACTATTGAAAGCTGGGTTCATTAGAGAGGTCAAATATCCCGAATGGTTGGCAAATATCGTCCTCGTCAAAAAGGCAAATGGCAAGTGGCGGGTCTGCATCGATTATACCGATCTTAACAAGACCTGCCCCAAGGACTGCTTTCCGCTTCCTCGGATAGACTAGCTCGTTGACGCCACAGCCGGACACGAGCTCTTGAGCTTCATGGACGCGTACTCCGGATATAATCATATAAGAATGGCTGAAGAGGACCAAATTAAAACCTCATTCGTTACTGACCAGGGTTTGTATTGTTACGTTGTGATGCCGTTTGGTCTGAAGAACGCCGGGGCTACCTACCAACGGCTCGTTAACAAAATGTTCGCTCGGCTGATCGGGAAAACTATGGAGGTCTACGTGGACGACATGTTAGTAAAGTCTATCGAAGTGATGGACCACATAGCCGACCTCTGCGCTAGCTTTGACATTCTCCGGGAATATGGGATGAAACTTAACCCGGCAAAATGCGCGTTTGGCGTCGGCTCCGGCAAATTCCTCAGATTTTTGGTTAACCGACGAGGAATCGAGGTGAACCCGGCTAAGGCCCAGGTAATCATAGACATGCATTCTCCTCGGACTGTAAAAGACGTGCAAAGGCTTACCGGCATGGTGGCTGCCCTGTCAAGATTTGTCTCCCGGGCTACCGACAAGTGTCACCCCTTTTTCAAGGCACTTAAGGGGAGGTTTGAGTGGAACAGGGAGTGTGAGGATGCTTTCCAAGGCTTAAAAACTTACCTAGCCACACCCCCGCTCCTGTCTAAACCTTCGCCCGGCGAGGTGTTAACCGCCTATTTAGCCGTCTCGGAGAAGGCTGTCAGCTCGGTACTAGTCCGTGACGAAAACGGGGTCAAAAGGCCGGTTTACTATACCAGCCACGCGTTCCAAGGCACCGAGGAGCGCTATTCATCATTGGAAAAGCTAGCCTTCGCATTAATGACATCAGCCCGGAAGCTGCGGCGGTATTACCAGGGCCATACCGTTAACATCCCGACCAAGTTTCCTCTCCGACAAGTTCTACAGAGCCCGAAAATATCAGGTCGGATGGCCAAGTGGTCGGTCGAGTTGGGCCAATACGATATACATTTTGTGCCGAGAACGGCAATAAAGGCCCAAGTCCTGGCAGATTTCCTTGTCGAATTTACAGAAGCCGGGAAGGTCGCTCCTTCAGTTGAGAAATCACCCGTGGAGGAGCCAGATACAGCTAGCTGCAGTGAACAAGGCCTCTCCTCGGAGCTGAACTGGAAACTACACGTCGACGGCTCAACCTGTGTTGATGGGTCGGGGGCAGGCTTGATTTTAACAAGCCCCGACGGATATAAGGTCATTTATGCCCTTCGTTTCGACTTCAAGACCTCAAATAACGAAGCGGAATATGAAGCTCTGCTGGCCGGTCTACGAATTGCCCGGGACCTCGGAGTTGATCAGCTGGCCATCTATAGTGACTCAATGCTGGTGGTGCAGCAAGTCACAGGAGGATTTCAGGCCCGAGCAGAATCAATGGCGGCATATTTAAAAGAAGCGAAACGGTTGCTTGGACAATTCAAGTCCTACACTTTTAAGCAAATCCCCCGATCCGAGAACGTGGAAGCCGATGTCCTCGCTCGACTAGCCTCCAGGATAGGCAGAGTAGACCCAATATCCGTTCCTATTGAGAGACTCTCTGCACCAAGTATCAGTACGGAGGTCATGAGCCTGGCAGCCGAACCAAAATACACGTGGATGGACCCGATAATCCGGTATCTGACCTTAGCCGAATTACCCGATGACCAGGAAGAAGCACGTCGGATACGTAACAGCTCGGCCTGGTATTCAATGATTGGGCAAAAGCTATACCGACGCGGCTACTCAACGCCATACCTGAGATGTTTGGGTCCCCAAGAGGCCGAGTACTTAATGAAAGAGATTCATGAGGGCCTGTGTGGCAATCACTCGGGTGGACGTTCCTTGACCCAAAAATGCCTGCGGCAGGGTTATTACTGGCCTAGTATGCAGCAAGACTGCGTGAGCTTTGCTCGAAAATGCCTCAAATGCCAGCAATTTGCTCGGATGCTAGGTTCGCACGCCGAGCCTTTAAATCCGGTGACTTCAGCATGGCCATTTGCAAAATGGGCCATCGACTTGATCGGACCACTCCCTCTGGCTCGTTCGCAATCCAGATATTGTGTCGTCGCCATCGACTATCTGACAAAATGGATCGAAGTCGAGCCTTGCACCAACATGACTGAAGCTAAGTGCACCAACTTCGTATGGAAAAATATCGTCTGTCGGTTCGGAATCCCGCACACTATCGTGACCGACAATGCTAAGCAGTTTGACTCCTCGGGTTTACGGCATTTGTGTGAGAAGCTCGGCATTAAGAAAGTCTACTCTTCTCCGAGCTATCCACAGAGTAACGGCCAAGTGGAGGCCGTAAACAAGACAATTAAAGACAACCTGAAAAAGAAGCTCGAAAGGCTCAAGGGTGCGTGGATCGACGAGCTGCCCCAAGTGCTCTGGGCATACCGAACAACCGCGCGAGCTGCAACTGGCGAGATACCGTTCTCCCTGGTCTATGGGGCAGAGGCCGTCATCCCAGCCGAGGTTGGATTGCCGACCTTAAGGGTTGAGCAATACGAAGAGAAACTTAATGAGAAGTTCATGATGACTGAGCTCGATCTACTTGAAGAAAAAAGGAACCGAGCATCCATCCGTAACGCAGCCCGAAATCAGGTTGTAGCCCGGTATTACAACAAATGGGTCCAGCCGAGGAGCTTTAAGGTTGGTGACTTAGTAATGAAGAAAGTCACGGTTCAGCAACCCGGTCTCGGGTCCTTTGGTCCGAAGTGGGAAGGACCTTTTAAAGTCGAATGTGTCGTGCGAGCAGGCACCTACAAGCTAGTCGATTTGGAGGGGAATCAACTCGGTCATCCTTGGAATGCCGAGCTGTTAAAAACATTTTATTCCTGAAAAAAAAAAAAGAAAACAGGAAATCAGAGCCAGATTCCTTTTTTGACCTCTGGCCACAATTCTTTTGTAACTAGACCTGCTGAGCAGGACTGGAAAAGTCAATGTAAATATTACATTCATGGAACACAACTTCCCTAATCTCATTCCGCCTGAGCAATGTTTTTAAGGGAAGTGTTAGGCCAAGACGCCGGAACCCCAGCTCGAAAGACAGGATGTTGACTCCCAGCCAAGGGCGTCATCCTCGTCAAACTGGACAGGGGGGCTAGTCAATATATGTATCATGTCTGTCATGCAGACACCCTTAAGTTGCTCGGCACATTTATGTGCCCGATCAGTCCTATACTTGTAAAGTTTCTTTGAAACTTCCACAAGTCTAAGGGGGGCGACAGGGTAAGGGCAGCTGTACGCCGTTACATCCTGCCCGACCGAGACCAGAAACCTAAACTTGCTTGGATAACTAAGCATAAGTGGATAACTACTCGGAACGACCGAGAACTGAAGTCCTCGGATCAACTGAGGACAGAGGTATTGGAATTAACCGAAAACAATCACACCATCCACCTCTGCTCGGTCAATTGTCCCCCAGCCTGGGAATCTACCCGAGAAGTATCTAACCTTAAATGTTACGTGGGATGTAAAAAAACTACACGTAAGCTAAAGTGGATACAAAACGGGAAAATATAAATCGTTTAAATTTCTTTATTAAGGAGGTACAAGAAAGTCGGGCACCTCCCAAGCCCAATCACAAAAAGCAAGAAACAGAGGATCAATCGGCCCAAGTCTCATCACCAGCTTGAGTCTCGTCCCTGGCCGCGCTGTCGTCTTGACCGCCCTCGGCAGGTTGCACATCCCCGACGTCATCACCATCTACAACGACGACCTCCTCAACATCTCGTTGTTGCTCGGCCTCACCCTGGTCCGGCTCGGCAATAACCGACCAGTCAAATGCAGCGGCCTCGGGATGCTTCTCTATCAGATGGTGGCAGAGATCCACCATTCCATCGAAGTAGAGATCGGTGTACTCGGGGGACGTCTTGAACTCCTCGACCGCAGCGGCCAGCTGATCCGGAAGCCCGGCCACGAATCGGTGATGCTCAGCTTGTAGAGTTGCCAGTCGTTCCTCTAGCCGAGCGGCTTTCTCCTCCTGCCGAGCGGCTATCTCCTCCTGCCGAGCAGCCTTATCCTCTGCCTCCTTTAGCTGCCTCAACATGTCCTCGGCCTCGGACTTCGCCTTCTGAGCCTCCTCCTTGGCCTGACCTAATTCATCCTTCGTGTCTTTGAGCTCTCTATAGGAGTCCAACTTTAGGAGGAGGGTCTTCTTGTGCCTTTCTTGCTCCTTGTGGATCTCCCTCACCCCGATGGAGTGCGCCATGTGCACAACGACGCTCAACTGTGAAAAGTACCAAGGGATAAGTTCTCGGCAACATTATAGGAAGTCCCTGCAACCATTAGTCGACTTGGATACTTACTGAGGCTGCCGTTCGGAGTGCCAGGTTGCACAAATCGGGGAATTCCTCACCCCGAATCTCCATAAAGAAGTCATTCGAGGGAGCCACGTCCCCGATGAGTTCAAGGAGCATCCCGCGGTAGTTCGGGCGCCTTCTTTGTTGGTTCTCGGAAGAACCTCTGGATGCCTCGTCTACTCGGCCGACCTCTAAGGAGGTCCTTATTGGCAGTGGCGGTGGAGCTTGGACTGATGTGGAGGTCTGCCCGGTACGTGTCGGGGGCTCGGGTGCTGGCGTCCTCTTACGCTTCTTGTTGGCCTCGGCGGCCTTGCCCTTGCCCTTCCTCTGTGTTGTCATCTGGGCAAGCCTACCAGAGCGGGAGCTCGGTGCGGTCATTTCTGTACAAAGAAAATCCAAGTTAAGCAAAGGACGAAATAAAAGAGGACGGTGACTATAAATAAAATTCTGGGCTGACCTCCGATCCAGAGTTGGCCCGACGGGTACAGGAGCCTAATCACGCCCTCGAGGTTCTCATCGGCTACAGTTGGCCCCGCACCGAGGGAGCCACTGGACGAGTCCTCGGTACTGGACAATGAAGGCTCCCTCGTCGGCCACCCGGACCAGGAAGTGCTTGGCCCTGGAAGATCCGTATCACCCGTATGGGCAACAGTAACCTGCCCGGTTTTTCGGGCAGAACGCCTAGCTCGGGGAAGACTACTAGATTCCCCGAACCAACCGTATCTAGACAGGGTGTCCTTTCTCAGAAGAAAGGACTGTTGTCTGGACGACTCGGGCTTTTCGAACAGCTCGTCCACGGCCTCTATTACATGGCTCGGTGCCCAAGGGCGCTTAATCCAGACGTGCCCCAGCTCGAATGACCCCGGCACTTGTTCATCCTCGGGGACAACTTCACCGGCTCGGGCTAAAAAGTTCCCCCCGACGTAAAACCATTCGTACTTCCACAGCTTGTCCGAGTCAGGGTTGCCCAGAATAAAGTCCTTTCTGAAGTCGGTGAAGTAGTACCAACCGGACTGCCGAGGAAGCTTCTTCATCTTGAATACTTACTTGAAGGCCTCCAGCGGCATCTCAGTACTCCGGTGGTACTTCCACAAAATATACATCCCGATCAGCGACCTGTAGCTGTTCGGGTTTAATTGTGCCGGGCACACATTAAAGTCATTAAGCGCCCGACGAAGGAAACGGTGTAGTGGCAGACGCAGCCTGGCCTTGAAGAACTCGGCGTAAAGTGTGATAAACCCCTACGGCACCTCTAAAGGTGAATCCCCCTCGCCGGGAACGACGAGATCCACATCGGCCGAAATACCATATTCGACGCGCAGTGTCCCTAACCGCGACTCTGTAATCGCGCTCGTATATCCTGCCGTTAAGGTTTGCCCAGGACGACTTATCCGATATGCTGTGACGCCCCGTACGCGGGTGGCCTGGACCTCCTGCTCCATCTCCGGCTGTTCTGCCCCTGCCTCCTCGGCCGCATGCTCCTCATCGGAGGCATCAACCGTAATCACGCCTGCAACTTGGACGGGGGCCTCGGCATTCCGACCAGAGGTGCTCGGAGCGTCCTCCTGGGTTTGAAACTCGGTCCTCTCCCTTGGAAAAACTTGGGAATGGCCCGCTGTTGCCGCCCCAGTGTAAGGGTCTTGCTCCCTGGACGGCCTGATAAGTTTGTGCCCGCCCAGCAAATCTAAAAATTCTTGCTCGGGCACGGTCTGGGAATCGACCCTTAGGATCTGCTCCAGCCGCCTGGCCCCTTCCCGTCTTTGGGATGCCACCTCGGTGTCAGATTGAGTCGAAGAAGAGCTACTGCTCTCCCCGCTGCTTTCCGACCATGAAACCTCTACATTTTGCGAGTCGGAAAAATCACTCATTTTTCACTCGGGAATTACCTGCTCGGGTTCTTGGTTGCTCGGTTGATATAATCCTCGGCTAGTACTTGAGCTCGGCAGCTAAAATTTCTCGTTCATAAATTTTTGAAAATGAAGTGCAAATTGCGGAGGGGAGGGGCCCTATTTATAGCCACTTTAAGCGGGAAGTTCGAGCGCAAAAACCCAAAAGGCGCAATTAATACGCCTGACAGCCACACAGACGGCTGCGACGCGACACGCGTCCCCCGTCTGATCCGCGCGTCTTTTCACCTCACCCCGCTTCTAAGTGTCGCTTAGTCTTCTTCCTTTGAGCCGACCTCACCCACTCGGCATAGTCCACCCGGTCGAACACCGACCAGGTGCACTGGGGGGCTAATGTTGAGGGTAGCTCGGCACTCCCACCGAGGACATTAACTTTGGTGGTCGGCAAATAAGTTCGGCAGAAATGGCTACCGCCTGACCCGACGAATTATGCTTCTTCCCGGGGAGCCTTCCACTGATCTGAGGGCACGCCCCCAAGAAGGCTGCCACCTCAGGGGATGAACTGTAGCTCGGGCCGGGCCACGCTATTCATCATAACACGTCACTACCCATCCTTGTTGGCCAACACCAGGCAGGCGTGCTGCCGTCCGATAGAGTCCAATCCATTGGACTATGGACGCGACACTTGTCACCTATTGCTTGATACACTTTGATGTGACACCTGGGTAATGGGCAAAACCCATCTTGCACCTAATCCAGCTGGTGGCCTATAAATAGGATGCATTTATGACGTTTTAGAGAGAGAGACCTCTTCTCATTTAATCAGCTGCCGACCTCTACCGAACAGTTCTTGCCTTGAGCATCGGAGAGCCCTTGTCTATTGGCTAACCCCATTTCTCCGAATCATCCCTCTCGCAGGTACTCAATCCCGACCAGGGGCAAGCTTAAGAGGAGGTCAGAAGGTGTTCAGTCACACTTGGGTGTTGATCCGACGCCGGACAGCGGTAAGCATCAACAATAAGCAAACATATAATAATAATGTAGTAAGATAACATAATCATGTAAAACATTCAAATGTGTTTATGTGTCAAAACCTTGAAAATATCATAACCTTACAACAATAATTCCTAACTCAGAATTCAATAATCTCCTAGGGGAGTCTTGCCAAATTCAATCAGGAATACGAATCGCCTCCTAATTAATATACGCAATCCAAGACCCATATGATCTAACATATAATAATAATTGTTTCTTTGGCCATCAATTTTATTAACAGAGCTCCTAAGGGAGGTTAATAATAAAATTAACATAAGCATATAACCATCATTTTAATATTTTATCCATGATTTATAATCACCATCTAGGGGTGTGTAATGATAAATCATGCAAAAATACCTTATCCTCTGGAGATCCAACCTGGTACATGATAAAGTCCCTTCCTAGGGGTCAAAACCACCATTGCTACTTATGGACCAACGATGGAGGCCGTAGGCCCTCTCTTCGAAAACCTTCTCCTACTCATTCTTTTGAAATCAAGGTTTTATCTTATAAACATGCATGAACAATTTTAATGAGCAGCACTCCCTGTTTTATATGACATGTTATCAATATACATGGCAAATCATATTATAATGTAGACAAGCAAAGCAATTATGCAAAGCTACAAGCAAAATAATAATAAATAACCGTAATATTATGGTTCCACCCTAGAGAAAAGAAAACAAAGATTACAAGAGAACAATCGAAACATATTATCGATTCTTCATCCTTGAATCTTCAAATTGTATCCTTCGTCATGTAACTTCCATCTTGAAGTCTTCAATCCCGCATAGACTCCATATTTTCAATCATATCCAAATTTAATGTTTCTTTTAATTATCCCAAAAATAAAATTAAAACTACATAAAAAAACGCACCTTTTTTTGAAAAATCACAACTCTCTATCGGCATACCGATCTGTGTGATTGGCCTGCCAGTCATGATATATGGACGGTCGGCCTGCCAATCATGACAGTTTGGCCTGCAGCTAGAGTCGCCAAATTTTCGGTCCGCTGATGGGCTGTCGAACCTGAAGTCTAGCCTGCTGATTCTGCGACCATCGGCTTGCCGAACAAGAGGGTTCGGTATGTTGACTGAGCAGAAATCACTCTTTTTAGAAATTACAATTTTTAATGCAATTTATCAATTTTATTTTCAACAATTTAAAAACATAAATTAGAGACTCAGGAAATACCTGAGAATGCCATCATCCATCTTCTAGATTCGTCTTCGAGATTCGTCTTCTTCAAATAATTATTTAATTACAAAATTCTTATAAATTTAAAATTAAATGATAATTCCTAGACGGAGATGATAATCTATCATCTAATTACATGAAAAACCTAGATACACATTCTAACTTCCAAGGAACTATAACTGGTATAAATTAATTAATTAATAATTAATTAAATAATGATTTAATCAACCATAATTAATTAATAAATATTCACCATATAATCCATGACAACACATATAAATATATCAAAACTTAGAGTGCCACCTCTCTAAAAAAATTAAGCATAGGAGAGATCAAAATCACATAATTTATAAATATAGCATGATCACAAACTTGCAAATTTATGTAAAATCCTAGCTCTGATACCAATTGTTGGAAAAATATTACGCAGCAGAATTTCAAAAAAATTTTATACCAGAGTATTATCTAAAACACAAGTTTGACACACTATATGTATAAATTAATCGGATCTTACTAACTTTGTTTACTGAAAAACTCTACAATCCGTGAAGAGAAGTAACGTTCCAAAAGAGCTTTAACAAACTAGTCTTCTTTGCTATTCTCTATCCACGATCGGTGTGTGTGTGGGCACACTCATATAGCTCTTCCATAGGTGGCTCTCCTTCCAACCAATTGAGAAATACCCAAAGCTATGTTCGTGATTTGTGAACAACAGCTTTCTAGGGAGTTGTAGAGTCTTGCTGGTAGAGTCTCACTTTAAATTTTTCAGTTGATCTGAATGATAATGAGTCTGACTCCCCTTTATATAGAGGTTGGGCCCAGGAGTCAATCCTTATCAAATAAGGGCTCAAAAATTTGAATCAAAATCAAATCCAGATCAATATCTAATAAAATCCACGTAAAAACGAGTGATTTATTTAACGCTCGGTTGGCAGGCCAAACTGTCAGATTGGCCTACCGAACTTGTCCTATCGGCAAGCTAAACTTAAAGATCGGCCTATCAAACTTTCAATAAATGATCCCTGCGAATCATTATTTTCCACCCGAGATTCTTGGGATAGAGCCTCAGTTTTAATTCAAATAATCTAATAGAGAAGTTATCTGATTAAAACAGTCATATCTAGATAATCTCTAGGAAAATAAATATTCCTGATAATTCAACAAGTTTATCTTGAATTAATTCAAAATTAATCCAACCGATAAATAGATATGAATTATCTAACCCTGATAATTCAACAAGTTTGTCTTGAATTAATTTTCACAAAATTAATTCAACCGATAAACAGACCTAAATTATTTGATTCTATATAATTTTCAGCCAATCTAATAACATGACACAAGTCATCAATTATTGAAAAAACACGCCGTATCGTTACAGGATTTTTATGAGCTAGCAAAGGGGACCTGATAGATCTATATAGTTCAAGCTCCCGACAATTATGAAACCCAGTATCCCAGATATATATTTTATAATTATCAACTCCAACGCTACTCCACTAAAAGCTTAGAGTTGCACTCTTGAACTATATAGAATTACGAAGCTCGTATAGCTAAGTCTTCATGACATATCATAATGAGGCTTAAGGACAAGTTTTGTCTTTCCTTTTCGATTATTTTTTATCTTACGTTCCACTATCTCACCATCGGAAAACTTACCATGTAAAGACAATATACCATTCGGTTACACCTATATATCCAAATGGTTGAGTGCTCTAGTTTTCTAATCATAAGATAACACATATAAAAGGATATCAACTACTCCTAAAGAAGAGCTATGGATTCCAATCTATCAATAACAGGTCTACGCTATCAAGAGTCATGCCTCCAATGTATCGACATACGTGCTACTATTAAAATGTGGATGTCACCCTCTGGTACATCAAAAGACACAAGTCAAGACAACGGGCTCATTATTCATCTTAGGATTAAGATACAATACACATGATTGTCTAAAGTGAATTGATTTGCCGAGACAGAATTATTAATCCAAATCAATTCATTTTATGTCTCGATCCAGCACATCGTCACCTATGACAATGTGCCAATGTTTCTATTTACAAAGTTCACCTCCGATGGTCAAGACAAACCATCTCCCCTTAGGGATATAGACAACATAACAATCTTTGCATGAATAAAGCGCCCAACTTTATTCCCTTGATTGTGGATCTTATGATTTAGACCTTTACTTTAAGAATTGTGTCTTCCGCATAATCTGTCCATCATATACCCAATTCTTAAAGGTTTAGAACGACAGTCTCAAACTTTTGCTTGCTTAACATACATTCAACAAATATAAATGTAAAGAAGACAAGATTTCGTATATAACTAATAAATAAATTCTTTATTAATAAAAATGTCTCCAAAAATATATTATATTTTTACTCCTTATGGCAGACATGTCTAGCATTGGGACAATTATGAGAAACATTAAATTTTGATATTATCGGAAATATAGAGTATTTGATCCATGAAGGAATGAAGACTTGAAGATGGATATGACCAGAAATAGCGATAATACATGAAGAATGATACAATTTGAAGATTCAAGGATGAAGAATTAAAAATATTTTTTGATTGATCTCTTGTAATCTTTATTTTCTCATCACTAGGGTAGAACCCTAATATTACGGCTATTTATTTTTATTTTGCTTATAGCTTTGCGTATTGCTTTGCTTGTCTGTATTATGATATGATTTGCCACGTATGTTGATAACATGTCATATAGAATAAGGAGTGTCACTCATTAAAAATTGTCCATGTATGTTTTTAAAATAAATCCTTGATTTTAAAAGATTGAGTGGGAGAAGGTTTTCGAAGAGAGACCTAAGGCCTCCATCGTTGGTCTATAGGTAGCACTTGGTGGTTCCAAACCCTAGAAAGGAACTTCATCATATACTAGGTTAGATCTCCAAGAGGATAAGGTATTCTAGCATGATTTATTATTGCACACCCCTAGATGGTAATTATAAATCATTGATAAAATATTGAAACGATGATTATATACTTATGTTGATTTTATTATTAACCTACCCTAGGAGCTCTGTTAATAAAATTAATGGCCAAAGAAATTATTATTAATATATGTTAGATCATGCGGGTCTTGGATGGCATATATTAATCAGTAGGGGATCCGTGTTTCTAATTGAGTTTGGCAAGTCTCCCCTAAGCAGCTTGTTGAATTCTGAGTTAGAAATTACCATCGTAAGGTTGTGATATTTTAAAGTTTTGACACATAAACACATTGAATGTTTACATGATTGTGTTATCTTACTAAATTATTATGGTATGCTTCCTTATGTTTGGTATATGATTCTTTATTGTAGATTAAAAATCTCTAAAAAAGCTTTATCATCGATACATAACAAAAACTAATTAATCAATGAAAATTTTAATGATTGAAAATGGAACCCGAACATCGTCCTGTCCTTTGAGAAACTAAAATTTGTACTAACAATACCGTGTCCTCCTGAGCCTATAGGAGATTCCACTAATGAGCAAATCCAAGCATATGATCATTGGAAAGATGCAAAAGATCAGGCCTGCTGTTATGTTATGGCCAGCATGAATAACGTACTACATGCTGAACATGAAGATTATGAGACTGCGAAGCAAATCTTGGATAATCTTGAAGACATGTTTGGAGGCCAGGCCCTTAGAAAGCAGCAAGGAGCACTTTGAAAACGTCTAAATTACAAACAAAGACCGAGGACATCTATAAAGGAGCATACGATATTGGTCATAGGTTACCTCGCTGAGGCTCAAACCAATAGAGCTGACATTGATGCAAAAACACAGATAACTATGGTCTTTAAGACTCTATCTAAGGATTTTATTCTATTTAAAGCTTCTTTTAATTTGAGCAATATACAAGATATGACCTTGACTAAGTTAATGAAGCAGTTATAGGAGTTTGAAAATCTGATCAGGGAAATTCCTGCTAGTGGTGAAACCAACTTGGTGGCTACCTTTGGTTCCAATCCTAACCTTGGGAATGGAAAGATGCAACAGGCTAAAAACGGGAAGTCTTCTATTCCTACAAACAGCAAGAACAAGAAGAAGAAAAAGAAGAAACCGAAGAGGCTTAAGTGCTTTTTCTATGAGAAGGTCGGGCACATCAAAAAGAATTGCAAGGACTTCCTTTCCCAATGAGGTAGGCATGATCTTCTGGTTATTGAAACTTGTTTGGTTGAGGAATCCAGTGACACTTAGGTCATAGATTCTGGAGCAACTAATCATGTTAGTGTTTCTCTACATGGGTTCAAAGAAACAAGAAGTCTACTACATGAAGACTTCATGCTTTGGATGGGCGATGGATCCTTAGTGTTAGCTGAAGCAGTGGGAGACATCTATCTTTACTTTGATAATTATAGGAGTTTAATTTTGTGAGAATTTTCTTATGTTCCTAAACTTAAAAGGAAATTAATTTCTATAGCTTGTTTATTTAAGATTCTTATGTAGTTTCTTTTAATAATAAAGTGATGATTCGTAAAAACAAATCTTTTATCTGCAATGGATAGATGCAAAATAATCTATATTTTATCAAGCCTAAGACTGAACACTGAGGTTAATGATAATAACTCTAAAAGACTTAAAACTTCTCACTCTAATAAGACTTATCTTTAGCATTTGCGACTAGGTCATACTAACCTAAATAAGATTCAAAGGTTGGTAAAGGAAGGACCTTTAAATCACTTAAAGGTGGAATCTATACCACAATGTGAATCTCGCTTGGAGGGTAAATGACCAAAAAACCATTTGGGTCTAAGGGCAATAGGACCAAAGGGGTCTAGAACTTGTGTATAGCGATGTTTACAGACCCTATGAACATCCAAGCAAGAGGAAGATATGAGTATTTCATCACTTTTATTGATGATTACTCAAGGTATAGGTATGTGTACCTAATGCACCACAAAAGTGAAACTTATGACAAGTTCAGGGAGTTTTAGGCTGAAGTGGAAAAGCAATCTGGTAGACCCATAAAGGCACTTCGATCCAATCGATGTGGTGAATAACTTTTTGATGAGTTCTTGGGACATTTATTAGAGAATGGGATTTTATCCCATTGGACTGCGCGGGCACCCCGCAGCAGAATGGCGTGGTTGAGAAAAGGAATAGGACTTTATTGGACATAGTTAGGTCTATGATGAGTTATTTATCATTGCCTTTATCCTTTTGGGGATATGCACTACGAACCGCATGTTATCTTTTGAACAATGTGCCATCAAAATCATTTCATAAAACTCGTCATGAGTTGTAGATGAGGAAAAAGACATCCTTAAACCATATTCGCATATAGAGATATCTGGCTCATGTCTTATTTAAGGAAGCAAATAAGCTGGAAGCACGTTCAGAAGTTTGTGTGTTTGTAAGATATCCAAAAGGGACTAAAGGGGGTTATTTCTATAACCCAAAGGAAAATAAAGTCGTGGTTTCAATTAATGCAACATTCCTTGAGGAAAGTTACATGGAGGACTTTAAGCCTTGAAGCAAAGTGGTGCTTAAGGAGTTGGTGAGTGATTCAGTCACTCTAGGGGTTTTGAATGAAACCGTTCTAATTAGTGTAGAAAAACCAACCAAACAACAACCTAAGAGGCTCGGTGTAGTGGAAAAATCGGGCGTCAACCCGAGAGGTATATGTTCAATGGTGAAGCCTTTTTGGCTAAACCAGTTAAACATGATAGAGATCCTTACACTTACGAAGAGGCTATGGAGGACGTAGATTTAAAACTCTAGACAGAAGCCATGAACACAGAGACAAAGTCTATAGAGACTAATCAGGTCTGGGAACTTATGGATCTTCCCGAAGGGGTAAAACCCATAGGATGTCAGTGAATCTATAAGAGAAAGAGAGGAGTGGATGGGAAAGTCAAAACCTATAAGGCTAGACTCATAGCTAAAGGATACATGCAAAAGGAAGGAATCGATTACAAGGAAACCTTTTCGCTTATAGCCATGCTTAAGTCCATCTGTATTCTCTTGTCCATAGCTACTACTCTCGACTACGAGATTTGACAGATTGATGTCAAGACAACTTTTCTAAATGACTATCTTGATGAGTCCATATATATGGTACAGCCAGATGGGTTCAAAGCTAAGGGTCAAGAGGATAAGGTTTGTAAGTTGCTAAAATCAATTTATGGACTTAAGCAGGCTTCCTATTCTTGGAACATTAGATTTGATTAAGTGATCAAGACTTAAGGATTTGCACAAAATGTGGATGAACCATGTGTTTACAAACACATTAAGGATGGAAAGACAGTTTTTCTAATGCTCCATGTAGATGGCATTCTGCTAATTGGCAATGACGTTGGGGTGTTGTCATCGGTCAAATTATGGTTGACCAAGCAATTTGACATGAAAGACTTAGATGAAGCTAATTATGTTCTCAATATCTAGATCTTTTGGGCTAGGAAGAACAGAATGATAACTTTATCTCAAGCAGGCTATATAGATAAAATTCTCAAAAGGTATGCAATGTAGGATTTCAAGAAACGCGGGCAACCATCTAAGTCTGAAATTACTCTTTATAAGAAAGACTCGCCAAAGTCTGATGAAGAAATAGAATACATGAAGAATGTGCCTTATGCTTTGGCAATGAGCAGTCTCATGTATGCCATGCTTTGCACATGACCAAATATTAATTATGCGATTGGGGTAGTAAGTCAATTTTAGTCAGATCTAGGATCGAAACATTGGGTTACGGTCTCAAGTACCTAAGAAGGACATGAGGGTATATGCTAGTGTATTCGGATGAGGATTTAACACCTCTATGATACACTAACTTGGATTTCCAATCCTGTCTAGATTCAAGAAGATCGACTTCAGGTGTCGTGTTTACTCTGGGGGGTGGTGCCATTATTTGAAGAAGTGTCAAGCAAGATTATACTTCGAATTCAATGACGAAGGCCGAGTATATGGCAGCTAGTGATGCTTTGAAAGAAGTAGTGTGACTTCACAAGTTCTTTGGGGATCTTGAGTTAGTTCCTGGTATAGATAAGTGGTATCGCTGTATTGTAATTACAGTGCGGCGATAGCTAATGCTAAGAAACCAAGATTTTACAAGAAGAGTAAGTATATTGATCGGAAGTATCATGTGATAAAGAATTTCGTTGAGGGCGGGCATGTTGCTATATGCAAAATCACATCCGATGACAATTTAGCTGATCCATTGACGAAGACACTAATGCAAGAGTTTTCGAGAGGTATGTAGAAGCTATGAGGATGCAAGATTTGTCATATTTACTCACTTAGTGCAAGTAGGAGATTGTTAGACATGTATGCCTTAAGGAGTAAAAATGTAATATGTTTTTAGAGACATTTTTATCAATAAAGAGTTTATTTATTTTTCATATGTCAAAAGTTGTCCTATCTACGTTTATATTTGTTAGATGTATAATAAGCAAACAAAAGTCTGAGACTGTCGGTGTAAACCTTTAGAATAGCGCATATGATGAACAGATTATACGAAAGATATGATTCTAAAGGTGACCATCTAAATTATAAGATCCACAATCAAGCGAAAAAAATTGGGTGCTTTATTCATGCAATGATTATTATGTTGTCTATATCCCTAATAGGAGATGGTTTGTCATGTTCATTAGAGGCAGACTCCGTGAATAGAAACATTGGTTCATTGTCATAGGTGACGATGAATTGGATCAGGACATAAAGTGTAATTGATTTGGATTAATAAATCTGTCTTGGTAAATCAATTCACTTTAAATAATCATATCTATTGTATCTTAATCTTGAGATGAATAGTAGGCCCATTGTCTTGACTTATGTCTTTTGATGTACCAAAGGGTGACATCCACAATTCATATTGGTACGCATGCTAGTACGTTGGAGATATGACTCTAGATAACGTAGACTTATTATTCATAGATACGAAATCCATAGCTCCTCTTTAAGAGTCGATGATGTCTTCTTATATGCGTTATCCTATAATCAGAAGACTGAAGTGCTTAACCATTTGGATACATAGGTGCACCTGAATGCTATACTATCTTTGGATGGTAAGTTTTCTGATGGTGAGATAATAGAACGTAAGAGAAAAATAATCAGGAAGGTAAGACAAAATTTATCCTTAAGTCGATTATGGATATCGTATGGGGATACGATATAATATGATATGTCATGGATACTTAGTTTTTCGGGCTTCATAATTTTATATAGTTTGAGAGTGTAGCTCTAAGCTTTTAATGGAGTAGCGTTAGAGTTGATAATTATAAAATGTATATCTAAGATATTATTGGGTTTCATAATTATCAGAAGCTTGAACTATAGATCCATCAAGTCCCCTTTGCTAGCTTATAATAAATCATGTAACGAAATGACTTGCTTTTCTAATAAATTAGTGACTTGTATTAAATTATCAAATTGGCTAAAATTTGATAAGATCAGATAATTCGTGTCTATTTATCGGTTGAATTAATTTTATGAAAATAAATTCAAGATAAACTTGTTGAATTATCGAAAATATTTATTTTCCTTGAGATTATCTAGATATGGTTGTTTTAATCAGATAACTTCTCTATTAGATTATTTGAATTAAAACTGAAGCTTTATCCAAAAAATCTCTTGTGGGAAATAAATGATTCGCAGGGATCATTTATTGTAAGTTTGGAAGGCTGATCTTTAGGTTCAACCTGCCGATAGAGTAAGTTCAACAAGCCGATTTGCCAGTTCGACCTGCTAACCGAACGATAATTTGATCATGCATTTTTATGCGATTTTATTAGATATTGATCCAAATTTGAATTTTTGAGGCCTTATCTGATAAGGACTAACTCCTTAGTCCAACCTCTAGAAATAGGAAGTGAGACTTCACAGTTATTAAGATCAGTTGAGAAATCAAGAGTGATCACTCTATGTTGGAAAAAACAATATGAGGTGCGCAGGGGGAATTTTATAAAAAATTTTAACATCAGAGTATTTTTCCAAAACACAAGTTTGACATGCTATATGTGTAAATTAAATAGATCTTACTAACCTTTGTGTGTCGAAGAACCTCTGCAACCTGTAAGAGAAGTAACATTCCAGAAGAGCCTCAACCAACTGGTCTTCTTTGCTATTCTTTATCCACGATCGGAGTGAGTGTGGGCTCACGTGTATAGCTCTTCCACCGGTGACTCTCCTTCCAACCAATTGAGAGAACCCGAAGCTAGTGTTCATGATTTGTGAACAAAAGCTCTCAGGGAGTTTTCAGATGCTCACCAGAAGAGTATCACTCTTAATCTCTCAATTGATCTGAGTAACTCATGAGACTTACTCCCTTTATATAGCGATTGGTCCTGGGGTCAGTCCTTATCAGATTCGGTCTCAAAAACTCGAAACAGAATCAAGTTCGGATCAATATCTGATAAGATCCGCGTGAAAATGCGTAATTTTCTCTCTCGCTGATCGGCAGGCATAATAGGCCCCATCGGTAGGCCAAACACGTAGAACGGTAGGCTGAACTGCCACGTAAATATCTGCGTGAATCTTTTATTTTCCACCTGAGATTCTATAGGATAAAGTCTCAGTTTTGATTCAAATAACCCAATAGAGAAGTTATCTGATCAAAACAAACTTTATCAAGATAATCTATAAGAAAATAAATCAATTTACAATAATTCTACAAGTTTATCTTGATTTAATTTATCCAATTAAATCAGCCGATAAACAGACAAGAACTATCTTATCCCAATAATTGAACAAGTTTATCTTAAATTAATTTTATTACAAAATTAATTCAACCAATAAACAGACATGAATTATTTGATTCTTTCAAATTTTAAACCAGTCCGATAAATCCAACATAAGTCACCAATTATTGAAAAAACACGCCGTATCGTTACAAGATTTTGTGAGCTAGCAAAGGGGACCAAAATGGACCTATAAAGTTCAAGCTCTCGATAATCATGAAACCCAATATCCCAGATATACATTTCACAATTATCAATTCCAACGCTACTCCATTAAAAGCTTGGAGCTGCACTCTCAAACTTTATAGAATTACGAATCTCGAATAGCTAAGTCTCTATGACATATCTTAGTGTATCATATCCCCATATGATAATCCATAATCGGCTTAAGGACAAGTTTTGTCTTACCTTCCCGATTATTTTTATCTTACGTTCCATTATCTCACCATTAGAAAACTTACCATCCAAAGATAGTATACCATTCGGTTACACCTATGTATCCAAATGGTTGAGTGCTCCAGTTTTCCAATTACAGGATAACGCATATAAGAGGATATCATTACTCCTAAAGATGAGCTATGGATTTCATATCTATGAATAACAAGTCTACACTATCAAGAGTCATGCCTCCAACGTACCAGCATGCATACCACTATAGAGATGTGGGAGTCACCCTTTGGTACATCAAAAGACACAAGTCAAGACAACGGGCCCACTATCCATCTCAGGATTAAGATACAATACAAATGATTGTCTAAAGTGAATCGATTTGCCAAGACGGAATTATTAATCCAGATCAATTCACTTTGTGTCTCGATCCAACATATCGTCACCTATGATAACGTGCCAATGTTTCTATTCACGGAGTCCAACTCCGATGGTCAAGACAAACCATCTCCCAATAGGGATATAGACAACATAACAATCTTTGCATGAATAAAGCGCCCAACTTTATTCCCTCGATTGAGGATCATATGTTTTAGATCGTCACCTTAAGAATCGTGTCTTCCGCATAATCAGTCCATCATATGCTCAATTCTTAAAGGTTTAGACCGACAGTCTCAAACTACTGTTTGCTTAACATACATTCAACAAATATGAACACAAAGAGGACAAGATTTGGTATATGTAAATGAATAAATTCTTTATTGATAAAAATGTCTCCAAAAACGTATTACATTTTTACTCCTTAGGGCATACATATCTAACACTCCATTCTACGAGTCTCTAAAACTCTCCTGAAGAGCTATTGTTCACAAATCATGAGCAGTAGTTTTGGGTATTTCTCATTTGGTTGGAAGGAGAGTCACTGGGGAAAAGCTGTATGTTGTGTGCCCATACACACTCCGATCGTGGATAGAGAATAGCAAAGAAGACCAGTTCGTTGAGGCTCTTCTTGAGCGTTCTTCTCTTCATCGATTACAGGAGCTCTTAAACAAAAAAGGTTAATAAGATCTGGTCAATTTATGTGTATAGCGTGTCAAATTTGTGTTTTGAAAAATACTCTAGTATAAAAAAATTTTAAATTTCTGCTACGTACTATTTTTCAGACACCAATCACCAATTAGGAGAAAGAGAGATTGCTTTTTACCTATATGATTTGTCTCCATAATTTAAATTTTCAATTTTAAATAAAATACATTTATCAAAATTAGAAACTTCTAGAAACTGAAAACTTAGTGAACAAGTCTTGGACTGCATAAGGAACCCTTCCTTATGGGGCTATGTGCAATAGATAATGAGTGGGAGCCACTGTGTATTTTTTAAAATTAATTATTATTTATTTATTAAATAATGTAATTATTTAATAATTATAAATTAATTCATAATTAATTTATTTTTGAAATATATTTAATTTAGAATTCCATAATTCTAAATTAATTAATTAAATAAAATAGTCTTATCTAAATAGTGTTTACAATGATAGCGGGAGACCAATAGACCCATAATTTAAAGCTCCAGCAAAACTAATATATTAATTAAAATATCTAATTAATATAGTACTCTACTATTAATTTTAATGCTGCTTCACTAAAAACATGAAATTACATTCTTAAAATTATAGATATAATTACTCATATTTTTTGTCACAACCCGCCTTTTTTAGGCTATGATAAACCTTTTACTTACTTACTTATAGACAAAAATTTAGGAAATTTTTTTTTATATAAATATTTCACATATACTGGTTTTAGCAACTTTCAGAATATATACATACATTTACTTCAGCAACCTTTCTTTTACAATACTGTGTACTAAACATTACATTTCAAAATAGCTAAAATATACTAAAGTAGAAACATACTGGGCAGAATCCATACCCATTCTGCACATTACTCATCCCTCCGTCAGCTCAACTATGAAATTATTCTGACTTTCTTGTCGGAATACCTACAGCATGAACACTTAATAAGCTTATGCCCAGGAAGTCCCAATATAGCCCACATAGACAATCAATAAGATGCATGACCCAATTATGCTTACTTATGAACATTCCTTATCCTTTTTATATCTTATCTCTTACTAGGGCCCAAGTGTTCGTACCACTGTTCACTTAAGTCTTCGTAACACTGAGACCATATATATCCTTAAACTCCTCTTGAGTCAGGAGTCGGTACAACACTTTTCTTAACTTCTGGTGATATAATTACCGGTCTATTTATTGTGGTTATCTTACCATGCATGAAGTGATAAACACATATTATACACAAAACATAAATGCTCTTGCACAATACAGTACACATAGGTACATACTTTATATACACACAGGTACACATTAATATACACACAGGTACATGGCATAATGTACACACAGGTACTTAACATAATATACACACAGGTACATATCATAATATACACCCAGGTATTTATTCTATATACTCACAAGTATACACTAATGTACTTATAGGTATTCATGTTATAACATACACACTGTTATACACCTTGATATATACATAGGTATACATATATATTATATGTTCTATACCTACAATTTCATACTGTAGGTGGGATGGGAACTTACTTAATTGTACTGGGTAAAGTAACTTCGGTTTCCTCTCTCTTAGACTTCTAGGTTCCTGTTGGCCAATTATAAAGCTATTAGCCAAAGTTCACTATTTCTTCTATGTCTCAATATGAAACGATCGTAAATTAATTAATTGAGTTACATAATTATATACAACTCCACTAACTCCCAGTTTTCTTATTTCAATCTAACCTTACCCTACTGTTTCTAATGAAGGGCAAAAATCTGTCTAATCATTTCGTTTTCCCCATCTAGGGACGTTTTATAGCGATTCAGTCTACTTCGGGAAAAAATGACGATTTTACCCCCAACAGGCATACTAGCTTCCCGAGCTCGATTTCACTATTCTAACGAAAATAATCATGTGTTAATTTCAAAACAATGATCTAATGGGTCGGATCTCCTTATTTCATCTCTATGCCCCATTTCAATAAAACTTTGCAATTTAGTCCATGAACTGAAAATTTTGACAATTTTACCCTCGGGACTAAAATTAATCTTTTTTAACCATAATTTGCCATTTTTCATAAAGAACATTTTTGCTCAAAGTACCATACCCTAAATCATTTTGGAAAAGATGTTTTTGCCCTTTGAAATTTTTTTTTCACTTTTAACAATTTCTTGTAAAATCAATACAGTTTTGTCGAGATCTATAACTTTTGTATTTTAAATTTTGTGAAATTCTCACTAAAAAGGGATGTTTTTGGGCGTTTTTCAAATCTGTTGAGAAGAAACTTTTTTTTGCAATTTAATCCTTAGATTATTTTTGTAAAAATCCATTTCAAAACTACCTCCCAACCACTACATAGGTAGATTCATCCCTTGTCTAAACCTTTTCCATACCAAATCACCATTTTTGCAAAATTTAACATTAAAATTAAAAAAATAACAAACTTTGCATAAACTACTATTTTGCATCAACAGCCATAATTTTGACAATATCATCGTACCATAAATTACATACTCATGGAATATAATCAAAACTTTGCCTAAAAACTCATATGCTTTAGAAATTAAAAAAAAAAAAAACACAAATCAAAACAAAGATTACATAAATTCAAGGTTAAGAGTTTAAAACTTACTCAAATAGAAATTTTGTGCTTCAAGCTTTCCAAGGACTCCTTTGAAGCTCTTTTCCTAAGCATTTTTCATGCAAAAATCACCTTGAATCAAATCCCTCCTTAACCCATGAAAAACCCTAAGAAAACTTAAAAAAAGTTTAGGTTTTACCCTAAATTTGAAGAAATCCCTCGACCTATACTTCCTAAATTTGGTTTGGGTCAATTTTTGCAAGGTTTTGAGGTTGGGAAATGTTTTTTTTAAAGACTCTCCAATGGCTGCCGAATGTTGAAGGAGGAAATGAGAGTAACTTTGGCTTATTTCATAATTAATTCAAGTTTATCTTAACTATGGTGACTCATCAACAATTTAATGGGCTTACTAAATGGCAAATTGTGATTGGGCCACTTTTTGTGATATGGTGGCCCAATAGTATTTCGTTGGGTGTCCATTTAGTGGCTCCAAAAATTTACACTGTATAATTTTTCATCACACAGTATTTTTCTTATACTATCGTGGTAAAACTAGTGAAAAGCATATTTCTTAGACTGTAAAAAATATTTTACTTACCTTTGGTTTACTTTTGGAGGCCAAACGTGACGTTTCCCATATCTGTGTTTTCACTTAGCAGTATACTTATACTGTTTCGGTATCCTTTTCACACTGAGTTGGGTCACTATGAACTCTATGTCTTATTTTAATTGCCCATTCGTTTGTATCACAATTTTACAATTAATTGTGATATAAAATTTATTTTATGAATATTATTTACAAATTTTTGAGTAATTAAACTCATAAAACCTATATTATTAATATCCAATATTGCATCACATTCACAGTGAAACATCCAGTTAATACTGCTTATTTGTACCTTGTCACAATTTTTACAAAATAACAATTTTGAGGGTAAATTCATTAATTAAACCTAATTAAATATTAGTTTTATTAATGAATTTTTCCTAGTCATTACATTTTTAAAGTTATCCATTTAAAATAGTCATTACACATAAATTGATCCTGCATGAATAATTCATCATTAGAGCTAAGTAAAATCCGTTAACCTCTTTAATTATATTTTTTTCCTTAAATGTCATTGATTCTCTAATGAATAATAAATTCATAAACTTAATCACAAATTTGAGTGCTTATATTATTCAAAACCTGGAGCAATACTTAGGAAAATTATTTATCTGCTTCTTGTTAAACAAAGAATAGATTTCATCTTGTAATATTAACATTGTTGACTACTTACTTTACTATGCCTACAAAATACAAGAGATAAAGACATAATTTCATAAATAGGAGTCTGCTAATAACTCAAGATTAAGATCATCTTATATACGACCATCGGTTAATGTGATTAAACTTACTATATTTTAAAGAAAATCATTAGCTATTCATATCACATAATATTTCGATCTCATATAATCTTATTATATACAATGCACTTATTTAATGACTTACTATATTAACGGTTAGGATAAGACTGTTCCATTCTTAATGAAATGAATTGCAGTAGTAACGCTTAATTAAAGATTTTATACTTTAATTGAATAATTAATTATGTATTACTAACTATTTTAATAATCAACCTTGAACATTATTCTCTTGTATATAATACTTATATACAATATTTAAGGTTACAAGTTAATTACAGAATTTTAATAATATTTATAAAGTATACATGCACACAAATATAATGAAAAATTTACTTTATTTATTTGTAAATATGTGCTTTACAAAAATGTTACGTGCTTTAAGGTATCTATTCTATAACATACAAGTCTTTCTTCAATGGGACTCTGTTTCTAATCATTTGTTATGGTCAAAATCATTTTTTTCCTACAAATTTAACATCTAAAAGATAAATACTTATCAATGAGTTATTTTTTCAATACCCACGATTAAAATCCCCAAAAAGGGTACCAAAAAAAAAAGGGTAGAATTACTAAATCGACGAAAACATCAAAGTCAAAGGAGGAACGCGCAATTAATCTATATGCAATTATTATGCAGGAGCTAGCTTACTCTTATCCTCGGGGTAGACTACACTATCTTTAAAACCAAACGGACCCACACACCCTCAAAACCCTAATCTTCCCCTGCGGCATACCATATAAAGGATCAGAGTCGTTCCATATTCTGTGGTTTCTGCGCTCAGCTCTTCGCCGCTCCACAGTAAGAAACTCCATTCTTAACGAAGCCAGAAGCAGCCAACAATGGTGACCGCCAAGAAGACCGTAATATTCTCTCTCTATCGATCTATTCTTTTCTTCTCTCATTCTTGTTTGAACACTCTGAATCAAGTCTCGTTTCGAATCCCCAACATTTTGCTGAGATCCGCTGCCAACTTGATTGACGACTGATTTGGAAAATTTCTATTTTTTCTCTTTAGTTTTCTCGGCTTCCAAAAAGATTGTTGATTTTTGCGATTTTAATTTTTCTGTGTTTGCTTTTGTTTTTTCAATTTGCGCAGAAAAAGACTCATGAGAGCATCAACAACAGGCTTGCTCTTGTGATGAAGAGTGGCAAGTATACCTTGGGCTACAAGACGGTCCTCAAGTCCCTCAGGAACTCCAAAGGTATACCTTGGACATGTTCCTTTTTCTTAGGGCTTTTGGACAAATGGCTTTAAGAAAAAAAAAATTTTAGACAAATGATTTTTTTTTAATAAAAAATTAAGCCTTTTGAGCAAGAAAATTGTTTTAAATTTTATTTTTTTTAATCTTGTTGAGGTTTCTTTTCTTGCTTAAGGTGTTTATTTATCTTTTTGGAAAAAATTGGAGCAATTTTTCTACCCAGAGGCTTAATTTTTGTGAAAAAAAAAAATTATTGCTCCGATTAAAATTTTTGGCCGGCCTTGTTTTCAAATTCTTCCTTTCTTTAATGGAGATTTCATTGCTTGCATATATTGAAAAGTAGTAGTCTTACGGCTAGTTTTTCATTGTAAGAAAATATCTTTCTTTTTTTGGGTCTTTGAGTGTAGGCTTGATTACGAATCTAAATTGTTGACCAATAATGTGTGGCGAATACTAAAATTGTATGTTGCATCTAATTATTGCAAGCTTTCCGTCATTGGTTTTTACCTTGTAAAAATAATCATTTTGGAAATTTATGAGTAGATATGTAGGACGGTGATGTTATATAAAGAGAAGTTTGCTGTTTCATTTGTAGATTTTCTTATCTTCTTAAAGAAGAGTTTTATCTATGTTCGAGGTTCTAGTTTTCTCTGCCATATTCATGTATGTAGATTTCCTATTTTTGGGTTTCTTAGTTCTTTCCTATTTGCAGGGAAGTTGATCATCATTGCCAACAACTGCCCTCCTCTACGCAAGTCGGAGATCGAATACTATGCCATGTTGGCTAAGGTTGGAGTCCATCACTACAATGGCAGTAAGTTTTTAACCATAGGTCTCATTTGATATCACATTTTAATCTTTTCGCATGATTTTTGTCGTCTCTGCATCTTCTGGGTTACATTTTAAACAATGTGATCTAATACTTGCAAGGAATGATGAAATTCAGTTATTGGGCCTAATGTTTATTTTAATTTATTTTATTTTTGTCTCAAAGAGCCTATATCTCTTTTCAAGTGGGTGGTTAAGCGTCTTTTGTCAATAGCTGCGTATAAGTCATGATGGACACCATTCAATGATTAGGTTTCTAGTTTGATTTCTTTTTGGTTTTCTATGTTCATCTAATTCTCTGGTCCAATAGCTCAAAACTTAGTTAGAATCTGAATAGACTAACTAATGCAAGGGCCCTTTGCTTCCTAACATGTTTGTGTGCGTGTGTTGAGAATCTGGTTTAGCAAAGTTTTCTTATTATTTTTTGAATTTTGTGCTTATTGTCTCATTGCTGCATTGCCAGCGTTGAGAACTTGTGGTGTCTTGTGATCTGATGCATTTGACTTGCTTGTCATTTTTTCTTGTGTGATGTCGCTGAATTAATGCTTGGAATTCTTTTGCTTTATGGCAGACAACGTAGACTTGGGAACAGCATGTGGGAAATACTACAGAGTATGCTGCCTTAGCATTGTTGATCCTGGTACTTACCGTCAAGTCAAGGCTTCTTTTGTACTCAAACCAATTTTTATTTCTTTTTTCCCTCATTTAAGATCCTGATTGTTGATATAATTATTCTTTTCAGGTGACTCGGATATCATTAAGAGCATGCCGAGTGAACAATGAGTATGCTATGATCTGCATCAGGTCATAGATTTTGGTCGGTCCTTTTTTGCTTTTTTCCTTTGTTTTTGGTTTGGGAGGTAAAAAAATATCACTAGTGAAGTTTGTTCAACAGGAAAAACATTGTGTTAATTGGAAGGAAGCTTCTTTTATGGTACTTCTTGATTGTTCTGTGGTGCCTTAATTTTATATTTTAGGATGTACCGTATCCCATTTTGTGGACAACTTGGATTTTAATTTATTATTGTTTCTCAATTAATATAAGTCTTGCGTCTTGCGTCTTGTGTCTTGCTTGGGCATATACCACGAGAAAAGTAATATTGGTTTGTTTGACCCGGCTTTCAATATGCATGCTCTAGCTAGCATACATACAAATGACGAAGCGTTTATCGTATAACTATGCTAAGAATGAATTAATTCTAAAAGAAATGGATATGGCATTGTAATGTAGAGAATTACAACTGAATCCTTTGGTGAATAAGGAAGGACAAGAAACAGCAAACTGATTGTAGGGGAAAAAAAGGATTATAAAAAATTATACACCTTCATCCTTCCAAGCTAGAACTGGGATAAGTTTGTGGAATCAGTCACGGGTGTGGGAACTAATTAATTGTTCTCTGATGTTTTACACGTTTTTGTGCTAGAACTATAGTTATCAGTTAAGCTAGAAACAAAGGAAAAAAAAAAAAAAAAAAAAAGATTTTTTCTGAATCCCAAACTCAAAATTAAGATTCAATCAAATTTCATGTTGATAACCTAAACAAATTTTCCTAATTCAATTATTAAAATTGAATTTTGCTCCACCCCTCTGACTCAATTAATAGTTCTTCTGGAGAGAGGTCGAGGGAATTTGTTACTGGCTGTCGGCTAGTCTGTGTTGATGTAGGCCATCTCTTAATTCCTTAATATCCCTCTGGCCCAGTTTTAAAGACCTCTTTGACGTTCATGGCAGAACAGGAAAGAAATATGGCATCGGCGGTGATTAATCTTTGTTATACATGTAAGCTTGATGGTCCGTCATGGTCAGAGATATTTTTGTCAGTTGACGAATCTGCTTAAAAACAGTTGCGCTGAGGTGAACATCGCAATCGTCTTGGCACAACTACTAACCAGCCTTTTTTTTTTTTTTTTTTGCTTTTTTGGGCAAGTTTCTACAGAATTTTATCTTTTTTTTTTTTTTTTTTTTTGGCGGGGTCCAACCTTTAATGGTGCGATGGAGATCTAAACAACTGCTATATGATCATAATCCATGGCTTCCTCCCCTTTCTTTCAACCTTTTTGTAATTCGAATTTCCGATCCTCATTTGTCTTAAACACGTTGCATAACTAAACTTAACTGTGTTTTTAACAAGCAATGGAGACTGATTTCACTATCCATCGTCCAACACTTGTCAGTACGAGTCGCACGCAAGACTCCTTAAATATATCAAACTTCATGCCGTCACATTCCCATAATTCTTAAACCACTTTGTTTCAGCCAGACAAGATAGGTATGACATGCTCTAGAGATGCTAATCATTTTAATTAAAATGGCGGGGGTTTTTCTACTACGCTTTGAATGATAATTTCGATGGGCCGTTCTTTCTCTCAAATATGCTGCATATGCGTCCTTGAGTAGTTTGAAACGGAGGAAGTTCTCTTTTGTTTTAGAGGTGACATTTTTATGTTGGCAGGTGTTTAACGAAACCCGTCCAATTGTTAACAGTATCTATAGTCACCATCTGATTTGCAGCCTACATGTCTTGTGGCTTTCATATTTTTTTTGGAAATTACTTAGAGGCACCAATGTTTGAGTACCACAACTAAAGAGCAGAATTTACCGTATCAGTTGTGGTGTTAAACACCAATATTGTCTTTTAACATTGTTCATTGTTTACGATCTTCGCTATTAGCGAGCTTGGAAATCAATCTCCTCCCACACGTCTTCTTCAAACTTCAAGAACTAAAATTTTGACATTAGCTTAAGATGGCAAATCCTTCACTCAGGGGGTTTATGGAATGATTTATTGTAGTTTGTTGATGCCATGGTATGAACACAAGAATCATTTTACATGGTTGTCTTTTCTTATTTATTAATAAGTTGAGATGAATCTAATTGTGAGACCAATAACGAGGGAGACAACCACATTCTTGGGGCAAAAAGTAAGAAAATTTATAATTAGGAGATTTCTAGGAAAGTTACAATAAGATTTGAATTTTAAATAAATTCATACCATAGGAATTCTATCAGTTTTCTTTTCTTTTTGTTTTTTTTTTTTTGAAAGTTCTTATTTTCTAGGAAAAGCAGTGAATGTTCTAATCTCTCTCCTCTATTAATCTATTATAAAACGTTAAATATTAATGAATTAGAGGATAATTTTTCTCTCTCAAAAATCTTCATGGTATCAGAGCTAGGGCTCCAAACCCTAGGACTAGGAAAAAAATATTGTGACGATCCCTATTGAAGAATTTAACTTTGGCTCTATTAACACAAAGAGCATCTCTAGTCCAAGCTCTTCTACTCGCCTTAACAATATGAACCCTTATTCCTTGAATTCTCTCCACTTAACCATTCACAAAATGGACTAGGCATAATCAGTGAAATTGATTATAAATAGCAAAAGAAAACTGGGCTATCTCACTAGAGAAACGATGAAACCAACAGATAACGACCCTACAATCAAGACATGGCAGTCTGAGAACTCGTTGTTGATTGCATAGTGATAACTCTATGAAAATAAAGTTATTTATGTTCTTTACTGCATATATTTTTACTTTTTTTATATTTTTGTTTAATTTTATTTAATTTCGTTTGTTTTTATATTTTTTATTTCATTTTTGTTAATTTTATTTAATTTCTTTTATTTTATTTTATTTTAATTAAATTATTGTTATTATTAAGATCATCATCATCATCATTCCTCCACTTATTTATTTTATCTCATTTGTGTATATTGAATAAGTGATATGGGCTAAAATAACAATTTAGAGCAATCTAGGAGCAAAATGAGAGTAGAAAATCAAATTCAGCAACCATGGTGAAGCAAAGCTCAGCCGCGTGACTAAAATATTCACTAAACTCACTCTTAGATATGTCTGATCAACAGCCCAGCGGTCAGGATGGGCCCGTGTAGATCACCCCGAACAGCAGCATGTGGAGCTTCAACAACAGCAGGCCGACACCACTTGCCGCGCGCCAAGTGTCGTGTGGGTCCGGCGTACGATCTCAGCTTCCCACGATCTGGTGCTGCGCGCTCCATGGCGTACGAGCGTCCGTCGCCCAATTGTAGGTTGCCACACATCTGACCAAGCTCTTAGCGAACCAAAGCCGCCACGTGTCACTGAGCAGAAAAATAATCAAAGAAGTAATAAACCCAGCTAGCGCTGGGAAGGAAAAAGAAAAGAGAGAAAAAAAAATGAAAACAATGAAAAAAAAAAAAGAGGCCGAATGTGGGAGGCTGGGGAGTCTTTTTTTTTTTTTTAGGAGCTGAAGGGGTTTTCTTGGAGGAGAAAAATAGAAGCACACTATTTTTTTTGAGAGAAAAAGGGGAGCCAGAGCTTTCCATGGAGAAGAAGAGAGCTTATTCCAACCCAAAAAAAGAGAGAAAAAAAAAATACATATATTTTTCACATTTTGGTGTGAGAAAATCAATTTTAAATTTTGTCTTTCTTTTTTGGAGGACTCAAGTTGAAGAGGAGCTTGAAGAGCACTCCACATTAGTTTATCTCTCAACTTATTCTTTTTATTTTCATTTTGAAATTTTTGTAAAGATGATAGATGTATGGTTTTGGATTGCTAATTTTATTTGTACTCTAATTTTGAAAATGTTTTATTTTGATTATTTAGGGGTTGCAAAGTAGCCCCAATGATGGATTTTGAGTTTTGTTGCTCTCTTAATTTGTGTTTGGTTATTGGAAATGTTTATTCTATTATGTGTTTAAAGCTCTTGATAAATTGGCTACTCATTAGGTGATCTTGTTGGACTAAATTAAAATTAAAAAATGAATTTTTAGTCTTGATTAATAATAGGATAACATACACAATATAGAATAGGAATATATCTTTATCGTGTGTGTAGTCATTTTGAATGCCTTTGCTTAATGAATTTGTGTTGATTGACTACCCATGGAAATATATGGTGTATGATTAACATGATTATGCCAACTAGTTTATCAGAAGAGGTGAGTGGGTAGTTTAGAGCACTCAACTAACAATTTCATCTAATCGACCAGAGGGTAAGAAATTAACTCAAAAAGAAATTAAATGGGTGAAATTGCAAACCTAGAACCTAGAATCATTGATTTTTACACCATTAATTTTGCTTGTTTTGATTTTCACATTAGATTTTGCTTTCTTTTTTCTTTGATAGTTGCTATTAGCTTTTAATAAAATTTTCAATTTGATTTTAAATTTGACCGTTCAAATAAAATTAGATTGATACAATTTTAGTAATTAGCAGAATCTAATAATTAATCCTTTATGGGAACGATCTCACTTATTATATTACTTGTTGCCATAACATGCGTTTCTGTTTAATTTTACACAACACATGGTTGCTTTACTTAATGGAACCGGAGATCGAAAAGCCTTTTATGTTTTTGCCAACAGCCAAAGACGTGTGGGGTGTAATTCGAGATACTTACTCAAACCTAGAAGACTCCTCAGATTTTTGTATTAAAATCCAAACTATGGCATTTGCAGCCAGGAGAACATGATGTCACCACTTATTACAATGAGTTGATGATCCTCTGGCAGGAATTCAAACTCTGCCATGATGATATATGGGACTACCCCAGTGATAGTGTTGCTATATGAATAGATAAGAGACGATCCTGTTTTTTCTTTTCTTTTTGTTTTTTTGACAGGATTAAACTTGGATGAAGTTCAAGGGAGAATTCTTGGCCGCAAATCACTTCCTACAATTCCAGGGGTTTTTTTAGAAGTCCGAAGAGAAGAGGCTTAAAAGAGAGTGATGTTCAGTAAGTCAAAGTGGAAGGCAGGTTCTAAAATTAAGAATTCTGCCCTTAGAGCAAGAGGCTTCAACGAGGAAGGAAGAAAAGACACCAAGAAAACAAGAGACCATGGTGTGATCATTGTAGAAAACCATGGCACACTTGTGAAACTTGCTGAAAAATTCACCCTAGACCAACAAGTTGGAAGAAGTTTGCTCCTATAGGTGAAGGCCGACATTCCAATCTGGTACTTTAGATTAAGGGCATCAATTATTTTCGAAACAATTTCCATTCATTGAGGAACAGCTAGACCACATGTACAAAATTCTCCAATAATCCCAATCTTCCCAACCGAACCCTTCTCGTTACTTAGCTCAAAAACGCAATTGTCTTACATTCCTTTCCAAAATAATTTCCAATTGCCCCTGGATCATTGATTCAGAAGCAACGGATCATATGACTGGTTCTTAAAAATTTTCTTCCTATAATCCATGTGCAAGAAACCAGAAAATTAAGATAGCAAATGGTTCATTAACACCCATTGTAGGCAAATCTATTGCTATTACTTCCTCACTTACTCTTCATAATGTGCTTTATATTCCTAATCTGTTCTGTCATGTATTGTCAATTAGCATGTTGACACAAGAACGAAAGTGTCAGGCTAACTTTTTTCCATCACATTGTGAATTTTAGATTTGAACTCAAGGAAGATGATTGGCAATGCTAAACAAGAGTGGTAGACTCTATTTCTTTGAAGGGTCCTTGAGTACTTGTTTTGAATCTGTTATTATCTCTAATGACAATAATATTATGTTATGGTACCTCAATTTAGGCCATCCTAACTTTCAAAATTTAAAATGTTTATTTCCAAGACTATCTATTAATAAAGATTCATCTTCAGTGCGAAGTGTATGAATAGGAAAAGCACTATCGTGCTTCATTTCCTGTGCAACCTTGCAAACCCTCGAAACCATTTTTTGGTTGTGCACAGTGACATATGAGGCCCAAATTAGGGAAGCACCTTTCTCGAAAAAGATAGTTCATAACATTCATTTGATGATTACACAAAACTAAGTTGGGTATATTTACTTGAAGAAAAATCTAAAGCAAAACAGGCTTTCATCACAAATTGGTTCAAAATCAGTTTCAAACAAATATCCAAGCTTTCAAAACTGATAAATAGAAGGGAGCGTTTCAAAAAAAAAGATCTTAGGAAATTATTATCTTAAAAAAGGCATATCATATTTCATCAGAGTTCTTGCAACAGTACACCTCCTAGCAAAATGGGATTGCAGAAAGAAAAAATAAACATCTTTTTGATGTGGCTCGATCACTACTTTTTTCAACAAAAGTTCCTAAATATTTGTGAGGTGGCGATTTTAACTGCTGCATATTTGATCAGCAGAATGCCATCTAGGGCTTTAAAATTTAAGACACCCTTCCATGTGTTCAAACTCATGTTTCCCACAACTAGAATTTCAGCTGATTTACCTCTAAATATTTTTGAGTGCACGACATTTGTTCATAATCACCATAATAACCATGAAATAATAAATCCTTGTGCAACTAAGCATCTTTTTATAGGGTATGCATGGTATAATCAAGTTCAATAGGAGAAGATTTTCGGTTAATTGCAAGAAGTGAGTCTAAATTGATCTCTATTTATATTTTGGTTTTGCAGTAAAAGAAAATAAAGGCTATTCGAGTGAGCCTTGCACTCCTCAACAATGAAAGGAAAGAAAAAATTAATCCATCGATGATCCCCCCACTCTCAGCTGCTGCTCTTATTCTGTTCCCTCCCTCCAACATCACGCCTTCCGAGGCTTAACTGACTCCACCAACAACTTCCCTCCTAAAAACTCGGTCTCTCACTTCTCCACGTCACCTTCCTCCTTAACTAATCGTCATTTTAGACAATTCTTTTGCCAACTCAGCAGTCTTCCCTTTTACATCCCTTCTAGCATACGTAAAACGTATTAGGGATCTTGCACAGCTATTCCTTTTGCTCATATCATTACCCTCCCCTCAAAGACGCACCTTCTTCCCAAGGTGAAATTCAGGAAAGAGAGCATCCACCACCTCAAAAGTCTCCCAAGTGTCATCATGAGAAGGAAGGTTAGCCTAATGGATGAGAACTTCCAAACCTGTTGATGCACCTTGACGTGACTGTCTCACCCCCCGAAGCTCAGCATGGGTAGCAACTAGCTCCAAGTCCGATGCTAATTGTGTAGGTAGGGAATTAGAGGAATACTTACCTCCCTTGGCTGCCTGAAGTTGCAACACATGAAAACTGGATGGATGGCAGTTAAAGTTGGTAGTTTAAGACGATAAGCCACGGACCCAATTTTCTCAAGAACTTCGAATGGTCCATAGTATCTAGGGGCTAGCTTTTCAAACTTTCGCTTAGCCAAGGATTGATGTCGGTATGGGTGAAGCTTGAGAAATACCAGGTCTCCAACAGTGAAGTTCACCTCGTGACATTTTCCATCCGCTTGGGCCTTCATCTTTTGTTGAGCCCTTAGGAGATGTTTCTTTAATTCCTCTATAAACTGATCTCTCTCCTTTAACTCCTGATCCACCGTGGCTACGGGAGAAGTCCCCAGCGTATATCGAATTATTAGCGGTGGGTCACGACCGTATAGAGCAGGGAAAGGCGTAGTATTAGTTGCAGTATGGAAGCCAACGAACCCACTGCTTTGGAGAATCTGATGAAAAACATCGTAGATAAGTTTCGAGGCAGCGGTTCACTACTTCGGTTTGACCATCTGTTTGGGGATGATAGGTCATGCTTCGCAAGAGAGAGATGCCCTGCTGCTGGAACAGTTTCGACCAGAACAAACTCAAGAAAACACGGTCTCTGTCTGAGACGATAGTGCGAGGAATGCCATGTAAGTGCACTACTTCACAGATGAAAACCCCAGCCACCGTCACAGCCGTATAAGGGTGCTTAAGTGGAATGAAGTGAGCGTAGTTACTTAACCGATCAACGACAACAAGAATTACGTCAAATCCATTGGACTTGGGCAAGCCCTCAATAAAGGCCATGGACAAATCCTCCCATACCTTGTTAGGCAAAGGTAATGGCTGCAACAATCCGCCAGGTGCTAAGGCGGAATATTTGTTCTGCTGGCAAACTTGGCACTTGGCTACATATTCCATCACATTGGTTTTCATGCCAAACCAAAACCAATCTGCCGCAATTCGTTGATAAGTCTTTAGTACACCAGCATGCCCCCCCATTAGTCTGTCATGATGGAAACGAAGTAAGTCAGCAATAAAGGGAGAGGAGCGAGAAAGAACTAAACGGCCTTTGTGAAGCAACCGATCCTGCTCAACTGAAAATCCGGACTGAGCCTTGGGATTGAGCTGAAGATCTGCCTTTATTCGCACCAACTTGTCATCTAATGCGGCTTGTTGTGACAGCTCCTCTGTATTAAGTACTATTGGGACTGAAATAGCTCCAAGACCAAAAGCTGCGAGTACACGTGAGAGTGCGTCTGCCACTTTATTTTCCCTTCCTACCTTATATTGAATCTCAAAATCATAACCCAGCAACTTTGTCAACCACTTCTTATTGTCCTCGCTAACCACTCGTTGCTCCAGTAAGAACTTTAGACTTTGTTGGTCTGTACGGATGATAAAATGTCTGCCCAACAAATAAGTGCGCCATTTTTGAACTGCCAACACAATAGCCATCAATTCCCGTTCATACACTGATTTAAGGTGGTTCCGTGGAGAAAAGACCTGACTGAAGTATGTTATTGGTCGTTGCCCTTGCGTTAAAACAGCCCCCACACCGACATTGGAAGCGTCAGTTTCCATAACAAAAGGCCGGCTGAAATCAGGTAATGCCAGAACTGGGGCTTCGGTCATTTTTTGCTTCAGAAGAATAAAAGTTATGTCTGCCTCTGCATTCCATAGAAAATTATCTTTCTTCAGAAGATCCGTCAGAGGAGCAGCAATAGTCCCATATCCAGCCACAAACTTGCGGTAGTAACCTGTTAACCCCTAAAAACCACGTAGTTCTCGCAAGTTAATAGGAACCGGCCAGTTTTGCATTGCATTGACTTTGGATGTATCAACCGCCGGGCCCTGCCAGGAGATGACGTGCCCTAAATACTCTAAACTAGATTGCCCAAATATGAACTTCTTTTGATTGGCATACAGCTCCTGATGACCCAACTCCTCGAGTACCCCATCCAAGTGAACCACATGTTCTTCCATTGACCTGCTATAGACCAATATATCGTCAAAAATACCAAAACACATTTGCATAAATACGGCCTAAATACCTCATTCATGAGAGATTGGAAGGTTGTCGGGGCATTAGTGAGGCCGAAGGGCATCACCAAAAACTCATAATGACCCTCATGAGTGCGAAAAGCCATCTTGGGGACATCCTCGCTGCGTACCCGTATTTGGTGATATCCCGACTTAAGATCGATTTTTGAGAAAACAGTGGCCCCATGTAACTCATCCAGGAGCTCATCAATAACTGGAATTGGGAAACGGTCCGGCATCGTTTCGCAGTTGAGAGCTCTATAATCTACACAAAATCTCCAACTCCCATCTTTTTTTTTTACCAACAACATCGGACTAGAGAATGGACTAACACTTGGTCAAATTATGACGGCGGCTAACATCTCTCCTACTAGCCGCTCAATCTCTGCCTTCTAAATATGCAGGTAACGGTATGGCCTAACGTTTACTGGAGATGACCCTTCCTTGAGCACAATAGCATGCTGCTTTTCCCTACTTGGAGGTAGCCCTTTTGGCATTTGGAATATGTTTTCCCAACGTTGTAGCACTGCCTGAATTTCTACTGGCACTCCCTTGGTCAAGCTTGATGAATCCTCATCATGTTTGTTTACTTGCCTACACTCCAACAAGATTCCAAGGCCATCATGCCTCATGGCTCTTTTCATTGCCTTCAAAGAAATAGCCATTTTACATAAGCTCGGATCCCCTTGCAAACAAACAGTAGTCTCTCCTATGCGAGACCTCATGGTTAAGGCCGACCAGTTAACCTGCATTGCTCCCAAGGAAGCTAACCATTGCATCCCTAGAATTACATCTGTGCTCCCCAAATTAAGAGGTAAAAATTCTTCCACTACCTCCAGGTCTTGCAATGAGAGGACCACACCCTGACAAACTCCTTCTCCTCGAACTGACAATCCGGTACCCATCACAACTCCATAAGACCCAGTGTTGTCGATTGGCAATCCCAACTTCTTAACCAAGTCCATTGATATGAAATTATGCGTGGCTCCACAGTCAATAAGGACCATGATGTCTTGATTTCTAACCAAACCCCTAAGCTTCATGGTTCGTGGGGTTGTAAGGCCCACCACCGAGTTCAAAGTGACCTCAACCACTTCCTCTAGTTTTCCTCTTTCCTCAGCTATTTCCACTATTTCTTCCTGTGACTGTTCATGCTCGTCCTCTTCTTCTTGTATCACCAACACTTGTAACGCTCATTTGGGGCAGCGGTGCCCTGGAGAAAACTTGCCATCACACCTATAACAAAGTCCCTTCTCACGCTTGACTTGAATTTTAGCATCGGTCAATCGTCTGAATGGCATCGTAGCATTCACCTTTGCTTTTTCCATAATTGTTGATTGTTTTGAGGACTCAGACACTGAATTCCTTGGTGTGTTATAGTCATAGTTAGAGTTTCTAGCCCAATTACTGACTGGGTTGGATTGTACTCTATTAGGCCTTAATTGAGTATTTTTGTCTTCTATGTGTTGGGCTAAATCCATAAGTCGTCCTAATCCTTAGGGTTTTAAGACCCTTACCTCAGCTCTTATATCTGCACGTAAGTCGTTGATGAAGACACCCTCTAGTACTTGTTCCGACAGTTCCACCAACGGAGCAGCTAGCATTTCAAACTGTCGACGGTAATCCCAGACTATGGTTTCCTGTCGAAGAGCTAGCAGTTTTTTGCATTGATTTCCCTCTTGGGTCAGCCAGAATCGATCCAAGACCATCCCCTTCAACTCTGTCCAACTTCGAACGGCCCGGCGGCCATCCTCCCACTGGAACCAAGCCAACGCCTCACCGTCGAGACTGACTACCGCGACCTCTAGCTTTTCATGCTCGCTCAGACGATTGAGCGCGAAGTACCTCTCGGTACGGAACACCCAGCTGTCAGGATTTTGGCCGTCAAACGTCGGCATCTCCAGTCGTCGAGTCCTACACTTCGTTCGCCCTCCTCCTTCGATTCCTTCTCGTAGTCCAGGAGTCTTCCGCCTACTTCCCAATTCACCACTTCCACGAGTGAACGCGGGCTGGTCTGGCAATTCACTCATCATCGCTGGCGTTACTCCCGAGGTCCCTTCACCAACCCATCGTTTCCTCTCTCCAAATTTCACCAATAACTTTGCCATTCCCTCTTCCAAACGTGAGATCTTCTTCATGCCTGCCTTGATCTCTTCTAGTTCATGCTAAAAAGCTTCCCTGCCAAACTCCATCTTCTCAATTCTTTCTTCCAATTTCTTCGCTGCCGCTGCCATAACGATGATCCGATTCATCAATTTTCCGTCGATCAGAACCTCTCTGATACCAATTTGGTATAATCAAGTTCAATCAGAGAAGATTTTCGGTTAATTACAAGAAGTGAGTCTAAATTGATCTCTATTTATATTTTGGTTTTGCAGTAAAAGAAAATAAAGGCTATTCGAGTGAGCCTTGCACTCCTCAACAATGAAAGGAAAGAAAAAATTAATCCATCGATGATCCCTCTACTCTCAGCTGCTGCTCTTATTCCGTTCCCTCCCTCCAACATCACGCCTTTCGAGGCTTAACCGACTCCAGCAACAACTTCCCTCCTAAAAACTCGGTCTCTCACTTCTCCACGTCACCTTCCTCCTTAACTAATCATCATTTTAGACAATTATTTTGCCAACTCAACAGTCTTCCCTTTTATACCCCTTCTAGCATATGTAAAACGTATTGGGGGCCTTGCACAGCTATTCCTTTTGCTCATATCAATGCATCAAAGCCAGAAAGGATAAAAATGTTTTGATCCAATCTCAAGGAAATTGTTGGTTACTATAGATGTGACCCTTTTTTGAAAATAACCCATATTTTAATAGTACTCATCTTCACGGGAAGAATTATGGTGAAGATTTGGGTATTTTTGATAGTTTTAACACTATGATTGAGGTGTTTACACCCATTGAAACTACTGCACCAGAATCTTTCCCCCATGGGTCCCATTACTAGTCCCACTACCCCAGATTCTACCCTCACAATCCCACAGCTGGTCCCACTACACCAGAATCTGGCCCCAAGGGTCTTGTTGCTGGACCACAAATTACATATCACACTAATTCACACTCCACACCTTAGGTTGTTCCTAGATTAGGAAAAAAAAAATGTAATTGAAGAACCTGCAGGTTTGGATGATGCCACGAACTCATGGATAATTTTGGAAACTGACATGCTAAAGTTTGAAAAAAAAAATAATAAGATAGCCACATGTAGTATCTATAACAGATTAAAGTCACAAAGAAACAGAAAATGGAAAATAGAAAGATAATAAGATTTTGAAAGAGATTGTTTTCTCAAGGAAGAAACATACTCGAGGAAAGGACAACACCACTTTAAGGAAAAGCCAGGATTCTAAACAGGGAACAAATCATTAGTCAACTTCTGTGACAGATAATACTCATTCTTATTGTGAGTCTCTGAGTAATTTAAATGTTCCCATTGCTCATCGGAAATGTGTCAAATCTTGTACCATGTATCCCTTGTCCAAATTTGGGTCATATGATCATTTGTCTTCGTCTTTTTCAGCTTTTACCTCACAATTGTCCAGTGTAGGAATTCCCAAAAATGTACAGGAGGCATTAGGAGTTCCTAAGTGGAAGGAAGTTGTATTTAAAGAGATGAGTGATTGAAAGAAACGGGGATAAGTGATTGCACTCCTGTAGACACTTGTAGATATTAACGGCTAGTTGGGAAGTTGATTTACTTGTCATATAGTTGCCTTAATATTGGTTTTTCAATTAGCATAGTAAGCCAATATATGCACATGCGCCATATGAAGAACATCTCAAAGTAGTTTACCGGATCTTGAGGTACTTTAAAGGTACTCCTGAGAAAGGTTTATTTTTTAAGAAAAATGATCAACAGAGTATTAAAGTCCACATTGATGCAAATTGAGCCAGTTTTACCACTGAAAGGTCTACATCAGAATATTTTGTCTTTGTTTGGGACAATCTAGTCACGTTGAGTAAGATGCAAATCGTTGTAACTTTAAGTAGTGCTGAGACTAAATTTAAGGCGATGGCTCAAGGGGTATGTGAGGCTCCATGGCTAAACCGTGTGCTAGAAGAGCTAAAAAGAACTACGGAACACCCTATGAAGCTATAGCATTGCTCACAATCCTATGCAGCATGACAAGGCCAAGAATGTGGAGATCAATCATCATTTCATTAAGAAGCTTGAAGCTAAGATCATTTGTATGCCTCCAGTTGCCTTTTGTTCCAACCACTCCACAGATAGCAAATATCCTAACCAAGGGTCTTGCAAGGCCTAATTTTGAGCATTTGATTAGAAAGTTAGGCACGATAACAGTCTAAGCTCCAACTTGAGGGGAGTGTAGAAAAATTAGAATTTTTATGATAAAAAATTATTTAGGATGTTACAATCAGATCTGAATTTTTCTGGTTTTTTTTTTTTTTGGCAATTCCTATTTTCTAGGTGAAGTGGAGAATGCTTTGCTCTCTCTTCTCAATTTATCTGTTGGAAAATGTTTTATTTCTATTAATAGGAGAATAATTTCTCTCTCCCAACAATCTTCACTTAGAAATTGGCATCCGTCTAGACGAATTTCCTCAATCCCATGACTGGTCGACCAAACTCTTGCTTGGGCCGAGGATTCTATAACTTTCTATAGCAAGAATAAATCCTAGTAAATAGATTGGACCATCAACTCTAGTAAAACCGAAACCACATGCAAAAGATCTTTGATAAACAAATACTAGATAGGCCTTCTTTTAACAAATAAATACTGCTATCCAGATACATAACCCATCAAAACTTGCACAAACAAAGCTGACAATAAGAAAAATCAGAAACCATCTCCTTGATGTTTGAATCTAAATTGAGAATTTGGCATCCAAAAGAAAAAACGTACTACAGTTCGCATTATTAGCCTGCTCACTTCCTACCAGGGACTTTCACAGCCTGTCTGTTCCTCTTCTTAACACCAGACTTGGCAACCTTGAGGCTCCTGTGCACAACACTCAATCTAGCAAGAGCCGCTTTCTTTAAATCTGGCCTGTAGTAATTGTCTCCCACCTGCAATGAGAAAATAGAAGTGTTTTTTTTTAGAGGAGAAACAGGACAAGGGTAAGCAGTTAAGTACTTTCAGAACAGCAATTGTTTAGGAAGTGCAAACAAAACAATGTTTTGAAGTCCCAAAGATGTATCAACTTTTGCAGGAAATGTCATCAAAGGACGGCTAACACCATGGCAAGCAGCATAAATTTTCTAAAAGTATACAAGTCAAAACATCAAGCCTGCAAACAATCAGAACATAGCATTTCAAAATAATAATGCTCAGAAGCCAAGCGTAACAAGTGCATTTCATTGAAGAACAATTTAATAATGCTCTTCTTACATGTTAGAGGCTCATCACCGCAGAAGAAATTGTTAACCAGCAGCAAAAGACATCGCACATCTAAACAAGACGTGTATTAAACCTTGGATTGGTATCTAAATATTTTACGTATTCAGAGAGACAAAAAGGGCAAATAATAGATACGCTCACCTTCTAGAAACCAGTTATCAAAGGTGCTTAAACAAAACTGCAATACATGGCAATAACAAAATCAAGTGAAACACAACATAACACCAACAATTCAGTGAATGAGGCCATAGTAGACCAAGAACGTTCATAAATCATGATCTTTTCATTACCATTTGAATCATGAGAATCTAACAGTGATCCAACTATTTAGGTTGAAATGTTCATAATGGAGAAATAGCTAATGATTTTGCATATTTTATTTTGATCCAGAAACAGCAAGACTAGAAATGAATATTTTTGGAACTGAAGTTGAAAAAATTAACTAGTAAGGAACCCACAAATTCCATTTGCAAAAACTCAAGATTCCCAGAAAGTTCTTCCCATAAAGGAGCAATCGAATTTATGTATAATCATGTTTCCTCAAATTAGAGCAACTGAACTTATTGACAATAGAATGCCATTTCATTTATAAGAGGAACAATCTATAAATACATGTAGTTGTATAGACAACTTAATTCAAAATAAATAAATACCTGGTTTGCAACTGCATCAGCCATCCTTCGGAACTCCTTTTTCATGATGGACTTGTGAAGCAAAGCAGCAGGTTTGCTTTGTTTCTTGGTCTTAGTAGTTGCAAGCAAAACAGAGTCTTTTCCGGCAGGTTGAATGGTGACAGTTTTCTTGTTTGCCAAGCCTAATAAAGGCATACAAATGATCAGTTAATCACTCAAGAAACAACACCTTAGAACCTCACATAATGAAAGTAGCAGAGGAAAAGTAAGTGATACGTTCAACAGAAGTTTCAGAAACTGTTGTTCTCCATTCCATAAACACCAAGTTTATAAATCTCCTCGTCTACACGAACATGAGCTCAAACATGTCTCTAATTTATTTCAAGATTCAAATCATTGACATTTTCATTATTCATATGCAACTTCAGACCAAAATATTTCCAGATTTAAATGGTTAATTTTGTTTTCATAATTTTTATGCAATTTTGGACCAAATAAAGACTTCTGCTGACTAATTTATACTCCTTTTACACAGAACCAAAAAGCCGATACTCCATTCTTAAAGTTAATTAAGCCAAAACTCATCCCAGAAACCAAACAGAATGAGAAATCCTTACAGGTGTTTTCACATGCACCCTTATAATAAAAAACACGCACAAATAACAAGCAGGTGTATAAATATCATTTTCGTGACCTAAAAATCTCATTCGGAACCGGAAAAGAAAAGAGAGAAGCGTTAGGTCAAAGAAATATACCGGAGTGCTTATAGGAGTTGAGGTTGTAGAGATTGTTGGACTCCTTGCTGAACTGAACCTTGGCGGTGCCATTGCCGAACTCCTTAACCAAAAAGGAGTTGTTCTTCTTCACGATCTCCCAGATCAACTGCCCTGGTACTGTCGCCATCTGCAAAGAAAAACCAGATCCCAAACCCTATTAACGATTAACTATTAATCCCATCAATACGCTGTGAAATGAGGAGATGTAAAAGTAATTGTGTGGGCGCAGCAGAGACGGAGAAGAAAAGAAAACCTCTCTCTCTAGGGTTTTTGTTTTCGATCTCCAACGGCTGACCGACCAAGAGGCAAGAACTGAGGTTTTCGTCAACTTTAATTTGGGTTTTATACATGAAGCCGATGAGATCAAGTGACGGATCATCTAGGGCAGAATTAGCATCGGCCCGCTTTGGATCGGGCTAGCTTTTTATTTTGGGCCAATTTCCCGTGTCCATTGAAATGATAAAAAAAAATTAAAATACATGACCAAATTATGTTATAAAGTTAAAATTCAACAAATATTTAAAAAATTCAAAAAATATCCTTATTAATATAATTTTGTACTATATAATTACATAGTAGTTATTTTAATGATATTATTTTAAACATGTATAAAATATTTACAAATTAAAATCATATTTTAATTTAATAAACATGATTGGACAGTTTGTCTTATTAATCTGTAGTATATGCTCCGTTTTAAACATTCAAAAATTATGAAAACAATTTTACCCCCATCCTCCTAACTCATTTGAATTTGGTGTATTCTTACTTCACCATCTCTCTAGATCTCTCATCTTTCTACACTCTCTCTCTCCTCTACTCCTAAACTTCGATCTATAACATCGCCTCCCAATTGAAGCCACTCTACTTGTCCATACCCAAACGAGGCCGCCTCAAGACTCCATTGCGACATTGAACCCGCCTCCACTACAAAAGGCCTTCTAAATGACATCAAGTCCATCCCATGGCCACAATCCATGCAATAATCCTCTCTAGCCCCGATCTAGTCGCCTCTCCATGTTGTATATGACTGTTGTTTGTTGTGGTATAAATCGACTTCTCAAACGTCGCCAAACACCACCACTGCAAATAGAACACCAATGCATAAGGCTTGGAAATCTTGCGAACTAATTTGTGTCGCGTGAGCCATTCCATGGGTGAGGAAGATTCTCACCGGACCTAATCTTCAGCTTCGCGAACTAAAGAGATGATGAGCATGGACGAATAGGAGAGGCATGTGATGAGAGACAATGAAGAGATCTATTTTTTTCACTTTTTTCTGATTGGTTTTTTAGATTTTGATGTGATTTATCGGTGCGTGTGTTTGAGAACTTGTGTATTTTTATGATTTTCTAGTCACAGAGACGATCATGGTGCCACTAAGTCTTAGCAGTTACTAGCAAGTAACTATGTAGATACTAATAGTAACTACAACAAAAATTGGTGGTAATTGTGCCGATGTTGGATATTAATCGATAATTATGACGAATCCTGGTTTGTAATCAAGGTGGATGTTGGATACCAACTAGTAACTATGGTAGATGCTGGATACCTTGAAGGTATATTGGATATGATCAAATATAGTATGATGATGTATCGTTGCATTCTTTGCAATTATTTTTTAGTGACGTAATTCAATCTAAGCTTTATTTTTGTAGCATATGTGTAAATGTAACAACCAAAAAAATTCAAAAATTAGTAAGCATAATTAATTAAGGATTTTTCCACAACTACACTAATAAATTCATAAGAAAATATAAGCTTATAACTTAAAAGTTTATATTTACGTAAAAATTTTGAGAAACCTTCATGAGAGAGAGAGCATGAAAATCTACAAAAATGATTGACTTTAGACAAGCCAATACATTTTTTAACCGTACGAGCAAAATTTCTATAATGACCAAGAAAATTTCATTAATAAAACCCAATATTGAATTGGGTTTAATTAATGAATTTACTCTTAAAAATGTAAATTTTTGTAAAAATTAAATTACGATAAAGTATGAATTAGCGGTATTAATTGCAAATTTTATGGCAAATATGATGCAATATTGGATATGGTAAAATACAGATTTTATGAGCTTAATTACTCAAAAATTTGTAAATAATATCCATAAAATGAATTTCATATCATAATTAATTATAAAATTGTGATATAAACAAATGGAAAATTAGAATGTAAATAGGACATAGAAGTTGTCCAAACCCTAACCCGGGGTAAAAAGGAGGCCGAAGTAGTATAAGTATACTGCTAAGTGAAAGCGCAGATGTAGAAAATGTCATATTTGGCCTTTAAAAGTGAACGAAAGGTAAGTCAAATATTTTTATACAATCTAAGGATAGGATGTACATTGATTTGCCCATGGCAGTTGAAAAAAAATAATGTGTGACAAAAAATTACACTGTGCAATTTTTGGGCCCCCACAAAGTGGACACCCAACCGAATTTGATTGGGCCACCAAGCCAAGAAATGTGGCTCAATAGCATGTTGCCACCTAGAGTAATCAAGTGGATGACCATGAGTCATCAAAAGAGATAAACAAGCATTTAATGCAAGTTTATCAAAAAATTCCATTTCCTTCTCTTCCTCCCATATTCGGCAGCCATAGTAGCAGCTCTCAAAAAAAAATTTCTTAACGCCACACTTTGCAAAAATAACCCCAAACAAGTTTTAAAAGCAAAGCTCAAGGACTTTTCACAAGTTCTAAGGTAAAATCCTAAACTTTTTAGCAAGGTTTCAAGGGATTTTTCATTGGTTAAGGGGGAAATTAATTCATGATGCTTTTGTATGAAAAAAGCCTAGGAAGGAGTTCAAGGAGCCTTGGAAGGCTAGAAATCAAAAGAGTGCTATTTGGGTAAGTTTTGAATTTCAAAGTTTTGAAATTTTGTAATTTTTGTTTTTATTTTTATTCCTTTGAACCTATGTGGGTTCTAGAGCATGTATTTGATAAAATTTCATGGATATGTGATGTATGGCATGTTGAAGTTGTGAAATTTTGTTTTATGGTGTAAAATGATAGTTTTTGCAAAAAGTATTGTTTTTGTAATTTTGATGTTAGTCTTAACAAAAGTGATGTTTGAGCATGAGAATAATTTAAACAAAGGATGAAACGGTTTCCGTAGAGATAGATATGCAATTTTGAAATGCATTTTTACAAAAACACCCTAAGGACTAAATTGTAATAAAAAGTTCTTTCTCGGCAGAGTTGAAAAATGGCCAAAAACGCCCCTGTACTGTGAGATTTTCACAAAAGCTGTAGATCTCGACGAAAATATTAGGCATCGCGAATAGTTCGTCAAAAATCTCAATCAATTGTGAGATTATGATTTTTCAAAGAAATTGTGAAAATTGTGAAAAATTTTAAAAAGGGGAAAAGTGTCATTTCCCAAAGGATTTTGAATATGGTACTTTGGCCAAAAAAGATCTTGAGAAAAATAGAAATTTTTGGTTTAAAAATGACAATTTTACCCTTGTGGGCAAAATTGTCAAAGTTTTCAGTTAAGGGGCTAAACTGTAAAATTTTACAAAAATAGGGTACCATGAGGAATTAAGGTAATCTGACCCATTACGATATTATTTTGAAATGAGTATGAGATTATTTCCATTAGAAGAGCGGAATCGAGCTAGGGAGGTTAGTCAGCCCGCTAGGGGCAAAGTCGTCATTTTTTCCCTAAGAAAAACTGAATTGTTTCAAAACGACCCCAAGAGGGAAAAAGAGTGATTAGAAAGACTTAGCTCTTCTTTAAGGGTAATGGTATGGAATAAGATAAGAATAAGAAAACCAATGGTTTTAAAGTTGTATACGATTATGCAACTCGACTAATTAAGTAACGAATGTTTTGTAACGAAACGTTGTGGAATTGGGTAATAGTTTTGCAATTGGCCAACAGGATCCTAGGAGTCTAGAAGAAAGGAAACCAAAGTTGATTTTGTGGTACTTAAAAACAAGTAAGTACCCTTCCCACCTACAATATGAAAATGTATGTATTGAGTGAGATGTATGCCTGTGTGTATAATAATGTGTAAACTTGTGTGTCTGCTATGATATGAATACCTAGGGGTATAGTATGAATACCTGTGAGTATAAAATGAATACTTGTGTGTATGAAAGGTCACGTATATGTATGTATTATGATGAGCACCTGTATGTACTATGATGAATACTTGTATGTATATAAAGTAGGTACCTGTGTGTACTATGCTATACAAAAGAATTTATGTTTTGAGTACAACATGTGATTGTCAGTTCATGCATGGTATGTCAACCATAATAAATAGACTAGTAAATATATCACCAGGAATTAAGAAAAGTGTCGTACCGACACCTCACTCAAGAGGAGTTTAAAGGATATAGTATGGTCACGGAGTTACGTAGACCTAAATAAAAATGCGCAATGGTACGAACACTTGGGCCCTAGTAAAAGTTAAGAAATGTTGATGATAAAGACAGTTTATAAGAAAGCATAATCGAATCATGCATTTTTTTGTACGTTCATGTGGGATTTATGAGACTTACTAGGCATTAGCTCATTAAGTATTTCATGCTGTAGGTATTCCGACGAGAAAGTTAGAATTAATTTAAATGGTGAGCTGGCGGAGGGGTGGATGGTGTACAGATTGGGTATAAAATCCGCTGCTATGATGTTTCCGTTGTAAGATATTTTATGACATTTTGAAATGTAAGTCTTAGAAAACGGTATTGTACAAGAATGACCGTTTATGTAGGTACAAGTATATATATTTCTGAGTATATTTTATGTTACTTTGGAACAATATGTTTAACAAAAAATTTCATAAACACAAGGATGTTTATGTAAACTATTTATTTGAGTTAGGAAAAAAATATTTTCCTAAATTCTTACATATAAGTAAGTAAGAAAAAGTGATTTATCACAGCCTGAAAAGGTGGGTTGTGACAATTTTGGTCTGATAGCTAAGCATTAGATTAACTATGTTTTATAGGATTCAAGAATTTAAGTCAAGGGTTTTCTCAAAAAAAAAAAAAAAAAAACCGAACACTTAACGTGAAAATTCAACTTAAATTTCCACAATTTTATAATCAATGAATCCGATAGTGGACAATACCGTTAAAGCATTAGAAGGATATTCTTAGGAAACAATTTAAGATCAGGAGACCTTTCATCTTAAAGTTAAAGTTGAATGGAGTTTATCAGCGAAAAACTTTAGATGTAATAGATTAGAGTTACAAGTATGAGTACTGCATTAAAAGTGTACAGATAGACACTTTAACGTAGTTAAGCAAAATTAATAAGCTCTTATTTAATTTGAAAAAGTCTATTGTCATTGAAATTAAGGAACTAACATTTTAAGCACTAAAAACTTAGTCCGTATTAGTAAGGGCTAAGAAAATCCTAGAATTAAATAATGCAATTTACATTTTTTAAGTCAACGATTTTCCTAGATAGTATCGTGTTTGATTCTTATGACTGAAGGATTTATGGATTTAATATAAATATTTCAAAAACTCCATAGTAAATTTAAAGAAAATTTGTTAACTTTCAAGATTAAATAATTTGATTGATAAATTTCTATTGCGATTTAAAGTGAAAGAATTTCAATCCTTAAATAACTTGAGAATTTTAATAACAAGAATTTTCAACTGCAGTACGATGTTAGCAGTATGCTGAGAAACACTCTAATGCTCAAGAAGTTCTTAATTGCCAATTAATTAAAAATTGGAGTTATACGAGTGGCAATTTCGGTAGAAAATACTACGCAATCTCAAAAATTTATATTGCCGCAAAACTAGGCCATTACCGATTTTAGATGTAGAAAAAAAGTCAAATCTAGAATTTTGTTAAATCTAAAAATAATTTTAAGAATAAAAATAGTCAAAATTGGTACGCGATTAAAATATATATCTACATTGGTTTACACTATGATTAGTATCGAACTACACTTGAAAAATGGGAAAGGACCCGTAGGAAATTAGATTTTTCTGTCAGCGAAGTTAGTCACTTCCAGCCAATGTAAATTATATCTGTTTAAGGGGAATTTTGAGGATAAGTACAAAGGACTAGGATAAGACCTTGATTTGTGCATGATTTGATGAGGTGTACTTGGTGTCATAATAAACTAGCTTTTGGTCCTTCATTTTCTTAACATTGGCACCAACAATTAGCACTCATTAATCAAGTTTGCCACGAATTTAGTTCTCTTGCAAATCAATTTGTCATGATTAAGGAACTAAAAACACAACTAGTCCTATTGTCTATAAAAAGACTCTTTTGTTTCAAGATAGTATTTTTGCTCATTTTTCTTTCCTATTCCTCCATCAAAACCGGTGCTCTTTAAGCTCCCTCTCCAAAGTTTCTCTTCCATTTTTACCATAAAATCACTAGCCAAAGAAAAGAAAAAGAAGAAGTAGAAAGAAGAAGAAGCTGATTTTGAGGAGTGATCATCAAGGTATACACTAATCTTTCTTCTTTATTTTTCTTACTAAAACAAAGACTAGATTTTTATTCAGGAAAGTTTATGTTTTAGTGACCAAACCAAGAGGAAAGAGGAGGAGGAGTATGCTTTCTTAGAGTAGTGTTCAAGAAGGGTTCATCAAGGGTAAAGTTCTAAACCTTCTCCTTTAATCTGTTAGTTAATCCAAAGTTTGTATTTTTATGAGTTAATTTATGTTTCGTTAAGGTTGAATTTTGCATGTTTGGTGTTGTGAAAAAATTTTGCACTAATTTTGATCACGTAAATGGATGCCTTGGAGTTGGTTTCTTAAATTTTATTGAACACGAAATTTTTAGATTTTGATGTTTTGAAAAAAACTCAGTGACCAAGTAAAAATGTAATTTTGACTCTAGAATGGGTTTCCAGGTAGTTTTTCACAACTGCTTGTGGCTTTCCTAAACAGTTTTGGTGTAGGCAACCACTGTTTTGGCCTTTTCAGACTATCTCAGATCCAAATTTCACATTTCATCAATCATAAAAATTTTAGTTTTTGATGAGATAGATAACTTTCATGAAGAAACTTTTTCAAAAATCTAAATTTAAAATATAGTTATAGGTAGTTTCCCAAAACTGCTCAAAAACTATAATTATGGGCTAAAATAGTTTTTTAAAGTTTCGAGCCATTTCGAGGCTAAATTACAATTTTTGCAGAACACAAAAGTTTATTTTTTGATGAAATGAAGAGCTTTTGTGAAGAAATTTTTATAAAAATCTGCCTCGATAATAGATACCAGCTAGTAACTATGGTGGATGCCAGAGTCCTTGAAGGTATATTGCATATGATCAAATATAGTATGATGTTTGGCCATGGCAATCTTTGCAATTATTTTTTTAGTGACATAATTCAATCTAAGCTTTATTTTTGTGGCATATATGTAAAGAGCTCTTTTTATTGAAGATCCTTTGGTATATTTTTTTAAAAAACTAATTGTAGTAAATAAAACTTTTTTAAAACTAATTGTAGTAAATAGTCGGCCCATTTGATAGTATTTTCAAAATGGGTGAAAATAGTTTTGTTTCGGAAAATGAGAATTTTTAGGGAATTATACTGAGAGTGTTTTTGAAATTTTTGCCTCAAAAAATGTGCAAAAATATTTCCAAAATTTCTCAAAACAATAACAAAAGGGGCAGCATATTTTAAAAATATTTATAGCAAGTAGTAAACTTATGATGTAAATAATTTATGTACCCATTTAATAAACAGATTTAATATGCTAATAATTTATTTACCCCTATGTACAATATAAATAATTCTATTTATATAATAAGTAAATTATTTATATCGTAAATTTGCTATTTATTATAAATATTTTAAACCTGTTATTTATTTTTAAAAAATAAAAAAAAAATTATTTTCCTCATTCTCCCTTTTATTTTTAGGGAGAATAAGGGAAATAAACTAAACTAATGAAGGAATTAAAAATTAACAAGCCAAAATTTAAGAAAGGTTAATAAATAGGGCATTTAAAATAAATACTCTTCCACCAAATAATTTTAGTGACCAAAATACGCTAATCTATCACCTACTAGCCAAACCATCTCACCCTATTTCTTCCCCCTAAATCTCTCCCTCTCTTTCTCCAAAAAAGCTCATCATTGTGAAATCATGGTAGATTATGAGCTCCCTTGCCATCGTTGCCGTCACTAGAGAAGATTATTGACCTAGAGAAATTACAGCAAGAAAAAGTTACGCTAGCAACTTAGGTTCAACGATAAAGGCTTCGCGAAGATGATGCCTGCTTTTTCGCACCATAGTAGATGAAAACTAAAGAGTTGCCATAGGCTGAGCTAGCCTCATGACAATAAGATCGCTGAGAGGCAGCGACAACACAATTGACAAGATTCACAATAGCAATTTGCAAACTCCATCGCACCTCCAACATAACTTCTCTAGCAAGGTTAGAGTGTAGCGATTGTTTGGCTCTAAAAAGCACAGAGATTTGCTTGGCCTTTGTGACACAAATCGTGATGACCAACACTATTAGTTTGGCTCTCAAAGGAAAGAGGGGAAAGCAAGAAAGAGAGAGAGAGACCAACACAAAAAGAAAAGAGAGAGAAAAGTAGATAGACAAGGGATAGAGAGAAGAGAGAGAATTAAGGGAGAAGAAAAAGAAGCATAAAGAGAAGAAGAAGAACAACAAGAGATAAAATTGAAAAATCAGATATAAAAATATTGTCTATACTCTCTAATTTTAAAAATGTTATTTACTATCATATTTTTAAAAATTGTTGCTTACTAACATTAAGCATTAAAATTGGCATACTTGGCACATTTTTTATTTTTATTTAGAAAAATCTAGAGAAATGCAAGTGAGGAACAATTAGATTTGTGCCCACAAGTATAGGGCTCCATACAAACCCAGCCCTAATTGTATGGGTATAGGAAATAATATTTGAAGATGAGGCTAAGAATGGGGACAAAGCCCATTCCTTGAGCAGGGCCGAGGTGGGAATGGAGACGAAGTTTTGTCTTCAAGTTAGGGGCGTGACAAAGAAAGAAGAAACACTCCTAGCCCTACTACCGCCCTAATATACATATACAAAATTATGTCATATGGAGAATAATAAGGGCATGGGGAAGGCCCCTTCAACAAGGAATGTCCACCTCATCCTGCCTTCAAACTTACTAAATTTTTTGTTGAAGATGAATGTTGTTGTAAAGATTTTGTGGGCATAGGAAGGTCCCCAACAAGGATTCCCTTATTCCATCCTGCTTCTTTTTAGGCAAAGATGACATTGATTTGAGAGTGGGGACAAGGATAAGTGGATATTTCTCAGTGCCACCTTCTTATCGTTCATTAAATGCTCCATAGTCATGTCCTTCCTTAAACACTTTTAAGTTGTCATGTTGTAATGTTGCCATGTCATCAATTCTAAAGTCATTCGAACTAGTTGTTGCAATCATGCATTGGTCATCATTGGTGTCCATAGTGTTAGTCTTTCACTAGATGATCACTGGTCTATTGCTATAGTCAACGAGTAACCACAAGTTAACATCACTTGTTGGTTAATAGTCATCGTCATTGGATGACCATCTATTGTCTACTAGAGTCAATCAATGACCATTCGTCATCGTTGGTACTAGTCATCAATCAATGAAGTAATCCACTTGATGACTTGAGTCGTCACTAGAATCAACAAGTGACCACACGTCAACTATTGTCTTATTCATCCCATCAACCACTTAGGTCCCACATGCTTGTTTCTAGTAGTTTTTGATGCCATAGTATTGAGTTTACAACATGTATAAAGCTCGATAGGACTTGATCCTTAAATTTCATTTATTTCTTATAAAAAGAAAGCTTATCGAACCCTTAAAATGCTAGCAAATCAAAATTTAGTTATTGGCAGTTTTTTTTATGATATTTCACATTTAAGCCTCACGTGCAATCCCTTTTGCATTGAAAAGGCTTAAATGCCCAAACTCTTTTGTATTTAAGACCTAAAAAAGGCCTAGCTCTAGAAAGAAAGCGAGTAGAAAGGAAAGAACTTCCGTATACTAGCCATCTCATCGTGCAATTGCAACCCTATTATGCACCTAGCTCATTGCCACCTAAATCCCACCATCGCAAGCATAATCTAGTCCATTTCTATCCTTTGTCTCCCGAAAAGCCCAACCCTCCTCTTTTCTTCTCCTCATATACAATTTTCTTATAAAGCCAACATTATCATCCCATCGAGGAGCCTAGACTCCCCATGCTATCTTATAAGGCAACATCTGCTCATGCCTCTTCATCTTCTTAGGATACATATAAAGACAAGCTAGAAGAGGCTTATATGTTGAGAGAGAGAAAGAGAGGAAAGACATAATCTTGTCGATGAATAAGGCCCACGTTTTCATTGGTGAAAGTGATTGCAGGTGCAATAACCCAGCTTTTTGAGCCGTTACTTAACTCGTTTAAACTTCATTTCTTAATCTTAATCTTACTTACTAGCTAGAAAATATGGAGCAAAATTTTGTTCTTGCAAACATACTTGAAACTATTGTGATTTCTGTTGCAACATAAACTGAAACATAAATGCAAAACTTAACTTTTTAATTATCCAAAACATTTCCTAAAACTTGTTAAGTAAACGTTTACTGTCGAAAAACATTTTAAACAGCGAAAACTTCTTCTTAAAATAGCAGAAACCTTCTGTAGTAATATCCATAGCTCAATCATCACATCTTTCTCATCACAACACCAAGCTAACCAACCAGTCTCACTATTCTTTTTCAGTATTACCTACAACATGAAAGAAATTTTAATGAGCTTACGTTCATTAAGTTCAAACATGTCTCACAAAGCATTAAAACATTATTCGTTAAACTTTCCTCCTTAAAGCTTTCTCGTAAAGCATCATTCTTAGAACATTTCTTGTCAAACATTTCTAATAAAACGTCCTTCATAAGATATTTCTCATAAAAACATTTTTCATAAAATGTTTCTCACAAACACTACTTATAAAAACCATTCTAAATAGGAATGCAAGCAATATCATAATATATGATTCCATTTATACTCATCTATGAACTTCTTATCATCATTCTTAACTTACTAAAATTACAAGCCCAAGTATGCATACTAAAAGCGCATGACCATCAAACATCTAGGCCGTAATATAACTTAACATGAATCTCCTCTTAGGTTAGAAGGTTGGTATAATACTTTCTTATCTTAACTTACAGGTTTAGATTATTGATCTTGTAATCTTAATGAACATATTATATGACATAACTTAATGTCTGAAACAATAAACATAATAAACGCAAATACAATGTGAATCATAACTTGGCTTTTAAATAATTGTGCATAACAAATACATTACATTTCAAACATATATAAAGCATCTAAAAGTCATACTTACCTGAATATGGCTTTAACGTTCTCACTTTATCATTTTCCTTCTATTAGTCGGCTTTTGTATCCTATTCAAATGGCACCTGACTATTAACTAACTTTCTTATTATTAGCCTATCTGTCGATAACGGATTTAGACGTTAAAAGCTCAGTCTTTACACTTGGTCCCTTTAATACATTACTATCGGTTTACTCATAACTCGAGCATTACATGGCGAAACTTCTCATTTTGCTTCACCATCTTGACAATAATGGATTATGAAAAAATTCCCGTTAAGGGGTGTTTTTCTAAATTGAAGGTTTCAAGGTCCTATAAATTTTTTTTTAAAAAAATGACTATTTTATCCTTGGTACTTAGAAAACTTTTGAACCTATTTTAGTTAAAACTTATAATTCCTTGCTACTCATAATGATGCAAAAAACAAAACATCAATTTTATTTTTGCAAAAATTCTAGTTTTACAAAACTTTACGATTGTGACCCGTAATGCAAAAATCTTGATGATTTTACCTTTAATGTGTTCTTCTCATAAAAATTCCCACATTCTTTTGGGTTTTAAAACATAAGATTAATTGCTGCCCATATTTGTGTAAAAAATCAGCTTGCACAGTGAAAAATTTAGTCCTACACAATTTTACAATTTTGACTCGAAACCTAAAATTCTTGACATTTTTGCCCCTGGGTCCAAAAATAACTACTTTACGCCACTACACTCAGTTAACAATTTCAAAATGTTTACCTCATTGTACCATTTTGAAAATTTGTGATTAAATCTCCTAAAATTCATAATTGAAAATCCATGTGAAATTTTCACAAACCGGTCATTAATATTACTAGTTTTGGTGAGATCTACAACTTTCATGTTTTAACTTTTCTGAATATCATTCATCTTGATAGTGTTTTTGGATAGGTAGAACTGAAATCAACGTTTTTCTGCTTGTTTCAATTAGAATTTAGGTGAATATTCTTTACAAAAATTGTTTTTCTCAATGTTTTCAATAAATCTTGTATTGAAGTTAGAAAATAATTCGACCTCTAAGGACCTCATATACTTTAAATTTTTCAAAATTACCCTTAAACACACTTTTTGCACCATAAACTTCTTTAACTTGATTTGCTTGAGTTTAGTTTCATTTTAACTTAGTTTCATTTTAACCCTTTTAAACTCACTTTCAAGAACTTAATACTTTAAATAATAATGCCATAATATTCCTTTTACATGCTATGATCAAAATCATTTTATCCAACACTTAAAGTGCTTAAACTTTGGTTTATGATAGAGTTTACTATTCTTTTTTTTTTTTTTTTCTGGCATGTAAATCAAAGTTCTCATCTTTCTATCATCATCATCATCCATTGAACACGCCATATAATCATGCCATAGTGTCTCTTCTGCATATTATAGTCTAAACTTAATATAAAACATACACAAATCCCAAAAAATAATAAACTTTACTAAGTTAGGGTTAGGGTTTTACCAAAAGGATTTGCAAGCTTTAGCGCCTCCTTGATATGCTTGAAACTTGGCTAGTCTTCCTTGACATAAACCATAGCATACCCCATCAAAAACTCTCTTAAAACCCAAAGAAAAATTCCCAAAACACCTAGAAAAATTTAGGATTAATACCTTCAAAGTTGCTAATCTTAGCACTAGAATACTTTAACTTGCTTCCAAAGTGGATTTGAGGTGATAAGTTTGAAAAATATTTGGGAGAGTGTGGAGAGTTATGGCCGGTTTTACTTGGTGAGAAATGGGTTTGTTTTCTTTAGGTTTTCATGCAAAATGATGGAGACAAAATGGCATAATTCAAAAGCAACCCTAAACACTTAAAGTCATCACTTTAGGGACCATTTTGCAAATAAAAATTGCAACCCATCACTTGGCTAAAACTGGTTCCAACGTAGGGGAGATATGAAAAATTTTCTACCTTTGAGATTTCACTAAATGGTCCCCACAACAACTTTTTAACTGTCTAAAATTACACTGCGTAGTATTTTTATACTGTCGGTATATTTTTCTTATATTACCGGTATATTTTCTATACTGTTATAAGCTTTCATAGCACTCCCTACTCATCTATATCCTTCACATAGTATAACTTCTATACTGCTTAACTTTATTCAGTATTATTCGTATACTGCATAATTTTTGTACTACTTAATTCTTATTCTATATAATTTCTATATTTCTATACATTATTTTTATTATACTCTATTTCTATCTTAAAATTTGTTGCAACACGTTCTACAACAATTAAATTTTCTAACTTATTTTCCTCTTGCTCATCAATTAACTCTTATTTTCTTTTTATTTAGTATTTACTTAAGAATATGCCATGATTTTTTATTTTAAAAATCCTATATTTATTCTTATTAAATTTGCCACAAAAATTAGATATTAAACAATAATCCTTATGACACAAAAATTGCTTGTTAAGCTCTTAACAAACTTTTAGGCATAAAATTTAGCTCACAAAATTTGCACATAAATTACTTAACACAACCCCTAATTATTGCATATATATTACACTAGAAATTCTCGAATGTCATAGCAGACTTGGAGGAATAAGCCATGGGTATTTTTTTCTTCTATATCATATTCAAGCAAACTTAAACAAAGAGAAGAAAAGAGGATAAAACTTCTATCTACTATTTGCATTCTCTCTCTCTTGTAAAACACCCTTGGATATTAGATGATGTGCAATGCATGTGATTTGTTTCATTAAAAAAATGACATTTGTTACTGATTTTGGTTCTTTTACAACCTTTTAAAATTTAAGGTGCTTTTGCTCCTAAAAAAGTTCTAGAACCAAATGTGCTAATGCCCTATTTGGATAGTCTATCTTTGGTTTTTGATCATTGTAAATGCATACATCATACTAGGGTCTGTTTGACACAGGTTTTGCTTGTGCTTTTAGTCAATAGAAAAAAAGAAGCAAAAGCTGTAGCTTTTCAATAAGTGTTTGGAACAATATTTTAAAAAAGCTTTAATGGGTTAAAATAGTTTCAATTATTTTTAAAAGTTACAAAAAGTTTTATTTAAGCTTATAATATATTATTAATACTTTGGTACAAGTTTCAAGTTTATTTCAGAAGTAATTTTTTTAGAAGTTACATTTTGTGGCTTTGATAGAAGCATTTTTGGAGAGCAAAAGCTCTTCTGACAGTTCATCCAAACATTTCCAAAAGCAGCTTTTGGACTCAGGAAGCCAAAAGAACTTTTAAAGAGCCCTCCCAAACATATCATTAATTGACAAATGTATACTTTCTCAAAAAAAGAGTTATTGATACTACGAGTCTATGAACTATATAAGAATTATAATAGTTGATTATATAGTTCAAGAGAGATAATCATGAACTTATTATTTGATAAATTAACATTTTATAAATAGTTATATAAAGTGCTAAATGTTCTCATCCCTATTTTTCTTTTGAAAATTTCTCTTCACTATGTTGAGTACCTTAGAACTCTTGAAGATACAACATTTTACACTTATATTCACTATTTATATAAATATTAATTGTTATGCATTAGGGACGCCATCATCTTTGTTATATTTTAAAAAATCTTGTCCTAATTTTAGTGCGAGAGATTATTTTTAAACTTAGGTGGGAGATCCAATTTTTTTTTTTTTAACCTTAAAGTTGTCCAAAACCAACATTTAAAGGTTAATAAATCATAACTGAAAGTTTAGAATTAAAACGTCACAATGTTTATATTTTAGGAACAAGTAACGCTAGCAATCCAAAGAAGGTAAATTTATGCTTTTTCTCGGCCAATGCAAATTTGACTAAAAATTGACCAATATACCCTTAAAAAGAAAACAAAAATTATAAACATAAAAAAATTAAGAAAAGACATAAACAAACAAAACAATTTATTCCTTTATTCCTTTTTAATTTTTGAGATTTTTTATGTTTTTTCTATTAAGTATATTTAGGTCATTTTGTAGTTAAAACTTGATACATTGTGGACTATAAAACGTATACAATAAATAATTTGCCTATTAAATGCAACTTCTTGGTTGAAAATTATATTAAATACAAATGATATGGGTAATATATTTGTAACAATATAAAATTAAAAGGTTTACTTTATGAAGGACACAAAATGCATGAAAAAAAAAAAAGACAAAAAAAAAGCCGGGGGGGGGGGGGGGGGGGGGGTTGGGTGGTGTGGGCGGGGTTTTGGTGGTGGTATTGTGTTAAACGTCCTTTTTAACTGTCCAAGGGACTGAGATTTGCTTGCTTTATATCTTCCGTATTCTTCACCCTGTTCTGGTCTCTAAAAAACAAAGGAAGGAAAAACCAAATTCTGCCTGAAATTGCGATTCCACAAAAGAAAATACTCAACAGAAGCGTAATGTAATGTGATGTAAACTAATGCAGGTAGGACTTAGGAGCTAGGAGAAAGGAACCCCAATTTCTGAGTCCAAATCCCAAGAAAATACTTGAGCAAATTTCTCAAAGATCCAAGTCCTTTGGATCTTGAAAATGGAACGTTTCAGCGCCGAAGATCTGTCGACGATGGGAGGAATCGCGACGGTGTCGCTTCTCCACTCCTTCATCCCCACGCATTGGCTTCCTTTCTCCATCGTAGGCCGTGCCCAGAAATGGACTCTCTCTCGCACTCTCTTCGTCAGTACGTCCTCTACTTTTCTTGATTTTTCTTCCGGATCTATTCTATGGCTTCCATTGCAAATTCCTCTTCGCTCTTTCGTTTCTTCTTTCCAATATTTGCTCTTGAAACGAATCCCTTATTTTTATGAACAGGAGAAAAATCTGTCGTGTAAACGATGAATATTTGGGCAATTTTACAGGAGAAGTCTTGCTTTGCAATTGCTTCGTATGTTCAAGTTTTCTTTAACTAGAGAAAAAGATTGGGTTTTTTTTTTTTTTGTTAATTACAAGTTTTCTGAATTTGTCGTCCATTTTTCTATGTTAGGAGTAGATATATCAATGAAATTCGAAACAAGAAAGGTAAAGTCACTTGACGGTGGAGAATATGGTCTAGTGGTTTCTTGTTTTTCTTGCATGTACACATTGATATCACTTATATACACACACAAATGTATAATGTATACAAGATACGGATAATACATTGGGGTACATTCAATTCTACTACTTGTGGGCCACCACCTTATTTGGCAATTCTAATATGAAGTGTCCAAGGTACAAGGCGGTAGCCAAATGGTGGCGGAATTGATATTATATGTCTGTTTGTGGAAGTATATAGATAGTGTATGCTTCTTTCAAGCTCTGTTTTAGAACCAAATTCCTTCCACAACCCAGGTTGATGTCATAATAAAGCACCCGAGATTTTCCTCCAAGGAAAAGCCATATCCTTTAGAATGTAAAGTCTCAATTACATTGTTTTAGTCGTATTTTCCGTTGTCCACTTTGGGCTGGTTAAATTTGGCATAAGAAGGTTTTGGTAGATTATATTGCATTGATTTGAACTCACTGATGCTATACCTCTTCCACAAATCTTCTTTTTAAAGCAAATAATCGACCTTGGAATTGTAGTGAATCTGATGGGTTGTTTTTGAGTTATCCTATGTAAGCGGTTAATGTTATAAACATGAGATCGTAATTTCTAGGATGAGGTATTTTGTCCAACTTGATTGATGTGGAACGTTGATTTTTATTGATTTCATTATAAAGTTCAACACTAGGGTTTGCATTTGTCATTTATGCCAAAGTTTTGCTGACAGATCTTAGTATATGTGACTCTAGTTGTTTTGCAGAAGTTGTTGAAGTTTGTATTTAGGAGTTTTTCATAGTTATAGTGTTTTTGGACTCATCTTTGCTTTCTACGATCTTGTTTTGCAGCTGCATTTGGAGCAATCTTGCATGTGATGTCCACTTCAATTCTTGGCATAACAGCAGTGACCATGGCAAATACAATTGCTGGCGAAGAAACAGTGCACAAGCTTGCTTCACTTTTGCTTGTAGTCCTTGGTGGTAGTTATGTTTTGTTATTTTTATCGGGAAGGGGTGGTCACAGTCATTCTCACAACCACCCCATGGAAAAAATGGCCGTCGCCGGGCTGGTTCTTGTTCCCGCCTTGTCTCCTTGTGCAACTACACTCCCAGTATTTCTTGCCGTTGGCAATTCCTCTTCCATGATGGTACTTGCTATTATAGTGCTGCTATTCAGGTAATGTTTAAGTTACTTATTTCTTTGATCTATTCATTATTGTCTACTTGGATGTTGGAACTCTTACAATCAAGCAGGAGTGAGCGCTGTTTTGATGAAATAAAACCAACACGAAACTCTAGGCTTATTCTCACCTTCTTTTTTTTTTTGTGTGTCCTTTTTGGTTTCAAAGGAGGCTATTATCAGTATTTATCGTTTAGAATAATTAATATCAATAACATATGAGGTGAATATCTAAGAATGCAATGATGTTTCGAGCACACTTAGTTTGGGCCATTTGTAGTTATCGCTTACCTCTTGGCATTTAAGAACTGAACTTGGTCATCCCGTAGTTGTTGAGTCGTAATTCTATAAGCGATATTATTCCTTGCATAAGTTTTGGGATTTAACACCCCTTAGAATTTCTCCTCTTCGCACAGAACATAAATTATAGCAGAGATGGTTCCTCCGAATTTCTTTGTCATGGATAATCTTTTGCAGAGATCATTCACAGCAGACGTAAAGCACTTTGATTGCTGATATGTTTCTCTAAACATGCAATCATGTTAGCAATATCTACAGATTACTACTATCTAACCAGAAAATTAAGCATTTTGTCGATTTTGGATTAACCTCATAAATATTATAATTATATAAATATATTGTGACAAGAACAGTTCCATTATTATATTTTGTTGTCCTTTGTCAAAGGCTTTGCACAATTTTTTGGTTTCAGGCTGATCCGCCATGTAATTCTTACAATTTGATATTTGAATTGCAGCACCATAGCTGTGATGACCTCTCTGGTTGCTCTTTCATTTTATGGGGCTAGCCAGCTCAAGTTTCACTGGGTGGAGCGGTATGACAAACTTCTCGTAGGTTGGGTGCTGTGTTTGGTAGGACTCTTGACCCTCATTTTCCACGATCATGACGGAGATGTTGGTTCCACTGGAGAGCGTTTGCATAGAAAACTCATTGTTCTGTGAATATTTAGGTTGGTCCTTCAAATGTGTATTTCTTGCCCCTAAAATTGGAGTGTACCGTTAGAGGGTGAGTTTTGAGCTGTGTTAAGCAGAATTCTTTGTAACCTGCTGTTCGATGTGCTATAATGATAATTAAAGACCAAAAATCATCTCGAGAAGTTGATAGAATTGCCATGGCGCCTAAAGCCTAATCAGATTCTTTAAAATTTGACACAAGCATGATATGGTCTGATAGTTAAGGATTGTGGATTACCATAAAGGCTTTTTTTTTTTTTTTTTTTTTTCATATTCCGCCACAAAATTACGTATTTGGCATCAAAGTACACTCGGCAAATAATTGGTCCTCATCCACAAATGAGTAATAAGTACTGTCGTCTTATTTTCTCATCAAACCACTAGAAAAAAAGAAGAAAAGAAACAAAAAAAAATCATTCTGTGGCTGCAAATAGGTTGCCAAACTACACTTTCCAACAAGTCAGAGAGCTAACTCCATGCGCGCTCATGGATGAGAAACTGGTAAGTGATTACAAAGCTCAAAGACAGCTTTAATTATGAGAAGCAAGGCTTTTACTTTAGGAGCTAAATTTTTACACAAGGGAAGAAGTTGGGCAAGGGGGAATAGAAACATCACTAATCCCTTCTTACATGAACGCTATACTCTTCATAGAAGGACGAAGAGCTGGTTCATCTTGAATACACCGTAAACCCACCCTGACCATATTCTCCAGTCTTCTTATTTGCTTCTTCACCAACCACTAGCTTATCAGCTCTCTAGAAACAAACCACTCGTAAACCCAATTGACAAGAACAACTTGGTCTGGATCTGAGTAATGTCCAAGCTCTTTCTGCAGCACAAAGTTTCCAGCAGCATTATTCTGTAGCTGTAAACATCAGCCTTAACCGATATTGGAATGTTCTTCTGCCATTCTGGGGCCAAGTACCCTCTTGTCCCTCTGATTCCAGTGAAGGTGCATTAAGAACTTTGCCAGCCCAAAATCAGATATCCTAGCAGTCCAGAAATCATCCATCAAAATATTTTGCGGCTTAATATCGCAGTGAATTATCGGGGTCTTACACTCTTCATGTAGATAGAGAATTCGTCTAGCAACATCTACTGCAACTCTCACCCTTTCCTCCCAATCTAAACCTCTTGAATCCTCACTGAAAAGAAGATCTGCTAGGGAACCATTGCTCATGTATTCATAAACCAGAAGCCTTTTTGAGTCCTCGGCACAGTAACCCAACAACCGAACTAAGTTCTTGTGGTTTGTTCTCCCAATTGCTTGCATTTCTGCACGGAACTCCTTTTTGCCTTCTTCAACTAACTTTTCAAGCCTTTGTACAGCCACAACTTTTCTACCTTTGTATAGACTTCCTCTGTAAACCGCTCCAAATGAGCCTTTCCCCAACTCTTCACTAAAACCATTCGTCGCTCTTTTGAGGTCATTGTATGAAAACACTCTCAAAGTAAGCTCCTCATCGTTCATGCCCATTACTCCAATGTCTCTCAGCTTTTTGTACCTCAAAACTCGAATTTTAAAAATATAAATTCCCGAGATCGCCAACGAGACTCATGAAAACAGAATGAAACCAAAAACTAAAACAAGAATTTGCACCAAAGCCATTTTGTTTGTGACAACGACAGGAGGCGGCTTCGCCGCCATAGCTGAATCAGTCTCATTCCTGCTTTTGACAGCGCTTGTTTTGCGCACTTTTAAGAAAGCTGTAGTTTGTTCTTGAATATCCCTTCTAACGTATATCAGTGGATGCTTTTGTTTAGTACAAAAGCCAGTCTTGTGCTCAAACAAGGCTGCGCCACAGTTGCAATCTCTCAAGCAAGACATCTGCATTCTTCCATGGACATTTCTTCTCTTGTATAAGGTATATCTCCACACACCATATTCTCCATTCTGGTGATGTAATAGATTCATGTATTTTCTTTTCCACGTTTGCAGCCCAACTCAGCGTAGTTTCTCAAGCAACCAGGCGTTCTGCTGCTCGGATCAGCAAAATCAATTCCCGGAAGGCATATACAGTTTGGCTGCACATCATAGCATGTGCAATAACTGTTAGGGCTACAAAAACCTTTCACTTTACAATGATTCTCCTACGCCCACCAGATGCGTATTGGGGCATGGAGGTTCCCAGTCTCATCGCGGGCATGAAAATACAATCTGAAAACTCCATCAGCATCAAGAGTCGTACTATATGTGCTGCTGTTTTGGTTGTTGTTGCTGGCGGAATTTGATGCATCATAATTCAAGTCGTAAACGTGTTTGGAAGTTGTGGTGTTGATTATTGACAGAACGCCTGTGGTGCTAAGATAGAGGTGAAACTTGGAGCCTTCCCCAAAAGTGGTGGAGTCCCAATATGCATCTGCAGATGAATCTTCCGTGTTTACAGGGTATAGAACAAGGTTTCCATCATCCTGCATTTTGAGATGAAACCAACCGGTTGAGTGATCCGTCTCTGATAGGCTAGAGAACAATTGACGCCTCACAGGTAGAATCTGACCCTCCAAGAAGGTGTCTGTAGAATGCTTAAAACACTCCCAAATAACATCAAAATTTCCCTTGTAAAGAACAAAATTCCCAGAATCTCTCGTGCATGCAAAAGATGCAGTTTGTGGGGTATTAGCAATTGGTATCTCAAGTCCTTTCTCAGTTCTCAAAAGAAGTTTACCACAATTGGTGAAAACCAGCTCTGCATTTACGGTTACTAGGGGATCATCGCGATTTGCTGTCCACACAACTGTTGTCTCCTCAGACTCCCCCAGCCAAACTCCAGAAGCAAAGCCACTGCCTTGCTTATAGAACCCGAATTCGAGGGCTCCAGACGAAGAAGGCCATGAGTTGTGGTCAGTTATTGGGGAAGGGAAGAGCCCGGGCTTATAAGTTGGCTACAATTCTTTTTGTGAGCACCCGAGCCAATGAGGAACAATGTTGTGGAGAGGCAAAAGAAAACAAAAAATATTGAAGCCATGATCAACAAAGACGGGAGAACAAGCTAATAACACTCTTTTCACCCCCCAAATGGTACAGAGGAAGTGAGAAAGGATGCTTCTTGCTATGTCACATGCTGTGACTTTCCACAAAGGACTTGTCTTTTTTCACTGCCATCCATCATCTTAAAATCTGTTATCTCATCTTCCTATCTTATTGGTTTTTCCTTAGATAAATTTTGACACACCTCATTTAGTTAAGTATTTTTAGTATTCAATATTCATTACATGGTTAGGTTCTTAATTGCTATGACACGATATATTAGCATTGAAGGGACAACCAGTAAAACAAAAAAACAACATCACATCGTTGAACTCAACTATAGCTTATTAGAGATGATTATGAATCTATTTGAGAACATAGGTTTAAACGTTGAAACCTATTTTATTTCTAATGAAATTTTGATTGTTACACCAATTTTTTATTTTTTATTTTTAATATCTCACCATAAAAAACCACCTATTAATTTATTTAAAGATTTTTTCCCTTTGTTTGTGATAAGCACGATATTTCCTTGTTGACTAAACATGCACCTCTCTTCAATATAAAAGTGAGAAAGTGATAGAAATTGTAAAGTCTTTCTTCAAAATCGTCTCTCCCAAACTCTACACAACAACGAAGAATGATGAGGGAGAAGACTGAAGACCTTACACCCCTTACATCATAAATGTTATAGCAAAAGTCTTCCCTTAAAACAAATAATGAATCACACACAGACACACACACATATACACATACATATAACATACATGTATATTTACGTTTATACACTTGAAGACATGAAGTAGATGCATATCATTAAGAACCAAAGAAGAAGCCATGCATATGTTATGCACCTTCCAACATCAAGATAACAATTTTCATTATGTCTTGTCGTCGGCATCGTGGAGGCTTTGATTTACGGATAATATCGATGGAAATGTCGATGTCGAAGGATAGGATTTGAGCCATAAAACTTAGCTAGATGATGCAGAGCGTATACTAATATTGTCAAGAAAAATTAAATCAATGAAATATAGAACTTTAGAGGTACGGAACAAAATTTCAGAAGGAATAAAATATAATTATAGGGGGTCAATTCTAATTTTTATAAAATTTTATGTACAATGTTAAAAGAAAAAAGTTCAGAAGGACGGCTAGCCACTCGTCCTTATATAATTACCCTTAAAAAGTATATTTGGGAAAAAATTGGAAATCGTGAGAAAAAACTTAAAATTTTTTTCTTGAATCTTTATAAAATGCCAAAGCAATCAACATTACTTAATTTCAACCAATTTAATAACATAACTAATACATTTTTAGTCTAATATGAAAGTTATATTACTTGCTATAAAAAAATACCATCGTTTACTATATGTTGATTATGATTAGTATTATTTTACATACTCATTAATCATTACAAACAAGGTATAACAATATTATAGAGTACATAAAAAGTTATCACCAAACATAATAAAATACACACAAACTTTAAGTATTGTCTTCATTACTAAATGAGTTTCTAGTAGGTTGGAAAGCATTAAATAGGTTTCAATTTTAATCTAAACAATACGTTTGTCAAGATATTACTTTTGAAGAGTAATAAGTGGAAGTAGCAGATAAAAATAGTGAAAAGAAAGTATACATATCTATATGTAATATGATATGCCACTTTGAACAAGAGTTATGAACAATCCCATAGATATATTATATGAGGTACAATAATAATTCACACTAATAGATAAAAATAATAGAAGTATATTATATCTACTTTTAAATGATGTAAAGTTTAAAACTTTGTAGAAGAAAATGTGAAGAATCTCATGAATATATTCTTTAAAAAAATATTAATGAAGTCCATGAATTTATTTTTCTAAAAAAAAAGTTAGAAAATTCAAAACGAATTTCACTATCAGAATCTTAATTTTGAATGACAAGTTTTAAACTATTCATTTAAAGAGTGGAAATTATTTAAAGACTAAATAAGTCTTAATAATAGCATTTTTATTGTATTTATGTTTAAAACATTAGTCACATTTTATTGAAAAATAATTTTAAAAAAACCTACAAAATTGATTTTTGTGCGTAAAAAAATTTCTCGATATTTTTGGACATTTTGTGGACATTTCTAGAAATAATCTAGATATTCAAGAATATTGACCTATGATGAGTATATTTGTAGATATTGTAGATATTTTATAAATATTTCGAAAGAAAAATCATTCCCTCCTATATCTATGTTGAGACTATAGTATATGGATATTGTCGGTTATAACATTTTTGTATTTTTTTAAATATCCCACCATATTTCTTCATTTATTTGGGATAAGCATGATATTTTCTTGTTGACTGGATGTGCGACTCTCTTCAATATAAAAGTGAGAAAATGAAAGAAATTGTTAAGTCTTTGGTCAAAGTCCTCTCTCCAAAACTCTGCAAAACAACGAAGAAAGATGAGAGAGAAGACTGAAGACCTTATGTCCTCACATCATGAATGTCATAGCAAAAGCCTTCTCTTAAAATAAATAATAGATCACATAATATTTACATATATATATATATATATATATATAGTACATGTATACTTACGTTTATACACTTGAATCCATGAAGTAACTTAGACGTACATCATTAAAAACCGAAGAAGAAGCTAAACCGAAGGAGAAGCTATGGAGATAGTGTGCAACTTCCAACATCAAGATAAAATTTTCAAATTAAGGGATGGTGGGACAGGAAAGACTTCTGATATTTCTTCATTGCTACCCACAGCTAGCTATATATGGTTATCGTTAAATCTGTATAATCGTGTTTATATTTATACAGAATATCTTTTGCCATTGAGCTATAAATGTCATTTTTATTCTAACCTGAGATAATTCTATCGTAGGGTATTAAAAACTGCCTATTGGTAAGGCCTTGTTCTTAAACCTTCAAATCTAATATAAGATTATATCAATTTTGCTTTTTTTTTATTTTTTTTTATTTTTTATATTTTGATGTAACTTTAATCACGTTCATATATATGCATTATCGGTAAGGGCCTTACCATAGAATTACTTTTAAATGAGATGGTGAGGTTGTTGTTTTGGTGGAAAAGAGATCCAACAGAACAAAAGCAAAGACCCATCACAAGTGTTATTGCAAGTCTTCATTTTAAAGTAAACAATATATCAATAGTTAACGCGAACGTCACATGATTCAAAAATTCATTACATTTCTTCTTATGCTTTTCTAAAAGAAAAAAAAAAATTGCACTTCTTATCCTATACAAAACTAAAGTTCAGATACAATTAGATTAAACAAAAAAAGAGTGCATGTATTTTTATGAGTTATAAAAGGTACGATCTTAGGCGTAGTTTTAAATTGTTAGATTTGTATCAAAATTTACTAGGTTTGCATACTTTTGCATGATATAATTTTGACCAAATGTAATGTTTAAAAACACACGGTACAATAGAAATGTAAAGGGCTCCATATTTTTAGTACATGAAATAACTTGAACACACACATAATGAAGATACACGGGGAAGCTCTGGAGACGGTGGGATTGGTCTGCCCCTTGCACCTTCCAACATCAAGATGACATTTTTCATTAAAGGACGCAAAGCTGGATCATCTTGAACACACCAAAGACCCACTTTGACCAATCTTTCTAGTGTTATTGCCTCAACTTCTTCGTTACGATCTTCCACGAGTTTGTTCCATCTCCAGCAACAAAACATTGATAGGCCCAACTAGAAAGAATTATTTCATCCGCAGCCGAAACATTCAATATGAATGGCAATATTAATGTTATATTTAACACTTTTAGTATGAAACTAACACTAGTTTATTTCATGCTACAATGAGTAATATTATTTTAAATGTTATATCTACCTTTGGCCATAATTACTAAGTTTTGAAATTTGTAAAAGTAAACATTTAATTTCAAATAAAGGAGCTCTTATGGCAGGATATCACTTGATCCATTGGTATGTCGTCTTATTTTAAATAACATTGTTGAATTAAGTTTTTCATGGTTAAAAATTTACAATGAACAATACAAAATTATTGCTAATCCTAAATTAAACCGTTGATAAATTAATTAAATGATTAAAAGAACATGATCTATTACAAATGTAAAAATCATGTCCTACTATAAGTTCCACCTTAAAATAATTTGGTAATGATTAAAAAAATATTGAAATTTATAAAACTATTTGATATTATTTTTAAAATAAATAAAAATATTTTTATTTTAAAAAGTAAAAATATTTTAAAAATTATATAAAAAATATTTTTAAAATTTTGACTTTAAAAAACATACAAAAAAATTTTCAAAAATTCAAACAACAAAAAGTGGGACCATTATATCCTATAGTATCAAAGATACTATTAAGACCCGTTTAATTTAAATATTTAAATAAAATATTTAAATAAAGATTTAAATTTTTATAAAAAAAATACTGTAATAAAATTATTTGAACTGTAACTCGAGTATTCAAAACAAATCGCCCTTACAATTTCCAGTATTTGGCGTTAAGTTGAAGTTCCCTCACCGCCACACCCCTATATAATCCGCGAAATCTTCTTCCCATTTCCCGCCATTGGAATAACGAAGCTCCGTTTGAGCAGTCTCTAGAGAGCAAACCCCCCGAGGAAAATCCCCAAAATTTTCTTCCAATCGAAACACTCCTTCCCACTCTCTGGATCGATCAAAAAACCACAAACAAATGTTCGTGACCCCGTTCTACGTCTTCCAATCGTAGACTAGACTAATCCAAAGGTTAGGGTTTCGCAAATCCCAAACATGACGCAATTGAGCGTGAAGCAACAGACGCTAATTCAGGCTTTGCTCTCGCGAGGCCCTCTCAACGAGGACGAGTTTCACAAGATTTTCATCGACCTCACTGGGAAAAATCCAGGTCTTTCATCTTCCGAATTTCCCAGTTTTCGTATATTTCGCTTTGAAATTCGTTTTTAAGGTAAATTTGGTATCTAAAACGACCATATTCTTTGAAGCCTGATTCTTTGTTAGAAGCAAATTTTAAAGTTCTTGCATATTGAAATTTACCAAATTGAGAAATGGGTTCTTGTTATAATCTTTTCAAATCTCACTATTTTTAGAGTTAGGTTTTAATTTCATATGGCAAAAACAAATGCCCTAGGCTAAGGTTGATGGTGATTCATGTCATCATGTGTGTAAAGTTAGCTCTTTTTTATTTTTATTGGCATTTGTTTTGGGAAATGCTTAAGTTAGCTCTTAGAAATGTAATATCTGAAAGTGGTAATAGCTCTTAGAAACGTAATATTTGAAAGTGGTAAATTTATTTGTTCTGTAGCTGCATTTTGCGTTACAATGTAGCATATAAGAGATTTATACTATCCTTGGCTCCCACCAAACCCCCACCACACCCCACCCCACCCCACACACACACACACACACACATCTCTCTCTTTCTCTCACATGAAGATTACTAACAAAGGGATTGATTGGACCTAAACAAAAAACAGAAAGTTGAAATTGATACCAATAAAGGTCATAGTTTTCAACAATCTACTTTTGATTTTTGATTACTCGGAGTTTGGAAGTCGTTAAAATTGTCATGTATCTTTCAGAATTTTTGCTTCGTTTTCAACAATCTGCATTTCATTTTGCTTCGTTTGTTGTTGTGGTTTTTGTTTTTGCCTCCTCGAGAATTTTTGGACACGGAATCTGTTGTAGTTTGACACATCTGTGATTTGACACAGCTACGCATCATCAGCTCTTTGATAATTATCTTCTAAAGATAAATAAGGCGCTCTCCTTTGTTCAGCTTGAGTTGAGGGGATGCAGACATCAATATGATGGCCAAATTTATTATGGAGTGGTCAATAATGTTTCCGATGAACAATCTAAGCTGGGAACAAAGTATTCAGTTCCCCAAATTGCGTTCTACAAGGCTATTGTGAGTATCTCTAGGATGTTTTACTTTCGATTGCTGAGCATATTTGATTTACTGGTTTGAAGGAGGGATCAAAAGATGGGACTTTGTTTCTCTTGAAAGAAACATCATATTGTCGTATTCCACAGGAGCAATATTGGTCTAATATGGGTACACTCAATATGCAAAGTATAATATGTTGTGTGGATGGTACTGGTAGACACCAGGGCATATGCCTTCTGATATAGGAAATAGTTTGGTGTGAAGTAAATAAACTCCAGTGAAACAATTTAAGAATAAAAGTTACCTGGACATGATTTATAGTGGATTAATTAATTTCACCAAGACCTTTTTCTATTAAAATATCTCTACTAGTTTCCCTTGTATCTTTTCATGTCAGTGTCCCGCTTTCAGTTCTGGCAAAGTGTTGGCTGTCATTTTCTTCTCCTAGAGTTTTGCCTTCTTGAGTCACTTTCTGGATGAAAATTTAAATTTCGTCAATTTTCCTTTAAAAGCTTTTTAAACTCCTGAACTATTTTCGAAAGAAATGTTGGTTAACAATTTTTGCAACAATATTCGTTGTATAAGGAAATTTATGCAAAAATATCGCTCGAGTTAAAATAAGTAATAGCATTCGAATAAGCTCTACTGTAACAAGATTTTGATGGTATAATCTTATACTAGCCCTGAGCCTGAAACTGGTAAGGAAACAGGTTTAAGTTTGTAACCCTTGGTTTCCAACTGAGATCACTGTTCAGAAAAGGATGATGTCCTTTTCGACAAAGGATGAGTTCTATGAGTGATAGGGTGATGAATCAGTAGGAAATATTGCTCTTGATAGAAAGCATCTGTAAACCAGAATTTATGCAGAGTGATGAGCTCTATGAGGCTCTTTGTAAACCTGCACAACATTTTGACAACGGTAAGGATCTGCCAACATGTTTCCTTTCTTCTAAGTTGTCTTAGAAGTCCTTACTTAGACTACTCGTACAACAATTGAAACAGTAATGACCATTTGATCCCTTGTCTTTCTTTGACAGAAGTGAGAGAGGCACTTATGGAAGCCAAAATAGACCCAAGACAGAAAGGCACTTATGGAAGCCAAAATAGACCCAAGACAGTATCTTCCACACCACCCCCCACCCCCCACCCCCCCTCCCGTTTGTTGTTTGTTTTCGAGTTGGTTTTCTAGCTTTTTTCCGCCCCTCCCTGTTATGATACTTGGATGCTGATAAGTGGCAAATGAACGTATGACAATGAAAGCTTGCCATTTTTTTTTTTCTGTCTAAAAGTTCTCTGGAGACATGTTTAGAATCTCATTAATTCTCTTCTCTCTCTCTCTCTCTCTTTCTCTCTCTCTCTCTCTCTGTTTTCTTTTCTCGAGGGGTGTCTCATGTATTATCATGTCACTCTGCTTCACTTGTCAGATAGAGGCTATTGTGCAAGATGATACAGCTCAGGGTAGCATATCCAATATTGATGCTCTTAATCTACGATTGGAGAATCAGGTTTACTTACCAATGATTCATATTTCTTCAGGCAATGTAAAAGCTTTCCCTGTTGCATTAATGCTGTCTTCCATTTTATGGTATGCACTCACATGTCGTACTTAAATACAATTGTTGGATTATAAAAAAATGAAAGATAAAAGAGAGAGAGAGAGTGTGTCTCATACACAACAAAACTTGTAAATACTATGTTTTAGGTATTCTTTTTTATTATCTTTGACACAACCTATTATTCTGGGAAGTGAGAATGAAAATTAAAAACTGTTTACAATTTCTAAATAACCAGGATGTTTTTAGAGATGGTTGAGGGATTACATCTAATTTTCCCATTGAGGAGTTCGCTATGATGCACTGCAATTCTAGTGACTGGAGACACCACAGATTTAGCTACGAAATAACATAGACAAGTTAATAGGTCTATGATGTATGGAAATTCTTGATGGTTAGAATAAGATCTTAGCATTGTGTGAGGCTCTAATATGATCTTTTAGTTGAATGGAAGTTGTCAAATGTCTTCTTTATTTTGCTAAAATTTTATTTCACTTCTCTTTTTATAGCGGTATTTGTTTGTATATTTGTAAGTGGCTTTTCTAAGTGTGGCACACTGCAATGGAGAAAGTTTTATGATAACTACATGCATAAAATTAGCATGCATACGTCTCTCCATGAATTTTCTTATAAAGAATTTCTTTTGCCCATACACCCACATTCTCATTGGTAAAAGTAATTCATTTTTCTTATCGATACCACTTGTGATCTATCTGCAGGTCCTTAATGGGACAGGTTCACAATCACAAGGTAATTTCCCTGCATTGAGGAATTTCACAGCTACTCAGAAGGAAAAAACTCTTCATGAACTTCTACGTGATCAGTGGCTTAAGCATACCCCAGACGGTAATATTGGACTTGGAATTAGATCCTTCCTTGATCTGCGAAGTTGGTTCCGTAATAATGACGTTCCTTCATGTGAAGCTTGCAATGAAGCTGGAGTAAAGGTTGTACTCTTATTTTTTTTTTCGGTCTCTGACAATGGACAATCTGTTTCAGCTCTTATGTTGGCTCAAGCGTTACATGCTTCACTGAATTGAATAATCTGAAATTTGCCTGCAGTTTGTTGGCTGTTCTTGAACTTAATTTTCATTGTTACTCGCTTTCATTCAATCAAATAGTCTGAAATCTGCTCTGCTGTTTGCTGAGTGAACAGATTCAAAATCATTTTTCCTTGTTATTCGCTATTGTAATTACCCATGGTAGCCAAAAATAAAGGTAGGAAGATGAATATAATGCGACAAGTTGATTTAGAAGTTAACAGTAGAGCGAAGTGCTTGTACTCATCATTTTGAATGCTAAACTTTTACTATACCGTCCAATAGTCTGCAGGCACTTTCAAATCTGACATTGTATTTGGCTGTTTCTGACAGGCACAACTTTGCCAGAATGAAGATTGTACTGCTCGAATTCATCAGTACTGTTTGAATAATATGTTTTCCCAACGCAAGGTATCAATATTAATGCACTTCTTTTATATTGGTAGACGTTCTAAAAAATGCTTTTTCATAAATTCGTGAATGGTGATGTTCTAGGGTGGACGAGTTTGTCCTCGTTGTGGCACACAATGGCAATATGAAGGACCAAAAGAAGAAGCTGTCGAGGAAGATGATGAACCAACTATGGCTGCTCAGAGCCAAGCACCTCCGCCACCCAAGCGAAAGAAGCCAAGAATCGGTGATGCAGGTGAATGTAGTTCTTCTCAAGCTTCCGTAGCTAGTCCTCAACTGAGGAGAGTCACTCGCAGCTCTGCCAGCGCCAGATAAATTTGTCACTCGATGCCCCTCATATGTTCTGAAATATTTTCTATGGGTATTGGTACAAATGTGCATGCAGTTTAGAGCTTCTAATTTGCTTATCAAATTTTTGTCATCAGCCAACGTGACATCTTCCTTTTGAAAGCTTTGTTAGTGTGGTTATCGGTGTTTGATAATATCTGGAATAAAGAAATATCACCAGTGTTGGTGCTGAAAATCTGTGAATGCATATTTAGTTGCTGTCTAGGGTTACTCTTTTTGTACATGCAATATTGTGGAACCTTTGAATTAGGATCTTAAAGAGGGCATGGTGCACAAAGCTTTTTGGATGTTTTTGCTGTAATCATCGAAATGGAAATCATAGATCAAATTATTATTTTAAGTTCCTTATGATCTATTCTATGCAACAAATTAACAACCGTTTGCTTCCAATTGTCTTTGTCAAAACACATTGATCGTTCTTTCGTACGTAAATTTTAATAAATTTTAATGGCTTATTTACCTTTTTATTTGTATTTTAGGTTTATTTAAATATTATATATTTAGTTTTTTATCTTATCGAATGTATATTTTTAGATTAGATTTTATATGCAAATTCATAATCAATCTTTAATTTTGACTTAATAAATTGTTTAAAATACTCTCAAATTGAAAAACAAGAGAATTTTAAGAATTTAAAAAACTTTATAGTAGTAGAGTGTTTGGAAGAGTAGTTCAAACCATTGATTTGAATTGTAAATAAAGATATCACATGTTACGGTTTCAAACTTAAACTGATGGTTTAACTATTTTTCACATCCTATAAGATGTTTGACTTCAAAAGTGTATAGAATATTGTAAAAATAGGTGTTTTATTTTATTTTTTTTTACTTTTTGAAAGTTTTAAATTTTTTATCGAATAATTTGGCCATTTTAAATATCAAATTAACTATAATTAAGTTATGTGTATTAAATCAAATTAATTTAAAAATATATATTTAATGAGAAGATAAATATCACAATTTTGAATTTTATCCGTGAAAAGAAACGACCAACAAATGTCAAAACGAATTTTACATCCTTGTAGTTAGAAGACCCCCACAAGGACTCAACTTCATCAAGGCAACTCACATGAGGTTATTGGGCTGGGTCAATAATGCGTTGGTAATCCATATGCTGTAAATTTTAATTTTCAGTGCACTGTCCTGCATAAGCATAATGGTATTGAATGCCCATTTTACTAAATAATTTTTCACAAACAACTGCGTTTACATTTAACAAAATTCATCAACAAAGTTCGGATTACGGTTATAAAACTTACCTCCTAACCACTGAAGATCGGATTACGGTTATAAAACTTACCTCCTAACCACTGAAGAATGCCTAAACCCTCCTCAAAAGTACTAATTAAGTTGAGATGATATGTTTTATCATCAATCCAATAATCTGAGCCCATAAATAAATAAATAAATGAAAAGAAGGAAACAATCAATATAAAGCTTTGACGAACGTAAAAACTAGATGATATGAATAATGATGTCTTTGAGGCTACATCACTTTTGTATAGTTAGACAAGATAAGAATTCATTTAAAAGGTCAAGCCATATAAACTACCAACAAACGGTACAAGCCAAAATCTTAAAAGCGGTGGGGAGTCATTTTTCAGATCTCCTTAGATCATGGTCACATGCAACATTGTTCCTTCAACTTTAGTGTCCTTGCTCTATTATTGTTTTTTTCTGCTCTCTCTCTCTCTCTCTCAAATGTCGTTGCCAAATCTATCCCTCTCTGTTCCTCTCTTTTTTATTTTCAGCCTTGAAATTCATGCCGATCTACAACTTCTGCTTTTTATGTGATTTTACAATTGACAACTGTCTTTTAGCAAAAAGCCGGGTAAATCCTTGTAAGCACTTTAAAGTCGGAGAAAAAAGAATATGTTTATGATGATCTGTCCTTTTTGTGTCAGAATCCAATGAGCGCTTTTTAACAGGCACATCCTAAAGATCGGCAGGGATATGCACATCCTTAAATTATATTCTTCCTTGAAGAAAGAAAAACAGAGCTTTTTGTTCAATTTTGTTTTTTTATAACAGTAAAATTTTTACATGTTGTAACTATAACATAAATTTATAATAATATAAAATTTTTATATATCATAACTTTTAAGTTTTAATTTTAAATTTCAACTTATTCTTTTAAATACACTCTTTTACGGTCTAATAAAAAATACATTGGACTTTTCTATTTTAAAGTTTTTTTTTACTCTTTTTTGCCCATAGTTCCTTCCAGAAATTGATGCTAATAGTCAGCAGTATGTAATTCTAATCACCAAGTCATGGCTGATTTGACAAATATTGGAGGCGTTAGGTCATAATTTTTGAATCGTTCACGACAATTTGCTTTTAGTTCCAGCCACAAAAAAAAAAAAAAAAAAAAAAATCTTATTTAAGTTAATCTCGACAACATGGACCATTCAGACAACAAAGACTTGTAGCAAAACATAGATATATACGACGAAAGCATATATAATGTGTTAAAGTATGGTAACAGGAATTGAGTTGACTCGACTCGAAAAGCTCACGGTGTAACAAATTGTGTTGAAACATAAAAGTGAGATTTTTCATGAGGTCAATGGTGGGCTACAGGATCGGGCCCCCGCGGTACGGACCGTTGTTGTTGGGCCGTTTAGTTTATGTTTTTGGCCCATAGGGTTTTGCCTATACCTATATATATGATGTATTGCGTTAGGGCTTGATTATTAGCAAATTTTGAGCCTCCCTAGTGCCTCCATTGTAATCTTTACGAGTTTAGTGATTTTCTTCTCCTCTGCCCGTGGTTTTTTCTCGTTTTGGGTTTCTACGTAAATTCACTGTGTGTTTTTGTTCTTTGTTTCTATCGCATTATTTTCGCAACAAGTGGTATCAGAGCGAGGCTTTGATTTCAACGATGGCAACAATGAAGTACGACATTCCGCTTTTGGATTGCGACACCAGGTTTAGTCTTTGGCAGGTTAAGATGCCGGCCGTGTTGGCGCAGATGGATTTGGAAGAAGCGCTGTTAGGATTTGAGAAGATGCCCTCATCGTGGACGACGGAGGAGAAACAACGTAAGGATCGAAAGGCTTTAACCCAGATTCAACTTCATCTGTCGAATAGAATTTTGCAAGATGTTTTGAAGAAGAAGGCCGCCGTTGCATTATGATTGAAGTTGGAGCAATTGTGTATAACGAAAAGTCTCACCAGTAAGCTGCATCTGAAGCAGCATTTGCATCTACACAAGATGGCTGAAGATGCGTCTCTTGAAGAACACTTAACCGTTTTTAAGGAGATTGTCTCTGATTTAGAGGCTATGGACGTTAAGTATGAGGAAGAGGACTTAAGGTTAATCCTGCTGTGTTTGATACCTTCATCATATGCAACATTTAGAGATACAATTTTGTATGGCTGGGATACACTTACTTTGGATGAAGTTTATGATGTCTTGCTATCTAAAGAAAAGATGAAGCAGCTTGTGACTGAACCTGCGGCTCAAGGAGAAGGCCTTGTTGTTCGTGGTAGGACTCAGGAGAGGAGTTCTAGTTCTGGTGCTGATATAATGTGACGACCCGCCTTTTCGGGCAGTCACTTTACTTTCATAATCATAGTTTCATAAAACAGTAATCTTACTTACTTAGTAAGAAAATACTGTAATAAATTTTTTTTTTCTTTGCTTAAACGTTCTTTAAAATTGATGCGACCTCTGTCGCATTCGAGTTGAGACATCGCTCAACACTTGCCCTTAAAATCATTTCAAAACGTTTCTTAAAACTTAATAAGAAACACTTATTAAATCATAGCTTAAAACTTTACATTATAATTATATAAAACAGTTTATAAACTGTATCTTAAAACTTTGAATACAATTCTTAAAACTCTGATTTTCTTTAAACTTTGAAAACTCAACATTAAACAATGGAAAACATTTTCTTTACGTAGCGGAAGCAAACAGTGATGGTATCCATACCCAAATCTTCGCATCTGTCCTCCGCCGCACCCAGCTCTTCTAACGGGTCCCATTGGTCACCCATAAATTACCTACAGCATGAAAAACTTTTAATGAGCTTTCGCTCAGCAAGTTCAAACATAATCTCACAAAGCATTTAAACATGCTTTAAAACTTTTCTCATGAAAACTTTTCTCTTGAAACGTTCTTCATGAACGTTTTCCATAAACATTTATGAAATATTTTTCATAAACGTTTTCCTTAAACATTTCTAAAAACGTTCTTCATAAACGTCTTTCATAGAACATTTCTGAAAACGTTTTTCATAAAACATTTCTTCAACGTTTTTCTTAAAACGTCATTCGTAAACCTTTTCTTGCAAACATGAAATGTTTTTCATAAACATTTAATGTAAAACCTTTCTCTTAAAACATTTCTTGAACATTTTTCTTAAAACGTCGTTCATAAACCTTTTCTTGAAAACATGAAAATGTTTTTCATAAACATTTATCGTAAAACCTTTCTCAAAATGTCTCTCATGACATGACATATAAATATTTCATAAAAAGGCATTCAAGCAACATCAAAGTGCATGACTCCATTTATGCTCAATTATTAACTTCAATTATGAGCATTTTATGAACATTCTATAAACTTATATATTCATTTCTTTCTCAACCTTTATTCTTGTTCCTTAACTTTCTTTATCTTGTAACCTTCATTTTCCTTACTTTACTTTAGTGTTCGTACCAACTCATTAATCATGAGATCATAAACATGATGCTTCCCTTGTGGAAGACTTGAGACCATCAAACATTGAGGTCTTGTACCTCACCTTTAGGAGGTCAAACTTTAATTTCACTTTCATTACCTCATAACAAAGAGGCTGGTACGACACTTTCTTTTTATCTTAACGTTACCTTCTTATTAACTTTAGTGAGCATTTCAAATGCAATCACATCATATGCAATACACTTGCAATTCATATCTTGTACTATAAAATTTATTGCATAACAGATGCAACATATTGCATAATAAATGCAACATAAAATGCAAACACATTTTACTAATCATAATTTGCATTCTAACACTCATTGCATAACAAATGCAACATATTGCTTAATAAATACATCATAAAATGCAAACACATTTTGCAAACTATAACTTTTATTCTTAAATTTATTGCACATCAAATGCAACTTATTGCATAGCAAATGCATCATTAAACCTTTAACTTAAACTATAAAACATTATGCATTGTCATAATGCAAAACATACTTTCAATACTTTGAAAATCATAACTTAGACTTTTAAATAACGTTATGCATATCAATATGCCAATAAACCTTTAACATAACGATTGCAATTTCATTGCAATTCTTTTTCTTGAACTTTAAAACTTTTTGCATAATAAATGCAAATATACTTTAAAAGAAACTTGCTTAACACTTTGCAAACACATTTGCAAACATATAAATAAGCATTTAAAAATCATTTACTTCATGCTGTAGGTGAGGTTTGAAACTTACCCAAACTATGCTCTAGCGTTCTCTATTCCGTTCCTTTCTCGTTCCTTCCATTAGTCGGCCTCTGTGTCCTGATCAAACGACAGCCGACTCATTAATTAACTTTCTTTATTATCAATCCACTCGATTGATAATAAACCGTAAACATTAATCATTCATTCCTTTTTCATAACTTGGTATACTATCGGTCTACCATTCTCTTACTCAACCTTATAAACTGTCAGTTTACATTTCCTTCATTTAGCCTTGTAACCCACCGGGGTTACTTTTCCTTTTAACTTTGTAACCCATCGGTTACCACTCGTTTACTTAAAACATTCCTCGTTAAATCTTGATCTCACATGACCGTTACGTTACTTAACGTATCACGGAACATTTTCCATCTAATAACATTATGCTAAATCGGAGTGTTCGACTCCGTTCTAGCCGTTTCCTTAAAAATTACGATTTTACCCTTAACGGGTTTTTCGTCACCTTGTAACGTTATAAAACCCATTCTCACATAAAACAGTGTAACAATCACTGATCATGCATTTCATAAATTTCTATGAAAGCATCTAAAACAGTTCATACTGTAGGCGAGATTCCTACTTACTTGAACTCCAAGCAAAGCAGATCCAGTTGTATCTCGCTGCATCTACAGTATGTGAAGCATCCTCTGCAGTGCTCCTCGAGCTACCATAAATGGCTAGGAATGCTTCCTGGAGATCATTCATTCTTGAAACTGTCATTCTGGACTCCGATATTGCTGCTTGAATCGCCTCGATCCGCGTGCAGTCGGTACCGGACGATTTTCATCGGAGTGGAATTAGCTCGAACGGAGGTCACCATTGCGTTCAAAGCGTCGAAACGAGTCGGGAGGCGGTCTCGGATCTTCGATCGGAGGTCTGGATCACAAAATCCCATTTTGCCCTTTGACCGGCCGTTGACCGGCGTTGACCGGCCGTTGACCGGCGGCGGTTGGCTCCGTTGAGGGCTGAGCTCGAGCCTACCCCCCCTAATCCGACCCTCCTGAGTCGATTGGTGGGGTCAATTTCACCCAATTCGGCCTCCATCTGCTCCAATCGAGGATGGATTTCTCGGCTAACACCGGCGGCTCCGATCTCGGTCCTCCGGCGACGGTAGCCCAAAATTGACTTGGGCGTTTTCTTCCCTGTGACCCTCTGAGCATTTCCCCTATGGTGGGGCAGCTCAACACCGCGTGGAACGGCGACTCCACCTAGCTCCACGGCGGTGCACGACGGAGATGCCGTTCTCCGTCCTCCGGCCATCATTTCGTGCAATTGAGGTACCGAATTTCTTCCTCTCGGTCCTCTGAAGGTGTTTGTGCCTTCAATTTGGCACAAAACGGCCTAAAATGGCCAACCCAAACTCACCCACGTCGACGGTGGCGGGTGCCTTCGTTCTCCGGCGAGGGGCGGCGGAACGGAGCAATTGACCGAGGGGTCTTGCTCGCCGTCGCCCTCTGATCATTTTGGCACCGGCGGTGTGCCACACCGCCACCAGGCACGACGGCTGCGACGGCGGCTCCACGGCGGCGACGGGGCAGCTCCGGCGAAGCCTTTCCAGCCAAAATTGAGCTGGAAAATTGGTATCATCTTGTTCCTCTCCTCACAATGAGTCCATAGACACCAAAATCACGTCGATTGGTGGTCGGACGGCCGAGAAACGGCGTCGGGAAAATATGGGTTTCGCCGCCACTTTGGGCGACGCGTGGGCCCTCCTCCGGCGGCTATTTGGGTGGCACGACACCTCGTTGGACTCAGCTCAACGAGAGCTTCCCACTGGTATGGGAGGTGTCGAAAAATAACGCCGGAATCTCAAACGAGATTTGAGGAGAGAGAGAGAAAATCTAGAGAGAGAAAGAGGAGAGAGAAAGTCTCGAATTTTGCTTTGAATTTTTGATTTTTCTTTTTTTTTTCTTTTCTTTTATAAAAAGTATAAGATAAAATTATGGTCCACACAATTCAATTCTTATACTGCATTACTCTAACATTGTATAATTTTTCATCTTATTATACAGTATTTTCCTTTAATTGTACTTTGTCTTAACATAATCTTTAATTTAATGCATTTTTAATGCACTAAAAATCTCGGGTGTTACAATCTTCCCTCCTTAACAATTTTCGTCCTCGAAAATTAGCACCTTCATAGGCAGTTCATCTTCCTTGTCATCCTTTTGCGTTCTTGACATACTTCCTTGATCACTACTCTTTCATTAAAACTGAGCCTTCATCTTAAAACTTCAACAATTTTCATCATGTTCTTGACATATTCCTTTAAATTGTACACCACACTTCTGCTGCGCAACTCTGATCTTCCAACATTTGAGCGCAGTTTCCATTCATCTAAGGGTTTAGCATTCTATCATTGAATGCTATTCTTAGAAATAGGGTTCATTTTCATTCTAATCTCTTCATTTCCTTCTAAAGATCAAGGTCATCCGATCACAAAATCCATAATTTTCGTTTCTATATCCATTCTAGAATGACATTTTACGTAATTTTCCTCATAACGTATAAATTTCCAGCTTCCATCCTCCAATCTGTGAGGTTTCCGCTGCCAAATTGGACATCGTTGTCTTGATCGTATTTCCCATCCGGGCAGTTACGAGCTCATTCGCATGTCTCAGCTTAGCGAAGGAGTGCTTAAGCTCGATCAAATAACATAATTAATGATCTAACGTCAAGTTGCTCTCAGGCACTTTCGTTCCATAGCGCACTGAAAATCACTTCAGACCTTCATTATTCCATTATCCTTATCCACTTTTCCTCGTTATACGTGTAGCTAATAAAGAATAACTCCATCAGAGTAATATTTGCTCCTACAGAGACAACATTGTGCGCCTAAACATCATAACGTGTCACAAGCTCATCTTCTTGATTTTGAGCTGTCGGCCATCTATTGACCATCATTGAGCACGTTTTATCATCGTTGACTTGATATCGCTAAGAGACGACGACTACAGTCGACTTGCGAAGACATTCTAGCATATATCATCACGTTCATCCTTTGACTTTTGCCTTCTCGTAGTTCATCTGGGTGCGCCGATATCAAAGGCTACGCCCAACATAAATACGTATTCATTAAATTCTAACTTTTCTTTCTGCTTAACATAACTTACTTACTTGAGCTATGGTGTAGCGGACGTATGACAGCGCGAGATGGGATGGCAGGATACTGCTCTGATACCACCTGTGACGACCCGCCTTTTCGGGCAGTCACTTTACTTTCATAATCATAGTTTCATAAAACAGTAATCTTACTTACTTAGTAAGAAAATACTGTAATAAATTTTTTTTTTCTTTGCTTAAACGTTCTTTAAAATTGATGCGACCTCTGTCGCATTCGAGTTGAGACATCGCTCAACACTTGCCCTTAAAATCATTTCAAAACGTTTCTTAAAACTTAATAAGAAACACTTATTAAATCATAGCTTAAAACTTTACATTATAATTATATAAAACAGTTTATAAACTGTATCTTAAAACTTTGAATACAATTCTTAAAACTCTGATTTTCTTTAAACTTTGAAAACTCAACATTAAACAATGGAAAATATTTTCTTTACGTAGCGGAAGCAAACAGTGATGGTATCCATACCCAAATCTTCGCATCTGTCCTCCGCCGCACCCAGCTCTTCTAACGGGTCCCATTGGTCACCCATAAATTACCTACAGCATGAAAAACTTTTAATGAGCTTTCGCTCAGCAAGTTCAAACATAATCTCACAAAGCATTTAAACATGCTTTAAAACTTTTCTCATGAAAACTTTTCTCTTGAAACGTTCTTCATGAACGTTTTCCATAAACATTTATGAAATATTTTTCATAAACGTTTTCCTTAAACATTTCTAAAAACGTTCTTCATAAACGTCTTTCATAGAACATTTCTGAAAACGTTTTTCATAAAACATTTCTTCAACGTTTTTCTTAAAACGTCATTCGTAAACCTTTTCTTGCAAACATGAAATGTTTTTCATAAACATTTAATGTAAAACCTTTCTCTTAAAACATTTCTTGAACATTTTTCTTAAAACGTCGTTCATAAACCTTTTCTTGAAAACATGAAAATGTTTTTCATAAACATTTATCGTAAAACCTTTCTCAAAATGTCTCTCATGACATGACATATAAATATTTCATAAAAAGGCATTCAAGCAACATCAAAGTGCATGACTCCATTTATGCTCAATTATTAACTTCAATTATGAGCATTTTATGAACATTCTATAAACTTATATATTCATTTCTTTCTCAACCTTTATTCTTGTTCCTTAACTTTCTTTATCTTGTAACCTTCATTTTCCTTACTTTACTTTAGTGTTCGTACCAACTCATTAATCATGAGATCATAAACATGATGCTTCCCTTGTGGAAGACTTGAGACCATCAAACATTGAGGTCTTGTACCTCACCTTTAGGAGGTCAAACTTTAATTTCACTTTCATTACCTCATAACAAAGAGGCTGGTACGACACTTTCTTTTTATCTTAACGTTACCTTCTTATTAACTTTAGTGAGCATTTCAAATGCAATCACATCATATGCAATACACTTGCAATTCATATCTTGTACTATAAAATTTATTGCATAACAGATGCAACATATTGCATAATAAATGCAACATAAAATGCAAACACATTTTACTAATCATAATTTGCATTCTAACACTCATTGCATAACAAATGCAACATATTGCTTAATAAATACATCATAAAATGCAAACACATTTTGCAAACTATAACTTTTATTCTTAAATTTATTGCACATCAAATGCAACTTATTGCATAGCAAATGCATCATTAAACCTTTAACTTAAACTATAAAACATTATGCATTGTCATAATGCAAAACATACTTTCAATACTTTGAAAATCATAACTTAGACTTTTAAATAACGTTATGCATATCAATATGCCAATAAACCTTTAACATAACGATTGCAATTTCATTGCAATTCTTTTTCTTGAACTTTAAAACTTTTTGCATAATAAATGCAAATATACTTTAAAAGAAACTTGCTTAACACTTTGCAAACACATTTGCAAACATATAAATAAGCATTTAAAAATCATTTACTTCATGCTGTAGGTGAGGTTTGAAACTTACCCAAACTATGCTCTAGCGTTCTCTATTCCGTTCCTTTCTCGTTCCTTCCATTAGTCGGCCTCTGTGTCCTGATCAAACGACAGCCGACTCATTAATTAACTTTCTTTATTATCAATCCACTCGATTGATAATAAACCGTAAACATTAATCATTCATTCCTTTTTCATAACTTGGTATACTATCGGTCTACCATTCTCTTACTCAACCTTATAAACTGTCAGTTTACATTTCCTTCATTTAGCCTTGTAACCCACCGGGGTTACTTTTCCTTTTAACTTTGTAACCCATCGGTTACCACTCGTTTACTTAAAACATTCCTCGTTAAATCTTGATCTCACATGACCGTTACGTTACTTAACGTATCACGGAACATTTTCCATCTAATAACATTATGCTAAATCGGAGTGTTCGACTCCGTTCTAGCCGTTTCCTTAAAAATTACGATTTTACCCTTAACGGGTTTTTCGTCACCTTGTAACGTTATAAAACCCATTCTCACATAAAACAGTGTAACAATCACTGATCATGCATTTCATAAATTTCTATGAAAGCATCTAAAACAGTTCATACTGTAGGCGAGATTCCTACTTACTTGAACTCCAAGCAAAGCAGATCCAGTTGTATCTCGCTGCATCTACAGTATGTGAAGCATCCTCTGCAGTGCTCCTCGAGCTACCATAAATGGCTAGGAATGCTTCCTGGAGATCATTCATTCTTGAAACTGTCATTCTGGACTCCGATATTGCTGCTTGAATCGCCTCGATCCGCGTGCAGTCGGTACCGGATTATCATCTAAGTGGAATTAGCTCGAACGGAGGTCACCATTACGTTCAGAGCGTCGAAACGAGTCGGGAGGCGGTCTCGGATCTTCGATCGGAGGTCCGGATCATAAAATCCCATTTTGCCCTTTGACCGGCCGTTGACCGGCGTTGACCGCCGTTGACCGGCCGTTGACCGGCGGCGGTTGGCTCCGTTGAGGGCTGAGCTCGAGCCTACCCCCCCTAATCCGACCCTCCTGAGTCGATTGGTGGGGTCAATTTCACCCAATTCGGCCTCCATCTGCTCCAATTGAGGATGGATTTCTCGGCTAACACCGGCGGCTCCGATCTCGGTCCTCCGACGACGGTAGCCCAAAATTGACTTGGGCGTTTTCTTCCCTGTGACCCTCTGAGTATTTCCCCTATGGTGGGGCAGCTCAACACCGCGTGGAACGGCGGCTCCACCTAGCTCCACGATGGTGCACGACGGAGATGCCGTTCTCCGTCCTCCGGCCATCATTTCGTGCAATTGAGGTACCAAATTTCTTCCTCTCGGTCCTCTGAAGGTGTTTGTGCCTTCAATTTGGCACAAAACGGCCTAAAATGGCCAACCCAAACTCACCCACGTCGACGGTGGCGGGTGCCTTCGTTCTCCGGCGAGGGGCGGCGGAACGGAGCAATTGACCGAGGGGTCTTGCTCGCCGTCGCCCTCTGATCATTTTGGCACCGGCGGTGTGCCACACCGCCACTAGGCACGACGGCTGCGACGGTGGCTCCACGGCGGCGACGGGGCTGCTCCGGCGAAGCCTTTCCAGCCAAAATTGAGCTGGAAAATTGGTACCATCTTGTTCCTCTCCTCACAATGAGTCCATAGACACCAAAATCACGTCGATTGGTGGTCGGACGGCCGAGAAACGGCGTCGGAAAAATATGGGTTTCGCCGCCACTTTGGGCGGCGCGTGGGCCCTCCTCCGGCGGCTATTTGGGTGGCACGACACCTCGTTGGACTCAGCTCAACGAGAGCTTCCCACTGGTATGGGAGGTGTCGAAAAATAACGCCGGAATCTCAAACGAGATTTGAGGAGAGAGAGAGAAAATCTAGAGAGAGAAAGAGGAGAGAGAAAGTCTCGAATTTTGCTTTGAATTTCTGATTTTTCTTTTTTTTTTTTTCTTTTCTTTTATAAAAAGTATAAGATAAAATTGTGGTCCACACAATTCAATTCTTATACTGTATTACTCTAACACTGTATAATTTTCCATCTTATTATACAGTATTTTCCTTTAATTGTACTTTGTCTTAACATAATCTTTAATTTAATGCATTTTTAATGCACTAAAAATCTCGGGTGTTACATATAAGGGGCAAATCGAAGTCCAGGCACAAGGACAAAATCTGCAGCTATTGCAAGAAAAAGGGGCACATTACTGTTATAAACTGCAAAACAAGAATAAGAGAGCGGCTGATCAAAAGGGAAAGCAAACGGATAAGACCGGTGAGGCCAGTGTTGTGGAAGAAGTTTCTGAAGGGGAGCTCTTAGTGATTTCTGATGGTGAATCCAAACCCTGTGAGGATTGGGTTCTTGACTTTGCATGTACATTTCATATGTGTCCCAACCGGGACTGGTTTTCAACATATGAAACAGTATCTAAAGACTCTGTTTTGATGGGTAATAACACTCCATGCAAGATTGCTGGTATTGGAACTGTTAGGATCAAGATGTATGATAGAGTAGTAAGGACACTGGTGAAGTAAAGCATGTCCCTGATCTGAAGAAGAATTTAATTTCCTTAAGTACTCTGGATTCAAAAGGTTACAGGTACTCCGGTGAATATGGAGTTTTGAAGGTTAGCAAAGGTGCTCTTGTTATGATGAAAAGGCTGAAGAAGACAGCTGGTTTGTATGTTCTGAAGGGGACTACAGTTATAGGAGATGCAGCTGTTACTACATCTACTATGTCTGATAGTGATCTCACTAAGTTATGGCATATGCGACTGAGGTATATGAGTGAGCTTGGGATGGCAGAGTTAAGTAAAAGAGGATTGCTTGATGGACAGTGCGTAGATAAGATGGATTTTTGTGAGCACTGTGTGTTTGGAAAACAAAGGAGAGTCAGATTTGGCAAAGGCATTCACAACACAAAAGATATTTTGAAGTATGTTCATTCTGACCTTTAGAGACCATCTACTGTTCCTTCTTGAGGTGGAGCTAGTTACATGGTTACGATTATTGATGACTTTTCTATAAAGGTATGGACATTCTTTTTGAAGCAGAAGAATGATGTTTTTGCTACGTTCAGAGATTGAAAAACCATGGTAAAAAAGCAGACCGATAAGGCAGTTAAACGTCTCCACACTGATAATGGCTTGGAGTTTTGTTTAGATGAATTTAATGGCTTCTGTAGGTCAGAAGGAATTATGAGAGATTTAACAGTCCGACGTACTCCACGGTAAAATGGTGTGGCAGAGCGAATGAATAGAACATTAATGGAGAAGGTACGTTGCATTGGCTCCAATGCTAGGCTACCTAAGTCGTTTTAGACTGAAGCTGCTTCTATAGCTTGCTACTTGGTAAATCGCTCTCCTTTTATTGCTATTAACAAGAAGACTCCACAGGAGGTATGGTCGGGTAAACCCGCAGACTACTCTAATTTAAGAATTTTTGGTTGTCCTGCATATGCTCATGTTGATAATGGTAAATTGGAGCCTAGATCTATGAAGTGTGTGTTTCTTGGTTATAAGCCTGGAGTTAAAGGCTTCAAGTTGTGGTGCCCGGAAACCAAGAAGATGATTATTAGTAGAGATGTTGCGTTTGATGAGACTACCATGTTACGTGGGACATCTACTACAGGATCTAGTGAAATTGATCAAGAGAAGTCTAAAAAACATGTGGAGCTTCAAAATGAGGCAGGTACATCATCTGATTCCACGTTCCAGTCAAGTTTAGAGAGTCATGGAGATGTTGCTTCCCCATCACCGCCATCGAGACCACTGTAGTATTCCATTGCCAAGGATAGACGGACCTAGAACAGAAGTTAGACCTCTAAAGAGGTTTGTTGAGGCCGATTTGGTGGCTTATACTTTATCAATGGCAGAATGTATTGATTGTAGTGAAGAACCTTCTGTTGGAAACAAAGTGCGCAGCGAAATTTTAAAAATTTTTCATCAGAGTAATTTCCAAAAACACAAGTTTGACATGATATATGTATAAATTAGACAGATCTTACTAACCTTTGTGTGCCGAAGAACCTCCGCAACCTGTGTAGAGAAGTAACATTCTAGAAGAGCCTCAACCAACTGGTCTTCTTTGCTAGTCTCTATCCACAACCGGAGTGAGTGTGGGCTCACACGTACAGCTCTTCCACCGGTGACTCTCCTTCCAACCAATAGAGAGAACCCAAAGCTAGTGCTCGTGATTTGTGAACAAAAGCTCTCAGGGAGTTTTCAAATGCTCACTAGAAGAGTATCACTCTTAATCTCTCAAATTGATCTGAGTAAATCATAAGACTCACTTCCTTTTTATAGCTATTGGTCCTGGGGTCAGTCCGTATCAGATTAGGTCTCAAAAACTCGAAATAGAATCAAGTTCGGATCAATATCTAATAAGATCCGCGTGAAAACGTGTAATCTTATCTCCTGTTGATCGACAGGCCGAATATTCTGATCGACAGGCCGAACAGGCTAGTTCGGCAGGCCGACCACGTCATTCGGCAGGCTAACTCTAGAGAAAAAATCTCCACGAATCTTTTATTTTCCACCCGAGATTCTAAAGAATAAAGTTTCAGTTTTGATTCAAATACCCCAATAGAAAAGATATCTGATCGAAACAAACTTTATCAAGATAATCTCTAAGAAAATAAATCAATTCACAATAATTCTACAAGTTTATCTTGATCAAATTTATCCAAAATTAAATCAACTGATAAACAAACAAGAATTATCTGATTGCAATAATTCAACAAGTTTATTTTGCACTAATTTCTTACAAAATTAATTTAACCAATAAACAGAAATGAATTATTTGATTCTTACAAATTTTAAACCAATTTGATAATTCTGACATAAGTCACCAATTATTGAAAAAGCACGTCGTGTCGTTACAAGATTTTGTGAGCTAGCAAAGGGGACCAAAATAGACCTATAAAGTTTAGGCTCATGATAATTATGAAACCCAAAATCCCAGATATACATTTCACAATTATCAACTCCAACGCTACTCCACTAAAAGCTTGGAGCTACATTCTCGAACTTTATAGAATTACGAAGCTCGTGTAGCTAAGTCTCTATGACACATCAAAGTGTATCGTATCCCCATATGATAATCCATAATCGGCTTAAGGACAAGTTCTGTCTTACCTTCCCGATTATTTTTATCTTACGTTCCATTGTCTCACCATTAGAAAACTTACCATCCAAAGATAGTATACCATTCAATCACACCTATGTATCCAAATGGTTGAGCGCTCCAGTTTTTCAATTACAAGACAACGCATATAAGAGGATATCATTACTTCTAAAGAGGAGCTATGGATTCTATATCTATGAATAACAAGTCTACACTATCAAGAGTCATGCCTCCAACGTACCAGTATGCATACCACTATTGAGATGTGGGTGTCACCCTTTGGCACATCAAAAGACACAAGTCGAGACAATGGGCCCATTATTCATCTCAGGATTAAGATATAATACAAATGATTGTCTAAAGTGAATCGATTTGCCGAGACAGAATTATTAATCCAAATCAATTCACTTTATGTCCCGATCCAACATATCGTCACCTATGACAACGTGCCAATGTTTTTATTCACGGAGTCCAACTCCGATGGTCAAAACAAACCATCTCCCAAAAGGGATATAGACAACATAACAATCTTTACATGAATAAAGCGCCCAATTTTATTCCCTCGATTGCGGATCATATGTTTTAGAACGTCACCTTAAGAATCGTGTCTTCCGCATAATCAGTCCATCATATGCCCAATTCTTAAGGTTTAGATTGACAGTCTCAGGCTACTGTTTGCTTATCATACATTCAACAAATATGAACGTAAAGAGGACAATATTTAGTATATATAAAAAAGAATAAATTCTTTATTGATAAAAATGTCTCCAAAAACGTATTATATTTTTACTCCTTAGGGCGTACATGTCTAACAATCTCCCACTTGCACTAAGTGAGTAAATATAGCAAATTTCGCATCCCCATAGCTTCCACATGCCTCTCGAAGACTCTCCTAGTAAGTATCTTCGTAAATGGATCAGCTAAATTGTTCTTTGATGCGATCTTGCACACCATGACATGCCGGCCCTCAACGAAGTCCTTTATCACATGATACTTCCGACCAATATGCTTACTCTTCTTGTGAAATCTTGGTTCCTTAGCATTAGCTACTGCCGCGCTGTTATCACAGTACAGTGATACCGCTTTATCCATATCAAGAACTACCTCAAGATCCCCAAGGAACTTGCGGAGCCACACTGCTTCCTTCGAAGCATCACTAGCCGCCACATACTCGGCCTCCATCGTTGAATCCAAAGTGCAATCTTGCTTTGCACTTCTCCAACTGATGGCACCGCCACCCAGAGTAAACACAAACCCCAAAGTCGATTTCCTAGAATCCAGATAGGATTGAAAATCCGAATCAGTGTATCCTAGAAGAGTTAAATCATCACTCGAATACACAAGCATATACCCTCGAGTCCTTCTCAAGTACTTGAAAATATGTTTTACCGCCACCCAATGGTTCGGTCCTGGATCTACATGAAATCGACTTACAATCCCGACCACATAGCTAATATCCGGTCGTGTGCAAAGCATGGCATACATGAGACTACCCACCGCCGAAGCATAAGGCACCTTCTTCATGTATTCTCTTTCTTCATAAGACTTTGGAGAGTCTTTCTTGGAAAGAGTAATTCCAGACCTAGATGGTTGCCCACCTTTCTTGGAATCCTGCATTGCAAACCTCCTGAGAATTTTATCTATGTAGCCGGCCTGAGACAAAGCTATCATTTTGTTCTTCCTATCCCGAAAGATCTGGATACCGAGAAAAAAATTAGCCTCACCTAAGTCCTTCATGTCAAACTGCTTGGTCAACCATAATTTGACCGATGACAACGCCCCAACGTCATTGCCAATTAGCAGAATGTCACCTACATAGAGTAGTAGAAAAACCACATTCCCATCCTTTATGTATTTGTAAACGCATGGTTCATCCACATTTTGTGAGAACCCATAAGTCTTGATCAAATCTTATGTTCCAAGAACGGGATGCCTACTTAAGTCCATAAATTGACTTTAACAGCTTACAAACCTTACCCTCTTGACCCGCGACCTTGAACCCGTTTGGTTGTTCCATATAAATGGACTCATCAAGATAGTCATTTAGGAAAACCGTCTTGTCATCTATATGCCAAATCTCGTAGTCGAGAGCGGCAGCTATGGACAAGAGAATCTGGATGGACTTAAGCATGGCTATAGGCGAAAAGGTTTTCTCATAATCGATTCCTTCCTTTTACATATAACCCTTAGCTACCAGTCTAGCCTTAAAGGTTTTGACCTTTTCATCCACTCCTCTTTTCCTCTTGTAGATCCACTTACACCCTATGGTTTTTTCCCCATCGGGAAGATCCACAAGCTCCCGGACTCGATTAGTCTCCATAGACTTCATCTCTATGTTCATGGCTTCTGTCCAGAGTCTTGAATCAATATCCTCCATAGCTTCTGCATAAGTATAAGGATCCCTGTCATGTTCATCCGGTTCAGCCAAGAAGGCCTCCCCATTGAACATATACCTCTCAGGTTGACGCCCGATCCTTCCATCACGCCGAAGCCCCTGAGGTTGTTGTTCAGGTTTGTTTGGTTTTTCTACACCGATCGGAATGGTTTCGTTCGAAGCCTCCAGAGTGAATGGATCACCCCTTAACTCCTCAAGCACCACTTTGCTTCAAGGTTTAAAGTCATCCGTGTAACTCTCTTCGAGGAAAGTTGCATTAGTTGAAACTACGACTTTATTTTCCTTTGGGTTATAAAAATAACCCCCTTTAGTCCCTTTTGGATATCCTACAAACACGCAAACTTCCGAACGTGCTTTCAACTTATTCGGATCCTTAAATAAGACATGAGCTGGACATCCCCATATGCGAATATGGTTTAAGAATGTCTTCCTTCTTGTCCACAACTCGTGAGGAGTTTTAGGGACCGATTTTGAAGGCACATTGTTCAAAAGATAACATGCAGTTTATAGTGCATATCCCCAAAAGGATAAAGTTAATGATGAATAACTCATCATGGACCTAATCATGTCCAACAAAGTCCTATTCCTTCTCTCCGCTACGCCATTCTACTATGGAGTGCCCGACGCAGTCAAATGAGATAAAATCCTATTCTCTAACAAGTGTCCCAAGAACTCATCAGAAAGGTATTCCCCACCTCGATCAGATCGAAGTGCCTTTATAGGTCTACCCAATTGCTTTTCCACTTCAGCCCGAAACTCCTGAAACTTATCATAGGTTTCGCTTTTGTGGTGCATCAGGTACACATACTCATATCTTGAGTAATCGTCAATAAAAGTGACGAAGTACTCATACCCTCCTCGTGCCCGGATGTTCATTGGTCCGCAAACATCACTATGCACAAGTTCTAGAACCCCTTCGGCCGTATTGCCCTTAGACCCGTATGGTCTTTTGGTCATTTTACCCTCCTAACAAGACTCACATTGAGGTATAGATTCCACCTTTAAGTTACTTAAAGGTCCATCCCTTACCAACCTTTGAATCCTATTCAGGTTAATATGGCCAAGGCGCAAATGTCAAAGATAAGTCTTATTAGAGCGAAAAGTTTTAAGTCTTTTTGAGTCATTATTATTTATCTCAGCATTAAACAATAAGTCCATCTTAGGTTTGATAAAATATAGATTATTTTGCATCCATCCAGAACAGATAAAAGATTTATTTTTACGAATCACCACTTTTTCATTAAAAGATACCACGTAAGAGTCTTTAAATAAAGAAGATACAAAAATTAAATTCCTTTTAAATTTAGGAACATAAAAACAATCTCGCAAAATTAAATTCCTATAATTATCAAAGTAAAGATGGACATCTCTCACTGCTTATGCTGAGACCAAGGATCCATCGCCCATCCGAAGCGTTAAGTCTTCACACAGCAGACTTCTCATTTCTTTGAATCCCTATAGAAAAACACAAACATGATTAGTTGCATAGGAATCTATGACCCAAATGTCACTGGATTCCTCAACCAAACAAGTTTTTAAATATAGAAGATCACACCTACCTCCATTGGAAAGGAAGTCCTTGCAATGCTTCTTTATATGCCCGACCTTACCACAGAAGAAGCACTTAAGCTTCTTTGGGCTCTTCTTCTTCTTCTTTTTGCTCTTGGTAGCAGCAGGAATAGAAGACTTCTCACTCTTGGCCCGTTGCTTCTTTCCATTCCCAGAATTAGGATTGGAACCAGAAGCACCTACCATATTGGCCTCACCACCAACAGGAGACTCCCTGATCAGCAGTTCAAACTCCTGTAACTGTTTCATCAGTTCTGTCAAGGTCATATCCCGTCTATTGCTTAAATTAAAAGTAGCTCTAAATGAAATAAATTCCTTAGACAGAGTCTCAAAGACCATAGTCATCTGAGTTTCAGCATCGATGTCAGCTCTATTGGTTTGAGCCTCAGCGAGGTAACCCATGACCAACATCATGTGCTCCTTTACAGATGTCCCCAGTCTCTGTCTACAGTTTAAGAGTTTTTGAAGTGCCCCTTGCCGCTTTATTATGGCCTAGCCTCCAAACATGTCCTCAAGATTATCCTATATCTGCTTCGTAGTCTCATAATTCTGATGTTGAGCCTGCAGCACGTTGTTCATGCTAGCCATAACATAGCAGCGGACCTGATCATTAGCATCTTTTCAGCGATCGTACGCTTGGAATTACTCATTACTTAAGTCTCCCGTAGGCTCGGGAGGACAAGGGGTTGTCAGTACATATTTCAGTTTCTCAAAGGATAGGATGATGTCCAGGTTTCATTTCCAATCGTTATAATTCTCACCGGTTAATTGGTTTTTGTCAACTATCGATGATAAAGCGTTTTTAGACATTTTCAATCTACAATAATGAATCATATACTAAACATAAGCAAATATATATAATAATTTAGTAAGATAACACAATCAAGTAAAACCATACAAATGTGTTTATGTGTCAAAACCTTGAAAATATCACAACCTTACAACGATAATTCCCAACTTAGAATTCAACAAGCTGCTAGGGGAGTCATGTCAAATTCAATCAGGAACACGGATCCCCTCCTGATTAATATATGCCATCCAGGACCCGTATGATCCAGCATATACTAATAATCATTTCTTTGGCCATTAATTTTATTAACAGAGCTCCTAGGGGAGGTTAATAATAAAATTAACGTGAGTGTATAACCATCGTTTTAATATTTTATCCATGATTTATAATCACCACCTAGGGGTGTAAAACCATAAATGATACTAAAATACCTTATCTTTTTAGAGAACCAATCTGGTACACGATAGAAATCCCTTCCTAGGGGTCGGGACCACCATGTTCTTCCTATGGACCAACGATGGAGGCCTTAGGTCCTCTCTTCGAAAACCTTCTCCCACTCAATCTTTGAAGTCAAGGTTTTATTTTAAAATCATGCATGAACAATTTTAATATGAGCGGCACTCCCTATTTTATATGACATGTTATCAATATACATGGTAAATCATATTATTATGCAGATAAGCAAAGCAATCAAGCAAAGCTACAAGCAAAATAATAATAACCGTAATATTATGGTTCTACCCTAGAGAATAGAAAACTAAGATTACAAGAGAATAATCGAGACATTTATCGATTTTTCATCCTTGAATCCTCAAGCTGTATCCTTCTTCATGTAATATCCATATTCAAGTCTTCAATCCCTTATGAATCGAATACTTCTTATTTTCGGTCATATCCAAATTTAATGTTTCTCAGAATCGTCCCAAAAATAAAATTAAAACTACACTGGAAAAATTGCACCTTTTCTGGACACTTGGTAGCTCTCGGTCGGCAGGCCGATCTAGGTGATCGGCCTGCTGATTATGAAGGTTCGGCTTGCCGAACTGAAAGTTCGGCCTGCCGGTAGAGCACCAAAATTTCTGCCCCACTGTCGGCCTGCCGGACCACATGTTCGGCCTGTCGATCTGTGACCTTCGGCCTATCGAACTATGAGGTCCGGCATGCCGACCGAGCAGAAAACCCTCAATCCAGAAAATACAATTTTAATGCAATTCATCAATTTTATTTTCAACAATTCAAAAACATAAAATTGGAGACTTGGGAAATACCTGGAGGCACCATCATCAATCTTTAAGATCCGACTTCTCGATCCGTCTTCTCTGAATAATTATTTAATTACAAAATTCTTACAAATTAAAATTAAATGACAATTCCTAGACGGAGATGATAGTCCGCCATCTAATTACATGAAAAACCTAGAAACACATTCTAACCTCTAAGGAACCATAACCAGTATTAATTAATAAATAAATAATTAAACAATGATTTAATCAACCATAATTAATTAATAAACATTCACCACATAATCCATGACAACATATATATTATATAGAAACCTAGAGTGCCATCTCTCTATAAAATTCAATTCAAGCATAGGAGAGATTAAGATCACAAAATTTATGTATATGACATGATTACAAACTTGTAAATTTATGTAAAAACCTCGGCTCTGATACTAATTGTTGGAAACAAAGTGCGCAACTGAATTTTAAAAATTTTTCATTAGAGTAATTTCCAAAAACACAAGTTTGACATGATATATGTATAAATTAGACAGATCTTACGAACCTTTGTGTGTCGAAGAACCTCCGCAAACTGTGTAGAGAAGTAACGTTCCAGAAGAGCCTCAACCAATTGGTCTTCTTTGCTATTCTCTATCACAACCGGAGTGAATGTGGGCTCACACGTATAGCTCTTCCACCGGTGACTCTCCTTCCATCCAATAGAGAGAACCCAAAGCTAGTGCTCGTGATTTGTGAACAAAAACTCTTAGGGAGTTTTCAGATGCTCACTAGAAGAGTATCACTCTTAATCTCTCAAATTGATCAGAGTAAATCATAAGACTCACTCCCTTTTTATAGCTATTGGTCCTGGGGTCAGTCCATATCAGATTAGGTCTCAAAAACTCAAAACAGAATCAAGTTTGGATCAATATCTAATAAGATCCGTGTGAAAATGCGTAATCTTATCTCCCGCTGATCGACAGGCCGAACAGGCTAGTTCGGCAGGCCGACCATGTCATTCGGCAGGCCGAACTTCCGAGAAAAAATCTCCGCAAATCTTTTATTTTCCACCCGAGATTCTAAAGGATAAAGTCTCAGTTTTGATTCAAATAACCCAATAGAGAAGATATATGATCGAAATAAACTTTATCAAGATAATCTCTAAGAAAATAAATCAATTCACAATAATTCTACAAGTTTATCTTGATCTAATTTATCCAAAATTAAATCAACCGATAAACAGACAAGAATTATCTGATTGCAATAATTCAATAAGTTTATCTTGAACTAATTTCTTACAAAATTAATTCAACCGATAAACAGACATGAATTATTTGATTCTTACAAATTTTAAACCAATCTGATAATTCCGACATAAGTCATCAATTATTGAAAAAACACGCCGTGTCGTTATAGGATTTTATGAGCTAGCAAAGGGGACCAAAATGGACCTATAAAGTTCAAGCTCATGATAATTATGAAACCCAATATCCTAGATATACATTTCACAATTATCAACTCCAACGCTACTTCACTAAAAGCTTGGAGCTACATTCTTGAACTTTATAGAATTACGAAGCTCGTGTAGCTAAGTCTCCATGATATATCAAAGTGTATCGTATCCCCATATGATAATCCATAATCGGCTTAAGGACAAGTTCTGTCTTACCTTCTTGATTATTTTTATCTTATGTTCCATTGTCTCACCATTATAAAACTTACCATCCAAAGATAGTATACCATTCGGTTACACCTATGTATCCAAATGGTTGAGCACTCTAGTTTTCAAATTATAGAACAATGCATATAAGAGGATATCATTACTCCTAAAGAGGAGCTATGGATTCCATATCTATAAATAACAAGTCTACGCTACCAAGAGTCATGCCTCCAACGTACCGGTATGCATACCACTATTGAGATGTGGGTGTCACCCTTTGACACATCAAAAGACACAAGTCGAGACAACAAGCCCACTATTCATCTCAAGATTAAGATATAATACAAATGACTGTCTAAAGTGAATCGATTTGCCATGACAGAATTATTAATCCAAATTAATTCACTTTATATCCCGATCCAACACATCGTCACCTATGATAACGTGCCAATGTTTCTATTCACGGAGTCCAACTCCGATGGTCAAGACAAACCATCTCCCAGAAGGGATATAGACAACATAACAATCTTTACATGAATAAAGTGCCCAATTTTATTCTCTCGATTGCAGATCATATGTTTTAGACCGTCACCTTAAGAATCGTGTTTTTCGCATAATCAGTCCATCATATGCCCAATTCTTAAGGTTTAGACTGACAGTCTCAGACTACTGTTTGCTTATCATACATTCAACAAATATGAACGTAAAGAGGACAAGGTTTGGTATATATAAAAAAGAATAAATTCTTTATTGATAAAAATGTCTCCAAAAACGTATTACATTTTTACTCCTTAGGGCATACATGTCTAACACCTTCCACTTATTCAGAGGCGGTTAGTTGTAATGACTCAGGGAGATGGATGATTGTTATGTAGGAGGAGATGGAATATCTTCATAAGAATGACACTTGGAATTTTGTGAAGTTGCCTAAAGATAAGAAAGTTGTTCACTGCAAGTGGTTGTTTAAGAGAAAAGATGGTATTCCAGGAGTTGAAGAAGCCAGATATAAGGGCAGATTAGTTGCAAAAGTTTATAGTCAGGTTCCAGGTGTAGACTTCACAGATGTGTTCTCTCCAGTTGTGAAGCATAGTTTGATTCGAGCTTTGCTTGGTATTGTGGCCATGCAGGATCTTGAGCTTGAGCAGTTAGATGTGAAGACCGCATTCTTGCATGGGGAGATTGAGGAGGATATCTACATGCAGCAACCAGAGGGCTTTGTAGTTTTAGGTAAGGAAGACCATATGTGCTTGTTGAAAAAGTCTCTCTACGGCCTAAAACAGTCTCTCAGACAATGGTATAAGAGGTTTGACTCATTTATGACCTCTCATGAGTTTAAGAGAAGTGACTATGACAGCTGTATCTACATAAAGAAGAACCGTGATGGATCTTACGTCTATTTGCTCTTATATGTTGATAACATGTTGATAGCTGCCAAAGATAAGGAAGAAATCAGGAAGGTGAAGTCTCAACTCAGTAAGGAGTTTGAGATGAAAGATTTGGGGGCTGCAAAGAAGATTCTTGGCATGGAGATTCTAAGAGATAGAAAGGCAGGCAAGTTGTATTTGAGTCAGAAAGGGTACATTGAGAAAGTTTTGCAAAGATTGAATATACATAATGCTAAATCTATGAATACTCCACTAGCTGCGCATTTCAAACTTTCTTTGGCTTTGTCTTGAGTTCCATATTCTAGTGCAATGGGATCACTCATGTATGCTATGGTATATTCTTGTCCAGACTTATCATATGCAGTGAGTACAGTTAGTAGATACTTGGCTAATCCTGGTAAAGAACATTGGAAAGCAGTTCAGTGGATATTCAGGTACTTGCGTGGTATTACTAATACTTGTTTGCAATTTGGGAGGACTAGAGATGGAGTTATTGGATATGTTGACTCTGATTTTGCTGGAGATCTTAATAAGAGGAGATCGCTTCCAAGATGTGTTTACTGTTGGTGGCTGTGCTATTAGTTGGAAGGCTACTTTGCAGACTACAGTGGCTTTGTCTACTACTAAGGCAAAATATATGGCAATCACTGAAGCTTGTAAGGAAGCTATTTGGTTGAAGGTGTTATTTGGTGAGCTCAGTGAAGACTTGCATATTACCACGGTGTTTTGTGATAGTCAGAGTGCTATTTTTCTCACTAAAAATCAGATGTTTCATGAGAGAACTAAGCACATTAATGTTCGTTATCACTTTGTTCGTGAGGTCATTGCTCGTGGTGATATTGTTGTGAGCAAGATTAGTACCCATGATAATCCTGCTGACATGATGATGAAGACATTATCTATATCCAAGTTTGAGCATTGTTTGGACTTGGTTGGTGTTCATTGTTGAAGTTTTCCCCTAGGGGTGTTTTTTGTGGAAGAGGTGAAGATAGCTCGTTGAAGATTTGTTCCTTGAAGTGGAATTCGTGTCAAGGTAGAGATTCTTAAAGTATGGTGACCCGAATTCAGTTTGGCCCGACCCGAAAAGTTCGCGATGTAACAGATTGTGTTGAAAAACAAAAGTGAGATTTTTCATGAGATCAGTTGTGGGCTACAGGATCAGGCCTCTGTGGTACGGACCGTTATTGTTGGGCCATTTAGTTTATGTTTTTGGTCCATAGGGTTTTGCCTATACCTATATATATGATGTATTGCGTTAGAGCTTGATCATTAGCGAATTTTGAGCCTCCCTAACGCCTCCATTATAATCTTCACAAGTTTAGTGATTTTATTTTCCTCTGCCAGTGGTTTTTTCCCGTTTTGGGTTTCCACGTAAATTCTCTACGTGCTTTTGTTCTTTGTTTCTATCGCATTAATTTTGCAACATAATGATGTATAGGTAAGTCCTAAATTTAGGTTGAAGGCCTAAGTTCTTGGGCTTGACTAAGGTCCCGAGTAGGTAATTTGGTATACCACTTCTTTATTTTTATTATTGTGTTTTACTATTTTTTTTTTTTTATTTATATCACTTCTTCCGGCTAAAAATGCCAAAGTACTTTTAGATAACATTGTTTGTCTAATTCTAGTACAAAATATTTATGATCAATTATATTTTTATACTTTTGGAAGTGATATGTTTCTTATAGAAGTAGTCAGATTGAAAAACAATACCACAACAATATTATTTCTCTAATTAACCCCTAAGGTGTTTGTAACGATGCTTATGCTACTTGAAAATGTAGGTAATACATAATTGATACGTGTGAGATTGAAATAAAAAGACCAAACATTTTTTTTAAAGTCTCCATGTTTTCTTTCTATGAGATTTTAGAGAATTGAATTTAGATGTTGTTGTGCTCAGATTTGAACGAAAGATTACCAGAACACGAACTTTAACCTCAAAATTTTTTTATTAACTTTGAAATGTCATTTTTTATTAGTAGTTGATATAAAAACTTTGTCACATCAGTTATTAATAAAAGAGTGTATTTTTCAATGAAAGATATGACAATTCAAAGTTATTACAAAAAATTGGATTAGAGTTAACGTTTTTAATACCAGTTAATATGAAAACACTAGTCTTTTTGTGGTATTTCTTGATCTACACCCTTGTTTTGCCCAATGTTATTAGTCAAGCCAGCTTGAGTTCCTGTGTACACGAGCTCAGCGTTTCATCCTGTGCACCCCGCGTTCCACCTTATCATGCTATGCCATGTGTCCCTCTTATTCCATTTTGCCAATGAATACGCGCCACATGGCAGCGAGCTTCAAATACTTCTGTTGCTGATTCTCTTGATATTTGGCGTGGAAAGAGGAATGAATAAAAAGACAATTGCCTTTTAATAGGAGATCAATTTAAAGAGCTGATCAGCATATCCCAGTATATCAGCCCTTGGCGCCCGACGTAAGTGTGAAGGTCTAAAAAAAATTTTCAATTTTCCCCAAGTTGTCCAATTTAATCAGAGCCTAGAAATTGGGTCTTTTAGGGAATTTGGAGAGACTTTTTAGAGATCTTTTGGTAGACTTTTGAAGGCATAAAAAGTGGGAGAAAAGACCTGGTGAAGAAGAAATCCACGTATGGTCGAAAGATGAAGGGTTCATCATTCTGAACACTAATTTTTCTTCTGTTTCCTCATTCGTGTTTAAAAGGATTATTATGATTTTATTTTATTTTATCATAAACTATTTTTTTTTCTAAAGGCTAGATGTTGCTTATGCTAGATACTATTTATTTTATTGTTTAATTGTTTTTAATCTATTTTTCTTCACTTCATTTATATTATCATGTTCTTAAGGCTTTCTAATTTACTTGCCATGAGTTGGATGACTTAGAAATTTAAAATTCGACATTTGAGAGAGGAAATTTTAGATTTGACTATTAAATAATATGACCTAAGATTTTATAGAGTTATAAATTTTTAGGGCCCTTTTGGTTCAACTATTTGAATAAAGTATTTGAATGAAGATTTAAATTTTTGTGAGAGAAAATACAGTAGTAAAATGATTCAAACTGTGATTCGAGTATTGAAACAAACAGGTCCTTAATAATTTAATTTCTACAAGAAATCGAAACCATTTATTAGGAATATTTTCACACGGCACTTGAAAGAGTTGAATAAATTAGAGTTCTTAGCTAATAAATTGAAAAAATTAATTAGGAATAAATAAACAATAAAAAGGCATAGTTGACAGGTAGGTAAAATCGATATCTTTAGAGTTTTATACCATTGATTGTCTTGCCAATTAAGTCTTGATTTCCTTTTAATTCTAAAAAGTTATTTTTAATTTTGTAATTTTCTTATTGTTTAGCTTTCTACATAAATTTAAGACTATTTTAATTACATTAGTGGGAATTTGATAACAATACAGAGGACGACAACTCTTTCTCACCATTCTACTACTAAAACATGACGCTGTACACTTGTGTTTTGGTCATGAACAGCAATCCGATTCAAAACTATCAAATTAAGAAAATCCTAATTTGTAATCTAATCCAAAACTATCGGATCAAAAAAAAATCTCAACCTATAATCTATTAGTGTCAGATTTTTGCGGATTAAATTTAACAAATTCTACAAATTGAGCTAGGACCTTTATAAAATAAACCTACCTTAATATGAAATAGCTCAATATAATTTAATTTATTATTATATAATATCTTAATAAATTCCAATACTTAAAACGTGTTTGAGGCTGGCTCTTTAAACGTAAACGTCAAAATGGCCGGCAATAATGTCCAGAAACTAAACTAACGAGAGAAACAATTGAGGAAAATTTTATATAATGATGTATATTGTTAAAATTGTATATAAATAGTATATATATTTTTGGATTTACAGATTAAAAATTGTTCAATTCCTAATTCATTCTAAAACTTTAGGTTTATACAGTCATTTGTTGGATGACTTGTCCATGTGATGAAGAAATATGTACGGTTTTTACTTTTTAATCCAGAGTTGTTTCTGTGCATCGAGGTTTACTTTTTAATACAGTCATTTCCCAACCTGCCAAGTGTTTATTTATTGAATTTTGTTGATGTGCTAAAAAAAGGGTTAAATGCAATCTTTTACTGATTTGAAAGTAACCTTGCCAATCGTATTTCTTCTGGAATAAGCCATTCTAAAAATAAAACTCTACCTGGCTGAACCTTTCCTTCATGTTTCATGTTTTAATCTTCCCATTTAGGTCTGACTATATTTCAAAGTAGAATGTGAGGTTTTGATGTTTGGATTGCTCTAAACACTGAAGATGTTTATTTGATTGAATTATATTTCTCACTCTCAACCTATTGGATTGTAGGTAAATGTGTATGAGTGTATTAAAATACAAAGTCTTAACGTGTTCTTTTGTATTTATTTACGTCGTGCAACATTTGTCTTAAAACTGCTATTTGACTTTATAAAGCTCGAATAGGCTTCTTGTTAACTTGCTTAGATTTAAAAGATTTTGAAGTAAAATTAATTATTTTCCATTTAATTTGAAAGGAACTTCAAACCTATAACATACTTAATATAATCAATTATTTTTAGACTCTAATTAGCAAGTAATAACCGATGGAGTGTGAGCCTTGACAAGACATGTCAAGGCTTTAGTTTTATTTTTTGTTTTGTTTTGTTTTTTTATTGTTTTTGTTTTTGTTTTTTCATGGGGTAGGTGTTGGTGCATTCCAAGTTGCAATTTTTATGGATTCATGCCTTTTATTTTTATTTTTATTTTTATTTTTAAAGTATGTTGATTGTCTTTCTTTGTACAAGAAGGCCTTCATTTGCGTCGTCCTTGGAACTCAAGACTTGCTTGTAGAACCGAACGTTGCCGATGTGGCTCAATGGTTATTCTTCTCTCTCTATGGAAAACCATCTTGATGAGACAATTTCTTGCTTGCTTCAGCTCACAAAGACGATTTAATTTAGAATAAAATAGGCAAGTAAATTATTTGAAAGGTTTAGTATTTGAGCAATAATTGCTGCAATTTAACTTAAAAAAGTTATTAAAATAGCCTATTGTTTATTACATAAATACACATCTTAGTTTTAATTTGTTCTTAATTTATCTATTTGTTTCTGAAAACTACAAAGATATCTTTTAAATTTGAGAAATATTTTTCAATTCGTGCATTTTTTTGTTTGGAATATAATGAAAAGACAAAAAAACTTTAAATATTATAGATCTGAAAAACATTTTAAACTAAAAACATCGAAATCATAAGGCAAAATCTTATTTTTTTAAATTAAAAAATACCACCATCTATAATACTTTTGAAGGAAAACATAAAAAAAAATTTAAAATATAACTGTTTAAGGGTATTTTGTTTTTTTCTTGTCCTTTTCTTTTTTTTTTTCCCCTTCATAAACATGAGTGAAGGATGGAATTAGAACATGTTTTTTCAAATATCAACTATATTTTTGTAGTTTTTAAAAATAAAAACATAATTTGATAAAAAACTGAACTATAAAGCATACTTATGATTCACCCTTTTGCTTTATTTCGAAGAAGACAGCCTAAAAGGCCTAGTAAATTTGTTTTCCGGTCTCTATACATAATTCATAATTGTTCAATATGACTTGCGTGACTCTCGTGCACTATTACATACTGTGTACATAATCAAAAAACTTCCTTTACTGTAATCCTTGAAAATGGAATTAATAATATTGTAAGTTTCCACTTATGATTCAAGACCAAACTTTGACCAAAATAGAACGGCAATGGTTTATCTTGTACCAATATATTGTCAACATCAACTAAAAAATAATAGCTTTCACAGCAAAATGCTGACAAAGATGATTTATATTTTTTATGTTGGACTATGGTCAAAAACCAGAACTTTCGGCCATCAGTTTATTTTAAAGAATTGAAGCCAGAGTGCAGCTGTAAGTTGCTTTTCAATTTCTATATATAATATATATATATATATATATATATGTATTTGGGAAATTAATACCATTGGCTCTACTATAATACTGAGATTAACATGTCATTACGATTTTTCTCAAATTTAAAAGTTACTATAAAAGTGAACTAAAAAAAAAAAAAAAACTTTTCCTTAGGGAATAAGGGAAAGGGAAAGGGAAAGGCATCTACATTGCATAATTTGGGGGCACTTGAACAGTTTTGTGGTGTCATCTTGAACAATTAAATTAACAAGTTAATTGAAAGTAAGGATTATGGGGACAACCAATTAAAAGCCTTTTGTCCAAAGACGGAGCTGCAGTACAACCACATAATTAAAAACTCTCTCTAAGTGCTTTGTTTGTTTGCACATAAAATGTCGTTTCCTTCCTACCAAACCGACACAAAATTTACTTCTTACATCGGATCACTTTAGATCTAACCTTAAAAAAGTTATTAGCTTTATACAATGGAATCTTGTTGTCCATGCCAAACGCTTTATCATTCTATACTGGCTCCCAAGAAAAACTCGTCTAATTTGAGAAGCATATTATTCAGTTATTTTGATTGAGATAGAGAGACAAGAAGAGATCATTAGAAAGCATATTATTAAGTGGGATAGACACTGGTGGTAGTGGATTCTTTTTCGTTAGGATGTTCTCCTTATTTTTTCAGTTTTGTTTGAGTTTTATTTTGCTTTTTTTTTTTTTAATTTATTTTCAGTGTCTAGTAAAGGGATGGTTTTCTTGTCTTTGGTCTTTGGTTGTATAGCGGTTAGATCTAAATTTATGTGAGGTTATATGTGCCCTTATTAAGATAGATTTAGATTTTGATTGATTAGTTTTGTCCATCAACAATAGTGGTTTATTGTAGCAAGCTGTTGATGAGCCTTATTTTAAGTGTTGAGTAGGGTTTTTCCCTTTGAGTCTCTATGCCTTTTTTGTCTATGTGCTTCATATGTGTTTTTCTAGTAGATCCAGTCTTTATCTAGGATTATTTGTGCTTGCTGTGGATGATCATATACAAATTGTTTCTACTAGTTTTAGTTGAATAAAGTTTTATTTCAATAAAATATTGTATTTATTTCTAAGTTTTTAAATAATGATGAATATTGAAGAATTATTTAGACAAATAAGTTTTATATAAAAAAACTTTAAGTAAAAACGTCAATACTAAAATTAAATCCCGGAGGCTCAAATGTGGTTAGGGTTGCGTCTTAATTGGTGTAATGATTCAAAAGGCAGGAGCTTTTGTACAACAAGCTCCCTTTGTTTTTTTTTTTTTTCAAGGACAGAGAATTTCTTTTTTACAAAGTGTACAATCGTGCCAGTGGTAAATTTCTACATCCAGTTAATAAAATATTAACAGAACTTAAACTGCAAAAGACGTTAGTTATTCTTCTTATAAATTAACCAAAATGTTATGGCATTTTCCCTGGTATTTTCGGATTTTTTTTAGAAAACATTGCAACAACATCATTACCAAAGTCAATAATTTTACTGGATTTTCATTTTTTGCCATCCCTTTCTTCGAAAGTTTTTCACCCAACAAAAGGATTTTTTTCGAAATTCCTCTCATAGAATCCAAAAATATCTTATCTCTAAGACTGTTGAAAAGGGTTTTTTGATTGGCTTACTTATCCGCAACCGACGTTTGTAAACTGTTAACTCTGATAATTTTCCTTCTCACACGTCAAACAGTTAAAGAAAATATTTATCGATTAATTACTTTTTTAATGTCCACCTTAAAAATTACCTTGCACAAAACCGACGCAAAACTCAAAAATTAAGTAAAAAAAAAAAATAATAAAAGAAAGGTTTGATTAAAAAGACCTCCAGAGCGGCACACTGGAAAGAAAGCGCGTGCGGGACACGAGTTTGAAGTTGGGAGAAAAAGTGGGGCCCGTAGTCCACCCAAGTGACGGTCTTAGTCAGTCTGAAGTGTGTAATGTATCCATACATAGTATCATGTATGTGCCTGCCTGTCCGCCTTTTTGCATGGAACGGAACCAGTAGGGGTGCACAAAAACCGCCCCGCAATCGTCGACCGCCCGCAACCGTCGGCCGCCCGCCCGAAAAAAAAACTATGCAGGTTCAACCCGTCCATTGGCTGGTTCAACCCGCCCGCCTACATATGTTGGCGGGCGGGTACGGTTTTAAATTTTAGGGGGCGGGTTCAACCCGAATCCGCCCGCCTAATTCTTAAAAAAAAAAAAAAAAATCTTAATTTAAACATCTCCCACTCCTCATTCTTTAAAAAGAAAAAGAACATTTGACTTTGTTCATCATTTCATCTGTAGTATCCTGTTATTTTCGAACCCAATGAACAGGTTTTATGGAAGAACAAGAATTCTTGACTTTGTTCATCACTTCATATATAGTTGATGTTTCTTGTTGCAATGAATGATTATGTTTCTTAATTTGTTGTGAATATGGTTATTGTCTTTAGGCGTCAAACTTGATTGTTGTTGAGAATGCTTCATACATTATCGTCTTATATTTTCTACAAATTTTCTTCACTTTTTTTTAATAAAAAAGAGCTCAAAAAATTATATTGTACATTAGTGTAGACCCAACCCGCCCGCACCCGCCCGGCCCCAAACCGAAACCGCCCGCGGTTTGTGGGTTGGTTAATCGCCAACCCGTCACTTAAAAAAACCGCCCCGCACCCGCCCAAAAACCGCAAACCCGCCCGTTGTTCACCCCTAGGAACCAGCCATTCGCTGTTCCCTCTCACTCTATTTATTTCCCTTTTTATTTTTATCTTTTCATTCATTCTCACCCTTCTCTCTCCCAACAAAATTAAAAAAAAAAAACAAAAAAAGGAAATTAAAAAAGTAAGAAAAATCCTCTCTCTAGACTTGCAGAAACTGATGCTACACTGCTCCTCTCTTTCAATGATTCTCTCTTCCTCCTCCTTTGCAACTGCAAGGCCACTTCTTTGAAATCAGGTGCGTCTCATCCGTTCTTCTGGTTCTGGTACGCTAACCCAAATCAAATCCTGTTAGTTAGTTAGTTAGTTTGATTAATTAATTCCTTAAATTTTACTCTTTTCATCTTCATTTTTTTTTGTTTCTCAAGAAGCCAGATCGTTCGTTTCTCGATTGGTTGTTAGTTTCTACGAATTTTTCTTTTTCTTTCCTTTTTTATTCGCTGAATGATCAGATATTTTGTTTTGTTGCCAATTCCGTTTGTATGTTATATTTTGTGGTTACGCTTTTTCTCGATTGTTCAATTGCTGAATTCCGTCCTTTTTTTTAGTGATTTCATTTGCCGCGAAAAATGATTCTCTCAACTTGATTTCGATTCTTCTACTTTTACTTCTGCTCTCTTTCTTGTCTGCTTTTGATTTGATTGTACTTGTTTTTGGATTTATAATTGCGAGAAAGTTCAAAGTTTTATGGGCTTTTAACTAGGAGATACTGTAAGTTCATAGTTTTATAGTTTTTTTAAGGACAGATATCATTGATTTTGCGTCGGAGGAAAAATAAATAAATAAATAAACAGATCAATAAATGAATAAATAATAACTAAACTATCATCCTTTTCCTTGTTTCCTTCAGTTCTTGCTAAAAAATTTTCCGCTTTGGATTTCTCTATCATATATTTCAGGCGTTTCTTATAGCCTCTTGGTTGTTAGATTGAGTTTTCACTATATGTTTGTACGCTAAAGTACAATAATTTTTGTTTTTCTGGAATTATTTATCTATGCTATTTTTCTTCCCCAATTGAATACTTAGCAGCAGGTATGCCAAGCCATGGCTACTTTTGTTTTTTGTTTTGTTTTTTCTTTTTTGCTCTGTGTATTTTTTTCCTCGTTTATTGTGTTTGTTTCGCATCATACGGTAGTCTTTTTCTAAAGAAAAATTTTCAACTGTTGTGTTGTATATTGTTCAGTAGATCTTCTTTTCTAAAGAGTAAAAGCTTTAGATTTATGCGGGGGGCATTCTTTAGATTCTGATGTATGCTATGATATTGAACGTGGGAATTATAGCAGTCATTTTTTTTCCTTTTGTATGGGCTTGATTTAAGCACGTTGTCATTTTTTTTTTGGTTGTGGAATAAGGAAAAAAAATCGCTATATTCATCCAAGAGCTTCAAGGAGCGGGCTCCTTTCTGGTATATGGCTTATGATTCATTCCTGCCCCCCGATTTTGACGTGATTTCGAACTGAATTTTCAGGAAGAAGATTGCGTCCATGTCAGATAGTGAGAGGGGAAAATAGCAGGCAGGGACTGAAAAATGGGGGCGTCAAGCTCTAAAATAGAAGAAGATAAAGCCTTGCAGGTATGTAGAGATAGGAAGAAGTTTGTTAGGCAAGCACTTGATGGGAGGTGCTCAGTAGCAGCAGCTCATGTTACATATATTCAGTCACTCAAAAACACAGGAGTGATTCTTGGGAAATTTGCTGAGCCTGAGGTTCCTATTGAATCTTCTTTGTATGCTTCGACTAATGCAACACCTGAGCCTCTTGCTTTAACTGAGAAAGCACTTTCTCAATTCTCACTCTCTTCTCCGTCTGTCTCGCAACATGTGGATGCAACAGAAACTTTTTCTCCAACACCTTCTCCTCCTAGCTCTAGTCGAATTCACACAAACCATATGAAATTTGGTGGCATCACTTCCAGAAAGGTTGAAGAAAAACCCTCGATACCTGTTGTTGGGACAGTGATCTCCTCAAGCACGCCACAGAATACCACACCGCAATCCACTAGTAGACCTGAAAACTCACCATTTGAAGATTCTTCCCTCCCTTCTGGAGCTCCACCATGGGATTTCTTTGGTCTTTTCCATCCAATTGACCACCAGTTTTCTTTCCAAGATGGTAAGAGTGTGAGCCAAGGGTTTGAGAGTTCTGATGATATAAGACGTCTAAGAGAAGAGGAGGGCATTCCGGAGCTGGAAGATGACGAAGAGAAGGGTTCTGTTCGTGGAAAAGAAGGATCTGAGGATTCAGAAGATGAATTTGATGAGCCAGCCACAGCTTCTCTGGTTCGAAGTTTCGAAAATCGTAATAGAGTACATGATCATGGTGCAGTTGATGCTTCAACTGCTGTGCCTTCTGCAGGAACTGCAGCTTCAGAAACTAAGCCATTGAACGGTGAAAAAAGCCATTATCCTGTCATGCCTTCTGCAGGAAGTGTAGCTTCAGAGACTGAGTTATTGAATCGGGAGAAAAGTAACTCCCCTGATTTATCGCCATTAAGAGCCGCAGCATCAGTAACATCAGTTGCATCTGAAACAAATAAAGAACAGGTGAAAGAGGGTTGTGTCGAAAATAAGGTTGCTCCTAAGGACTTCTTTTCAAGCATAAAAGATATTGAGTTTCTATTTATAAAAGCTTCTGAGTCGGGCAAAGAAGTTCCAAGAATGCTTGAAGCCAATAAGTTGCACTTCCGCCCAATATTCCCAGGGAAACAAAGTAAGATTCTTTTATCTCCTCCCCCACTCCCTCCCCTACTACACTGCAACGTTGGTTCAGGGGAAGGTTTTAAGTTTGCTTTAGTTGTTCCTTAAAGATTATCAGCTCAAATACACGTGTTATATTTTGTTAAATGGAGTTTGATAATGAGATTTATGACAATATTCCGCAATTTTCATCCCACTTAAATAGAAGTTGCACCAACATCTCAATTCAATTTAAACATGGTTTGATTCACACTCCACAACTTGCCAGTTTCAAAACAAATGAAAATAACGCAGCTTCTTGGTGGGGCTGTTGACTCAAGTGATGGCACATGTAACTTCATGACTATGAAATACGTTGATTCTTTTTAAGGGTTGTAGAGTACTTTCTTCTTTCATCCTTTCTTTCTTTTCTCCCCTCTAAACACCTAGAAGTTTATTTGCTTTATATTTATGCGTGAATGATAAAAATAAGAGAACCTTCCATTGTATCAGGTGGTTCAACAGCATCTACATTTCTAAAGGCTTGTTTCTCTTGCGGAGAAGATCCAAGTCAGGTTCAGGAAGGTAACGTCCTTGTATATGTTCTTCCTAATTGTTGTATGTACTCAATACAAAATTTGAAAGGTTATGGGTTTTGACGCATATGGATTACATCTAATTAGCTAAAGGTTCTCAGATTGATAACTTGTCCCCAGTTTATCCTAATTATATTTTTAGACAGAACATATGCATCTTAAAGAAGATTATATGCATAAAATATACCTGAAAAATGGAGTGATGTTTGCGAAAGGCTTCTAGTAACGTAGGTAAGTCATCTTGAAAAGAGAAGGTGTGGACTTGACATTTTAGAAGTGAAATTGAAAGAACTGTGGTATTGAGTCAAGTTTTTGCAGAGATCATATGCTCAACACTTGAGAAATATTGTAGAATATGTATGGAAATCTTGAATTTCATGGAAAGAGCAGAAAAGGATTAAGAATTATAGTTAAGCATGACATACTCCTACAAGTCAGTTTATTGAATAAAGGCGTGTGCTTATTTAGCTTGGATGACACTTGGGTGCAGCTGGATAGAAAATATGACTAGACTTTATGGATGCTTATTGTGCTATGACCTCATGGAGGAAGGGTAAAAATATGCTTTTCTTAGATATATGAAACATAAAGCATAATGCTTGATATAGAATAATTTTAAAGTTTAATCTTTTGGTTAAACTGATTAAAACGTCCATAAAGCATTCTGTGGAAAGCAGTAATTCAGTTGATGTGGCAGAGCTAAAATAAACTCCATTTTGAAAAATTCTCAGAATTCAAATTCGAAAACAATCAAGTCTTGAGAGTGTTCAATATAGGCCCACGTCCTACTGTTTTAAATATAGACGGATGCATTTGCCTTGTGGTGTGGTAGTTCAAAGTTAAGTTATGTCATAGTTCTCTAGACATTAGTATCAAATAGGATTCAATGACAGCCTTTCCACTTTGATGTTGAGGTCGAGAAATAAGTAAGATAACTTCTGTAAATTTTCATCTTAGCTTGTGTCCTTCAGTATTGTTCACGACTTGCTTTATTTTGTGCTTGAGGATACACAAATTTTTTTTTAGATAAGGTCTCTTAATCTTTAATTCTCGGTATATTTCCTGGCTTGCTTTATTGTATAGTAAAAGAATAAAAAAATTTTTAAATACCGCAAGTTCTTTTCATTATCTTGGATTGGCTCTACCATCAAAAGTACTTAAAGAGGTTACAGAACCCATGTGAGATTTGATTTTCTATGCCCCGAGATGGTTGTGTGACATTATTCGCTTTTTCTTGATTTTAGTACCATTATTACATGGATCATGTTCTTTCTTGTTCGTCGCAGAAGAACCTGCTCAAACAGAAGTAAAGTATTTAACTTGGCATAGGACCACATCATCTCGATCATCGTCATCCAGGAATCCTTTAGGAGCAAACTCAAAGGATGATTTCGAGGACTTAGCTGGTAGTGTTTTTGAAAATATGTGCATGATCTCAGGAAGTCACGCCTCAACCTTGGATAGGTTATACGCATGGGAGAGAAAACTATATGATGAAGTGAAGGTACAGTCAACCCTCACTATTACTTTCATCATAATTACCATCATATGATGAACATTTTTATTATTTTATAATTTGCCACTTTTTATTCTATTCAAGAAAAAAAAAACACTGTTCAAATGAGCAGCAAATAATTTCCTTTGCTCTTGACCTACTTTGTAACATTTTAACTTGGGGAAAATATCACACTAGTTCGTTTAGCACTATATCAAATTGGTATTCTCATGTTCAGGAAATTCCGTTGAAGTACCCTGTTAATAACAAAAATATCTTCTTGGTACCCTGAGCCCATTGGATCAACAGTTTTTTCCTTTTAGTCTAAAACGTTGCTCTTTTTTTTTTTTTTTTAACAAGCCCATAAAATTCCACTTTTTGGGGACAACTTTTTTTTTTTTAAAAAGAATTTTGTTTTTGTTTTTTCAAATATTTTGCCTTTTAGTTTATTTTTAGACTAAAATAGAAAAAATGACTTTTTATATTAGAAAAACTGATCCAAGGTACAGAGATGATAATAATGAGGTGCCCCGTTGGCGTTATCGCAGCCAAGGTGACAATATAATGAAGTGTTAAACTACTGAGTACCTGTATGATATATTTAGGCCCTGTTTGGAATGGCTAAGCTGCTTTTGGCATGATCAGCCCAAAAGTTGTTTTGGAACTGTTAGGTTGATTAAACTTTTGGCTTTTATAAGCACTTTTGAAACAAGCCACCTTTTTGGTGCATATGAAAAGTTTATTTATTTACCTTTTTAACCTTGTATTTGTGAATAACAAATTGTAAATTCCATATATATCGTTACATTATATTATTTTTTATAATAATAAGAGCTTTTGACTTAATTAAGCAGGTTCAAATGCTCTTCTAAAATCAAAAAATGCTTTTTCATACACTATTTAAATACTAATTAAAAAGCTTTATCTTATGTTTCTCTTCTTCTACTGTTTAAAAGCAAAAACACAAGTTATCCCAAACGAGCCCTTATTTTCTGCTTTTTTTATTGGTTTTTGTATCGACTTCTTTTGACTTTTGTACATACTAATGCTTACCGAGGTAAAGTCACCTCTAGTCATATCTGGTTTTTCAAGAAACAGTCACTTTAACAAACCATTTCTTGAACTTTGGACATATGGAATCTAACCTCTTTTCAAAGTTGGTTATAGTTCAAGGAAAAAGAAAACTGAAGCAAGTAAACTTTGTTGACAAGTCAGATACGTGCAAGTTAATTACAGCCAAAAAATAAATAAACATGAAAAATCACCAAGGTCCGATAATAGTCCTGAATAGAAATATAAGTGTGGCACCAATCTTCATGTACTTTGCAGAAAGTTATTGCACGAAAGATGTATACATAGACCAACTATGACAATAACAAGTACGAGTGTGACTCAGAATAAGGGGCCTTAAGAAGGCTTTTCTGTTACCCGTTACATAGTCATGGTTTTTGTTTATTGGAGAAAATATCACACCTCATGCATTTCCTCTGTTTTTTCTTTCCCAAAAGTCACGTTACCTTTACTAGATCATACATTTTGTAAATTTTCTTATGCAATCCAAATCTTTGTCGTAGGCTAAAATGTTTGTGGCAGTATATATCATTGGTACATGAGATTTCCCTGTAATTGATATCATCAACTTTTTGCGATTCTTCATATCAGGCTAGTGAGATTGTCAGAAGGGAGTATGATGCCAAGTGTAGGATTTTAAGGCAGCTAGAATCAAATGGGGAAAGTTCTCACAAAATTGATAGAACTCGTGCCGGTGTCAAAGATCTGCATTCAAGAATTATAGTTGCTATTCACAGAATTGATTCTATATCAAAGAGAATTGAGGAATTACGGGACAAAGAGCTCCAGCCACAACTTGAGGAGTTGATTGAGGGGTATGTATTTGATAATTTTACTTCTCGTCGCTGGTTCTCGTTTAATGTGTCCTATTTTGTTGTGGAGAATATTTCATACTATACAGTATGCATAAATGCTTCTAGAAACATTTGATTTATTATTCAATGCAATAAACCCCTCGGGCCGGCGACTAGTGGTAGGTGGTCCCATGGCAGCAGTTGGGATGATTTAAGCACGGCCTAGTCCCTTTGGCTATAGAATCGTGTGGTTTCTGGAAATTTAAAACCCGATTAAAAAGAGATTAAAATGAAATAGAATAATTGAGAATATAATTTTTTTTAGGATTTAGAAGACTCTAGTCCCTTTGGCTATAGAATCGTGTTGTTTCTGGAAATTTAAAACCCGATTAAAAAAAAGATTAAAGTGAAATATAATAACTGAGAATATAATTTTTTTTAGGATTGAGAAGACTGGTTCACAGTTGAGAGTTATCAACTTGTGAATAAGCACCTGTTATGATACAATCAGGAGTTGTTTTCATGAGTTGCAAAGTATTGTTTAAACATTGTTAAGTAGTTTGAATTGGATGTTAGTTTTTCCTAGTATATTTCTTTTAACTTCATCTGCTTTGCTCTTCGTGCAAATGTTAGGCTAAGCCGGACGTGGGATGTCATGTTTGAATGCCACAAGCTTCAGTTCCACATTATCTCGATTGCATTTAACACTGGCAACACCAAAATCTCAATGCACTCGGAATCACGTAGGCAGATTACTGTCTCTCTTGAAAATGAACTTCGCTCTCTCTCATCAAGCTTCATCAAGTGGATTAGTGCTCAAAAGTCCTATTTTCAGGCAATAAATGACTGGCTCTTCAAATGTGCACCCAACAAAGAAAAGTCCAGCAAGAGAAAAAGCAGACTACCGCCCCCAAAATTGAGATACCTTGGTCCTCCAATATATGTGATCTGTGATGTCTGGATGGAAAAGATCAATGCCTTACGTGTAAAAGAAGTAGCAGATTCTATAAAGGATTTAGCTGCTGAAACTGGCAGGCTTTTGCCACGTCAAGAAAAAAGAGACGGTAAGGATGCAACTCTTCCCAATTTAACATCTTGGACTACTGATAATAATAGTGAAACAGCTGTCAATGGACTGAGAGACGAAGCCTCAGAAGACTTCATTACGGGGTTTGATCATTTCCGGTCAAGCTTGGTGGCGTTTTTCGGACAGTTGAACAACTTTGCAGCATCTTCTGTCACGATGTATAACGAACTTGATAAAGCCATCCGGGATGCCAAGCGTAATTATGAAAGAACCCAATCCCAATCCCAATCCCAAGCTCAATCTCAAACCCAAGTTTGATTGGGGAAGACAGTCTTATGCGGCTGAGAAGAGGAATGCTTGGAAATTGATGGCTGCATGGCCAAGAAAGACGATCAAATCTCACGTACAAGGTCGTTTGAGCATTACATTTTGTTTATCGAGACGGGAATAAAAGGAAATTGGTATAAGGTTTTATGTTAAAGAATCAACTGAAAAATAAAGGAGTAACTATTTGGAGTTTGACAATGGGGTGGCGATTGTAGTTTAAGATTGTTAATTACTGGGGCCTGGTGAGAAAATGAGGAATTTTATGCCAAGGAAACTTGTATAGTGTTTCTTTTTTTGTAATCACGGGAACGGGTAGAGTGGTTTACCCCCTTGTTCTGCTGTAATTATCAATCATTTATAATGCATTTGCAATAATGTCTTGTTTATTTCTCCTCTTTTTCTTGTTATACTTCTTGTATCTACGTTAATTGTAATCCATGAACATAATGCATGTAGTGAATAAAAGATATATTTATCTTTGCTTGCGATTCTTCCATCTTTGTTATTCCTTTTACCTTTCTGTTGGCCTTTGCCCTTAATAACCTCCCTCAACCTTTGAGCTTTTAAGTGGACGTGGTGCTTTGTTACTTTATATTAATTGTTTTGGACTAATGGATCTTGTCAAAATTATTTTTGTTATTATTATTATTATTTACCGATTTGATGGTTGAAGGATAGCTACTCATCGATGGATATCTTTTTCGGTTTCTATTGGAAAAATTGTTAAGTTTTGAGAGGATATTCATTATTTTTATACCTTGTGTTTTAGGTTTATTCAAAAATTATAGCTTTAGTTTTTGAACTCATGTATTCGTTTATATTAGATTTAATATACAATCAATATCTTATTGTGGTCATTAATTGATTTTAACCTTTAAAATAACCTAACATTGACAAAAACTTTCAGAAATTGGAAGGAAAGAAAACAAACCAACACACACACACACACACACACAAAAGTGTATTTTTAAGCATTTTTGAGGTCAAAACCTAGAGTTTAAAGAATGTTATTTTTTTTTTTTAGTTTTTCACTTTTTAATTTGAAGGTATTTTGTGCATTTTTAGGTCAAAATCAGGAATTGATCGTGAAAAGATATATACTATATATTAAATCTAATATGATGGAATGTTTTCATGAGATAAAATCCTAAACCTCGTTTAATAGTGTTTTTAAAATAGGTGAAAATGGTTTTGTATTGAAAAATGAGAATTTTTGAGGAATTGTGCTGAGAGTGTTGTTGAAATTTTTGCCTCAAAAAACGTGTAAAAACATTTTTAAAAATCCAAAAAAATACCAAACAGAGCCATTATGTTGTTGGTGCAGATGAAATATCATAGTATGTCATCCATGCTCCTCGTAGACGTAACAAGTCTCAAGCAAATACCACTGCTTCAATATCAGAAGCAAATCTATTAGGGTGTTTGGTAAGTTGGTTAGAACCGTCAGTTAGAACAGTTTTTACTATAGCATATGGGAGCTTTACATTATAGGGATTTTTTTATTGTTACTGTAACATGTAAGAGTTTTATACTATTTATAACTGAGAAAGTGATCTAGACCACGACTGCCAAACACCCTTGATCTACAAACATTATTATATAGAAGAGGGAATCTCCTTTGTTTTTTGGCATTTTGGAGTAAAATGCTCATCTTTAAGCTTTTGTAAATAATCGAAGTTTACTACTTTTGTATATTAATGATATAAAGTACTTTAATGATCTAATAATTTATAGTTTATTATTGATTAACTTGATAGTTTATTCACTCAAGAACTTACAGATTATTCAATGATAAAATATTAGGAGATCAATGATAAATCAATTTATTAGTGATAAACTATATTTAATAAATGATATATACTGATAATAATCAATGATATATATCAATGATATGTTAGAAGTATGACCCACATGATTAATTAAAGGCCTATTAAATTTATCAGATTTATTTATTTAGTTTAATAATTATTTAAATGTTAAAATCCTATTGGCTATGAGGGGATACACCTCTTATTAAAGGATGTGTCTACATTTGAAAGGATGTGTGCTTTGATGGAAGGCACTTATTGAGGATCTATAAATAAGAGTCTAGTCCTCTCTCCACATAATTGATTGTATTCTTTCTCTCCATTAGAAAATATGTTACATTAATTGTGGGTATAGAGAGAAAAATTAGGTTCTTCTTCTTTGATACTTTCTGTTCAAGGGTTTTCTGTAAATTGAACCCATAAATAAAGGTACACTCTAAATCATCTTCTATGAAAATTATTGAGTTATAAGATTTTTGAGAATTACAGATATAAAAGTTTTATATGTGGTATCAAGAGCATTTAGGTCTTTGAAACTCATGATTTTCCTTTAGAATTATTTTTGCATTCATTTATGAACCCTAAAATTTTTGAAGGCCAATTAATTTGTTTTCTGCTGCCATTAGACAAATTTAGATTAAGTCAATTGCTACAAGGTTTTTGACTTTCTATATACGATGATCAGTATTTTCATCTTCATATGAAATCGTTTGTGGTCTGTGATTAAAGAAAGGGTATATACATGAATTAAAGATATTGGTTTGTTTGGTTGAATTAATTTGTAATTGTCTGTAAAGATAACAGCTTGTTTTTTTTTTTTTTTTTCCTTTTCTTTTGCATTTCTTAAATTAACTTTAAGATGTGATTACATATGTAGATACGGTCCTTTAAGTTGTATTCTGGTAATGAATTACATGTATACTTTGGAATTAAAGATGCATAGCAACGATTTACACAGTAAGTTAAAGAACAAAAAAAAAAAAAAAAAAGCTAGTGTGATATTATATATTGATCACATTTGATTTAACTTATCTATGTACATACATATATGTATACAATATTATGTTTTACAGAAACAAGTTTTACTTGTTTTATTTGTCCTTTGTTAGTTATAAAGGTTGTTCAAGTTATGCGTACATGTTTATGATCAAATACATAATCATTTATTTCGTTAAACAATAAAAATTTTTGTTTCCAATTTTGAAATTACATTATTGTAGTTTGTTAGTCATCAAAGTGGTCAAACCTTAAGATTAGTAATTTTTAAATTGAGAAACAAGAGTTCAATTCCTCATAGGTAATTGAATATCATCTATTATAAGAACTTAGAAATCACTTAAAGGTTAATTAATTTTCTTTATAATTGGTCAATGTAATAGTTAATATTAATATGTCCTATTATTTTGTTTGTTTATCCAAAGATATCAAGTATTTTTATTGGACATATTTATGATTACCAAAATTAAATTTTTATTTTTAATTAGTATCATTTGTAGTTTGTATGTCTTAGTATCACCCAAAGTAGAACTAGGATATGCAATTATTGTCTTAGTTTGAATCTAATTATATGGTCATCTCAAAACATTAATGTATGGATGTTTCTTGCATATTTGCAGTATCCGTTTCTGTTTCTTTGCATTCACATGCTTCATCTGTTCCCCTATTTAATGGATTGAATTTCTCTGATTGGCGCGAACAAGTCCAATTTCACTTAGGTGTCTTGGATCTTGATTTAGCACTTCAAGATAAAGACCACTACTATTATTGATGATAGTAGTGAGGAAGAGAAATCTTTTTATAAGATATGAAAAAGGTCAAACAGATTAAGTTTAATGTTCATGTAGATGACAGTAGCAAACAACAGTAAAAGTACTCTTCCCAAGACTGAAAGTGCAAAGGAATTTATGAAACTTGTGAAAAAGCGCTCTCAAACTATTGATAAGTCTCTTGTTAGTACATTCATCGCTAAATTAACGAACATAAAGTTTGATGGTTCTTATAGTATGCATAAGAATGTCCCTAAAACGACAAATATAGCAGCAAAATTGAAGTCTTTAAGGATGTCCGTGGATGAGTTCTTTCTAGTACAGTTCATTCTTAACTCCTTTTCTCCTGAACAATATGGTCAATTCCAGATGAGCTATAACACAATTAAAGATAAATGGAATATTAATGAATTGACCAGTATGCTTATTCAAGAGGAGGCAAGATTGAAGAATCATAAACCTTATTCTGTTCATCTTATGAATCAAGAGGCTGAAAGAAGCACTAACAAGAAGCCTAGAAAGAACAAGAAGAAAGGGTTCAAGAAGGAGTTGCATAATCTGAATAAGTCAACTCAAATCCACAAGAAGGAACACAATGTTAAGAGTTATTTTTGTAACAAATTTGGGCACTTAAAGAAAGAGTGTCAGAAACGTAAAGCCTGGTTCAAAAAGAAAGCTAAGCCTTGTGCTTTAGTTTGTTTCAAATCAAATTTAACTAAAGTTCCTTATAATACTTGGTGGATTGATTTAGGTTTAACTACTCACTTTTCTAATACAATATAAGAATTCCTTACGATCCAACCCATAAGAGCAAATGAAAGTTTTATTTACATGGGGAATCGAGATAAAGCTTCAATGAAAAGAATTGGCACTTATCGCTTAATATTAGATACTGGACATTATCTTGATTTATACCAAACTCTTTATGTACCTCTATTTTCTCGCAATTTAGTTTCTTTATTAAAACTTGATGTAGCAGGATTTTATTCTAAGTTTGGATTTGGATCTTTTAGTTTATATAAAAATAATAGTTTTATTGGTTCTATAATCCTTTATGATGGTTTATATAAGTTAAAGCTTGATAATCTTTTTGCAGAAACTTTGTTAACCATGCATCTAAGTATTGGAACTAAATGGAGTTTAATTGATGAAAGTTCTGCTTACTCGAGCCATAAACGTTTAGGTCACATATCCAAGGAAAGAATAGAGAGATTAGTAAATAATGGAATTCTTTCGAATTTAGATTTTATTGATCTCTGTGTGTGTATTGATTGCATTAAAGGAAAGCAAACTATTTACACTAAGAAAAGGGCTACAAGAAGTACACAACTTCTTAAACTCATACATACTGACATATGTGGACCTTTTGATACTCCATTCTTTGGTGGAGAAAAGTATTTTATCACTTTTATTGATGGTTTTTCATGTTATGGCTATCTTTATCTATTACATGAAAAATCTCAATCTATTGAAACCTTGAGGTATTTATTAATGAGGTTGAGAGGCAATTAGCTAAAAAGGTGAAAATTGTAAGGTCAGATAAAGGTGGTGAATACTATGGAAAGTATGACGAGTTAGGGCAATGTCCAAGTCCATTTGCTAAATTCCTAAAAAAGTGAGGCATTTGTATGCAATACACTATGCCATGTACACTACAACAAAATGGTGTTGTAGAAAGATATAATCATACATTATTGGATATAGTTAGGAGCATGTTAAGTTATTCATCTTTACCCTTATCTTTGTGGATGCATGCATTAAAGATCGCCATGTATATACTAAACAGGGTTCCTAGTAAGGTAATCCCAAAAACTCCTTTTAAGATGTAGATGGAAAGGAAACCTAATTTGAGGCACTTGTATGTTTGGGGTTGCCGGATAGAAGTGAAAATTTACAATCCATATGAAAAGAAATTGGATTTTAAGACCACCAGTGGTTATTTCATTGGTTGTTCTAAAAAATACAAAGAGTATACATTTTATTGTCTTAACCATAGTATGAGAACAGTAGAATCTAGAAATGCTAGGTTCATAGAGAATGGTGAAATTAGTGGGAGTGGAGAACCATGTACAGTGGTCATTGAAGAAGTTAGGATAGAAGTACCTCTACCCATAACTTCCAAGATTGTTCCTAACATTGTTGTACAGCTTAACAATGTTCAAGAATAACAAGTGAATGACCAACCACTTCACAATGAAGTTGTACTCAAAGAACCTATAGTAGTTGAACCACAACAAGCAGTATTAAGAAATCTCAAAGAGAAAGGTGATATGCTATTCCTAATGATTATGTGGTTTATCTACAAGAGTCAGAAATTGACTTGGAAATCGATAATGATTTGATTTCAGATCCAGTTTCATTTTCAAAAGTCATGGAAAGTATTGATTTTGACAAGTGGCTTAATGCTATGAAAGATGAGTTAAAATCTATAGATCAAAATCAAGTTTAGGACCTTGTTAAATTGCCTGAAGGTTGCAAGAGAGTCAGGTTTAAATGGGTCTTCAAGACCAAGCATGACTCTAAAGGCAATATTGAACGGTACAAGGCTAGATTTGTTGCCAAAGGTTTTACTCAGAAAGAAGGCATTGACTACAAAGAGACTTTTTCATTGGTCTCTAAGAAAGATTCACTCAAAATTATTGTGGCATTGGTGGCTCATTTTGATTTAGAGTTACATCAAATGGACATGAAAACTGCCTTCCTTAATGAAAATTTAGAGGAAGAAGTCTATATGGACCAACCTAAAGGCTTTTCAAATAAAGGAAAAGGAACACATGGTGTGTAAATTAAAGAAATCAATATATGGACTTCAACAAGCTTCGCAACAATGGTATCTTAAGTTTAATGATATCATTACTTTGTTTGGATTTAAAGAGAACACCGTTGATTGGTGTATATATATGAAAGTCAGTAGGAGCAAGTTTATTTTCTTAGTCCTATATGTTGATGATATTTTGCTTGCTGCTAACGATCTTAGTTTGTTACATGAAAGTAAGAAATTTCTTTCTTAGAACTTTGAAATGAAAGACATAGGTGAGGCAACTTATGTGATAGGAATTGAAATATTCCATGATGGAACACAAGAATTGTTGGAGTTGTCTTAGAAAGGCTATATTAACAAAGTTTTAGAGAAATTTAAGATGATAGATGTTCAGCATGTATAGTTCCAATTCAGAAGGGGGACAAATTTAGTCATATGCAATGTCCAAAGAATGAATTGGAATGAGCCCAAATGAAAAACATTCCTTATGCATCTATTGTTTGTAGCTTGTTGTATGCTCAAATTTGCACCAGACCCGACACTAGTTTTGCTGTTGGGATGTTGGGAATATATTAAAGTAATCTAGGAATAGATCATTGAAAAGCTACAAAGAAGGTTCTCAGGTATTTGCAAGGAACAAATGATTATATGCTCACTTATAGAAGATGTGATCCTCTAGAAGTAATCAGTTACTCAGATTCAGACTTTGCTGGATGTGCTGACACTAGATAGTCTACATTTGGTTATATGTTCCTTTTGGCCAGAGAAGCAATTTCATGGAAAAGTACGAAGCAGTCTGTCATTGCTACATCCACTATGGAGGTCTAGTTCGTGGCATGTTTTGAGAACACAAGTCATGGTTTATTGTTGCGGAATTTTATTTCAGGACTTGGAGTTGTCGATAGCATAGCCAGCCCATTGAAAGTTTATTTTGACAATGCTGTAACAGTCTTCTTTGCTAAGAATGACAAGAAATTTGATGGTGCTAAATGTATGGATATTAAGTACTTAGTTGTTAAGCAAGGAGTTTGGGAACGTAAAGTGTCAATTGATCAAATTAGCACCAATCTTATGATTACAGATGTAATGACCAAGGGAAATTTATTAATAAAATCTAATATTTAATTGGGTTTAATTAATAAATTGACCCTTAAAAATAGTATTTTCTGTAAAAATTATGATAATGTACAAATAAGAGTATCAATAGGAAACTCTACTGTGGACCTGATGCAATGTTGGATATTGTTAGATACGGATTTTGTGAGTTTAAGTACTCAAAAATTTGTAAATAATATCCATGAAATAAATTTTATATCACAGTTAATTATAGAATTGTGATATAAATGGATGAGTAATTAAGGTATAAATAACATAGAAAGTCTACCAAACCCTAGAGTAGTGAAAAAGGGGGTCGATGCAGTGCAAGTATACTACTAAGTAAAAACACAGATATAAGAAATGTTATGTTTGGATTTCAAAAATAAACCAAAGGCTAGTAGGATATTGTATATAGCCTAAGAATATATTTTGCATCGATTTTACCACAACAGTATAAGAAAAATAGTATGTGGTGAAACATGACACTGTGTAAAGTTTTGAGGTCCACTAAATGGACACTCAAAAATTTGGGATTGGGCCACCAAAGCTTGAGATGTGGCCCAATTATGGTTAGCCACCTAGTAACCCACTTGATTACTTGGTGACTCACCACTTTTTTTTTTTTTTTTTTAAAAGCTAAGAGATAAGCCTTACTTAAAGGCTTAAGAAATAAGTTTTTCTCATTTCTCTCTTCATCATGTTCGGCAGCCAAAAAAGTCCCCTTTCAAATTTTTTTTTCCAAGCTCAAATTTCTTGCAAAATGACCCCCACTAAGTTTCAAGCTTCAAGATTAAGGTTTTGCAAACTTTTAAGGTAAGAAATCCAAACTTTTTTCTTGAATTCTCTTAGGGTTTTACTTGGGTTAAGAGGGGAATTTGGTCCAAGGTTTCCTCACGTGAAAAGTGCTTAGGAAAAATTTACAAAGGAGCCCTTGGAAAGCCTAGAATCACAAATTTTTCTTTGGGTAAGTTCTAATTCTCAAACTTAAAGTTTATTTATTTATTTTTTTTAATTTTGATTATTTCAAAAGGCGTGTGGGTATTCAAGCAAGATTGTGGTTGAATTTTATAGGTATGTAGTTTATAACCGGGTAGTGTTGTTGAAACAAGGTGTGAAAATTGTTGGTTGTTGTAAAAGTAGATAGTTTTGCAATTTTGATGCTAGTTTTAGAAAGAATGGGGATTTGACATGGAAATTGTTGAAGAAGGTTATGGAACTGTATAAATAATGGCTAGAATGCTGTTTTAAAATTGATTTTACAAAAATGACCTAGGGACTAAATTGTAAAGAAAAAGTTTTTCTCAGTAGATTTAAAAAATGACAAAAAAAACCCTGTATAGCGGGAATTTTGAAAAATTCAAAACATAAAAGTTGTAGATCTCGACGAAACTGTAAAAAATCACAGGCGGTTCATCGAAAATCGCTTCCCTTTTTGAGTTGTGAATTTTATAAAATTTGTTAAAATTGGAAAAAAATTTTCAAAGGGCAAAAACGTCATTTTACAAAAGGAAATGGAGTATGGTACTTTGAGGAAATTTGATCCTCATGAAAAATGAAAAATTATGGTTTAAAGAGATTATTTTTAGTTCTGGGGCTAAAATTGTCAAAATTTTCAAATAAGTGATGAAATTGTAAAGTTTTATTAAAATAGGGCATTGATGTAACATAAGGAGAGCCGACACCCTAGGGTATTGTTTTAAAATTAATAAGCAACAATGTTTGCAAAAATAGCAAAAGGGGTTTGAGAAATTTAAAAGGCCCACTGAGGGTGAAATCATCATTTTTCCTACAAGTGTCCCGAACGGATCCGAAACGTTCAAAATAGGAAAAAAAGTATATTAGTAAGATTTTCGCCCTTTGTTAGAGACGATAGGGTAGAGTAAGATAGGAGTGAGAGAATTCGTGATTATCAGACTTTTATACGGTTATACAACCTGATCTATTGATTAACGATCGTTTTGTATTGACACATAGATAAAATAGTGAAAAATTTGGCTAATAGCGTCGTACTTGGCCAAACAAGATACTAGAAGATTAGGAAAGGGGAATTGAGGTCGATTCGTACAACCTCTATGTAAGTAAGTACCCATTCTGCCTACAGTATAGAATAGTGGGTATTGCATGTGATATATATGTATATAAAATATGTACTTGTGTGTACTATTCTATTTGAAGAATATTTATGATATTACACTTCAGATGAGCATATGACCTCATATATGGTATGATAACCATAATAATCAGACTAGTAAATACATCACCTGAAATAGAGAAACGTGTCATACTAGCTCCCAACCCAAGGGGAGTTTAAGATTATGTTATGGTGTCGATGTCACAAAGACCTATGTGCGTATATGGTACAAACACTTAGGCCCTAGCTAAAGATAAGACATGATAAGGATAAAGAATGTTCATAAAAAAACATAAGTGGCTTATGCATATTAGTGAATGTTGCATATGGGCGAAATTGGGACTTGCTGGTCACAAGCTCACTTAGTATTTTATGTTGTAGGTATACCTATTAAAAGGTTAAAATAAATTTAGTTATGAGCTGATGGAGGGATATGAGTAATGTGCAGAATCGGGTATAGACACCGTTACAAATATGTTTTCGCTGTTATGTATTTTAAGTTATTTTGAAACATGTTGTATAAAAGTTGTAATATGGTTAAGTAAGATAAAACCTCTTTTGAGACATGTTTATACGTATTATGTGATAAAAAGAAAGCTTGTTTCTGTATATGTCTATTTACAAAAGACGTTTAAGTATGTATGTGTGAAGTTTCAAAAAAAAAAAAATATTACCAAGTATTCATAAATATGTATGTAAGAAAAGTGTTTAATTACAGCCCGAGAAAGGCGGGTTGTGACAGTTGGTATCAGAGCAGAAATCCTACCACCCTACTATACATTGCTGCATGTTCCACCGCTATAGCTCAAGTAAGAAAGTTTAATTTCTTTTTTCATAGGAATATTGAAGTATGATTCTATGTGAGGATATGATGTTAATTAAAATAAATATAGTATATGGCGGAGCCGCACAATAATCATGATGTGGAGGCAGACTGAAGAGTAAGCATTTCCTTTCGAGAGATGATACCTTCGCGCAACTTTGGCAGTCAACGACCAATGGCCTTGACGGAGTGGTTCCACGAGTTGGAAGTGATTTTTAAGACTTGCCACACCCCACTGCATCTATAGGTCCCACTAGCCTTGAGGCAACTGCAAGGGGAAGCACTAGAATAGTGGATGAGGCTAGGACTAGAAGAGCGACGACATGATTGGGAAGAATTTAAAACACAGATCTCTGAAGAATTCGCTCCGTTACCACCTGCCGACAACATACTAGTTCAGGTTAATCCTCATGTTTGGGAGGATTGATGCTATCGACTCTACGTACATTTAGAACCGATTTGGGGTAGGTATGTAGGTGAATCGGTGGAGCATTACTTAATGAGATTCCGTTAGACCATGATACCTTTGATTTCGCCTGAAATACCATTGCGACGCATCTATGACCTTGTATGGAGAGACCTTCCCGATGTAATTTAGCATCAGATGTAGTACCCAAGAGATTTCCTTAGCCTCAATGACTTTATTATGGAAGTATTGCATGTTGAACAAAATGTGGTCACACCTCTAGAGGATCTCCTGGTGGAGATGGATGATGATGATGGTGATGATGATGATGATGATGGTGAAGAGTTTGAATTTGTTCTAGTACCTCCTAAATCTATCATTGGTAGTGACGATGAGTCTACTGATTCTAGCAAAGAGGAGGAGGAGGACGCCAAGGAGGATCATAAAAATAGTGATATGTTAGGCGTAGAATCAGATTAGGAAGAAAATGGACCCATGAAGAATTTTATATATTAAGATGTAAGTAGTTGTGTGACTAGTATAGTTTTGGCTTTACTGATCTTGTATATGATTGTCCTTTCGGTAAGTGGTATCCTTCTCGGCGGTAGTGTACATGTTAGTCAAAAGAGATAACTACTCCCGGGGATGACATAAAAAGTTTATGTAAGAAAGTAAAGTAAGTATATGTGTTAGTCCCTTATGTAATGGTTTGTTAATGGGGAATGTAAAAGAAAAAGAAAGAAGTTAATGAAATGGAATGTATGACATGAGATGTTAAGTTTATGTTATTGTTCATGTTTGCATGTATTTATATTACTTGAGAAAAATTTTAATAAATATTATTAAGTTAATAGTATGCATTGATGTAATAACGAAACTGTATGGTAGGCCTATAAAAACTGTTACTTATGGCTGAGGTACTTGGAGGACTTGCGAATTCAGACTTGATGGCCATGATTACCAAACTACAACAGAAGCTCCAGGCCCAGGAGAAGGAAATGCAAGGATTAAGAGAGCAGCTAGCTCACCAGAATCTCGTACCACAAGCACGTGTGAATTCCCCACCCTTGATACCACCGGTTCAGCAGGCAGATCAGCAGCTCTAGTTGTCCTAATTGTATCTGCTATTGAATTTTATGAAAGATTTTGACAGATGAAGGCCCTGGAATTTGATGGATCTACGGACGCCACTAGAAGCTGATGATTGGCTTATCGGTATAGAGAGGGTTCTGAAATTTATCGGACTCAAAGATCACGAGAAAGTTCTATATGCTTCATTTTCTCTCACCAAGGATGCAAAGAGAGGGTGGGAGTCGGTAAAATGTAGAAGGAATGTAGACAAAATGACTTGGTCAGATTTTGTGGAAGAATTTTGAAGAGCTTATTTCAATGTGAAAACAATGGCAACACAACAAGAAGAATTTAACAACTTTTGGCAAGGTAATATGTTGGTGGCTGAAGCTATGAGAAAATTCAATCAATTAGCATTTCTTTGTCCCAAACTGGTACCTACTAATCGAGAGCGGATAAGAAGATTAATGCGGATGTTTCGAACCGACATTGCCCTTATAGTTGATAGTGGACGGCAAGCTCCTAAAGATGTGGAGGATTGCATCGAACAGGGTACTAGAATGGAGTTTAGAATCACCCGTGATAAGGACGAGAGGGCAAGAATTTTTAGGGCTCAAAAGGAAGAAAAAGCTTTGGCTAAACAAAGCCAACCATTACAAGCAAGGGGACAGGGAAACGTCTTGAGTCAAGGGCAGTTCTAGAGTCACCCAACCGGACATAACCGTAGCAGTAATAATAAGAGGAAATGGAATGTAAATAATCCAAAGAATCAGAAGGGACAATCCCAGAAGAGGATCAATGATGGAGGGAATAGTAAACCCATTTGTGGTCAATGCGGTAGAAGACATGCAGTGGAATACAAAGCTGGCATCAATAAGTGCTTTATCTTGGACAAAGAAGGGCACTGTACCAGGAATTACTTTTCCAACCTGCAGAATCAAAACAACTAGAGTCAACAAAGGCCCCAAGGAACCCAACTTCATGTAGTCCAAGCATAGATCGAAGGTCCTAGCATCAGTCAGGGGCAACTAGAAGCTCCAAAACCTAATGGACGGATTTATGTGTACACAAAGAAAGGGGAGGATGTGGGAACTTTAACGGTGGTAACAGGTTAATTCTCTATTGCCAACACTGATGCTTATGTTTTATTTGATTCTGGAGCAACTCATTCATTTGCATCACTTAAGTTTGCTAAGCGGATAGGAAATGAAGGGGATTGGATAGAACAGACTTTTAGAATTGTACTTCCCTCTGGGGAGGTATTAAGTTCTAATTATTGGTTACGTATGTACCAATCATCATTTGTGGAAGGGAATTATATATCGATTTAATAATAATCGATATACAAGATTATGATGTTATCTTGGGAATGGATTTCCTGGGAAAATACGCCGCCAAGATTAATTGCCGACATTGTAGGGTTACATTTCAACTCCCCTAGGAGTAAGAAGTTAGGGTATTCGAGAAAGATTCCCAAGGCTCCAAAGGTGCTAATTTCGACATTGAAAGCAAAGAAGATGTTGGAGAGTGGATGCACTAGTTATCTAGTGAATTTAGTAAATAAAGAACAGGAAGCTCAGTTAGGACCAGAGAATGTCCCTATAGTACAAGAATTCATCGACGTGTTTTCGAACGAATTACCAAGCTTACCACCAGAGCAGAAAATTTTGTTAGAGATTGAATTGACGCTGGGTACAGCCCCGATTTCAAAGGCACTGTGTCGTATGGCTCTAGGAGAACTCAAAGAGCTTCAGGTGCAATTGCAAGAATTGCTGGACAAAGGGTTTATCTGGCCGAGTCATTCTCCATGGGGAGCGCCCGTTTTATTCATCAAGAAGAAAGATAGAACCTTACGGATGTGCATTGATTACCGGGAACTGAATAAAGTCACGATTAAAAACAAGTATCCACTTTCGAGAATTGATGATTTATTTGATAAATGAAAGGAGCGTCTATATTTTCAAAAATTGACCTGCGCTCTGGATATCACCATCTTCGAGTTAAGGAGGAGGATGTGCCAAAACAACATTTTGAATGTGTTATGGGCATTATAAGTTCTACGTCATGCCATTTGGATTGACTAATGCTCCGGCAGCTTTTATGGATCTTATGAACCAAATTTTCAAAGACTATCTAGACAAATTTGTCATTGTGTTCATCGACGATATCCTCATTTATTTGAAAACGTCGGAAGAACACGAGGAACATTTGAGGACTGCACTACAGTTGTTAAGGAAGCATCAGTTGTATGCTAAGTTCTCAAAATGTGAATTCTGGTTAGAAAAAGTTCATTTTCTAGGGCATGTGGTGTCATGAGATGGAGTATCTATCGATCCTTCCAAAGTTGAAGCAGTAAATAAGTGGCCTATATCAAAGAGTGTTACTAAGATCAGGAGTTTTCTCGGTCTAACGGGCTATTATCGACATTTTGTGGAAGGATTCTTTAGACTTGCAACACCGTTTACGGCCCTTACACAGAAAGCAGCAAAATACGAATGGGCTAAGAAGTGCGATGAGAGTTTTCAAGAACTAAAAAGCCGACTCATAAGTGCACCGGTACTGACCATACCTGATCCAAACCTAAGAAATTTTGTGATCTACAACGATGCATCAAAAATAGGCTTGGGAGCCGTACTCATGCAAAATGGAAAAGCGATTGCATATATATCTCGGCAACTAAAAGATCATGACAGGAACTACCAGATGCATGACTTGGAATTAGTAGCAGTCGTATTTACATTAAAGATTTGGCGCCGCTACTTGTATGGAGCTAAATGCGAGATTTATACTGACCACCAGAGTCTGAAGTACATTTTCACACAAAAGGAATTTAATATAAGACAACGAAGGTGGCTCGAGCTAGTTAAGGATAATGACTGTGAAATCTTATATCATCCTAAAAAAGCAAATCGAGTAGCTGACGCACTCAGTCGCAGAGCAGCGTCTTCTCTTGCAATGATGCAGTTGACACCAAGACCTCTCTAAAAAGACTTGATAGAAGCAAGAATAGAGGTGATCATAGGAAGATTAATTGATCTGTCATTCTGACCAATCATCCTAGAGAATCTAAAGGAGCAGCAAAAAGTAGATTCATCATTACTCAAGTATAAGAATGAGACCCTTGGGAACCAGGAAGTAGAGTTTAGCATTCTGGAAGATGGCATCCTCCACTATAGAGGCAGATTATGCATTCCCAATGATGAGGAATTAAAGAGGCAGATATTAGAAGAAGCTCTTGAAGCACCATACTCTGCTCATCTAGGAGCTACCAAATGTATAAGGACCTGAAGAAACATTATTGGTGGCATGGAATGAAGAACGATGTCGACGATTCGTCAGTAAATGTCTCACGTGTCAAAAAGTGAAGGCAAAACATCAATGACCGACAGGCAAACTGCAGAAGATTAAAATTCCAGAATGGAAATGGGACCAGGTAACCATGGATTTGGTAACATGACTACCCAAAACTATGGGAGGACACGATGCTATATGGGTAATTGTGGATAGATTGACTAAATCTGCACACTTTTTGCCTATCAAACTTAGTAGCTCGTAGAACGATTAGCTGAACTGTATGTTGCCCAGATAGTTAGATATCATGGAGTCCTAAAATCCATTATTTTTGATTGTGATGGCCGTTTCACTTCAAAGTTTTGAAGGAGCATTCACCAAGCAATGGGAACGAAGCTTACCTTTAGTACAACTTTCCACCCTCAAATGGATGGTCAGTCTAAAAGGGCCATTCAAACTCTAGAAGATATGCTAAGAGCCTATGTGTTAGATTTCAAAGGAGGATGGGATAAAAAGCTTCCATCGATTGAATTTGCCTACAATAGCAACTATCAAACCTCCATAGGAATGGCCCTATATGAAGCTCTTTACAGGAGAAGATGTAGATCGCCTCTGCATTGGTATGAAACTAGAGAAAAAGTGCTATCGACTACAGATTTTGTGCAAAGGACGACGAAGGATGTAAAACTAATCCGTCAATAGAAGGAAACTGCTTTTAGTCGTCAAAAGAGTTATGCTGATTAGTGACAAAGACCCCTAGAATTCCAAGTGGGGGATTTGGTCTTCTTGAAGGTAACACCAATGAAAGGGGTAATAAGATTTGGAAGGAAAGGAAAACACAGACCAAGGTATATTGGACCACTTGAAATTCTAGAAAGAGTAGGTAATGTGGCTTACAAATTAGCTTTAACCCTTGAAATGGCATCGGTACATAACGTGTTTCATGTATCCAAGCTAAAGAAGTATGTACCTGATGCCTCACATGCTCTGCAGCCTGAAGATATTGATGTACAAGAGAATCTATCCTATGAAGGGAAACCAGTTCAGATTCTGGCTCGAGAAGAAAAGGAATTAAGAAACAAGAAGATTCCTCTCGTTAAAGTTTTGTGGCACAACCAACAAGTGGAGGAAGCAACCTAGGAGCGTTAGGATGAAATGAGGAAAGTCTACCCTGAATTGTTTTGATTTTTGAGGATGAAAATTCTTAAGGGGGGTAGGTTGTAATGACCAAGGAAAATTCATTAATAAAATCTAATATTTGATTAGTTTTAATTAATGAATTTACCCTTATAAATTATACTTTCTGTAAAAATTAAGATAATGTATAGATAAGAAGTATCAATAGGAAACTCCACTGCAGACCCGATGTAATGTTGGATATTGTCAGATCAGATTTTGTGCTTTTAAGTCCTCAGAAATTTATAAATAATATCTATGAAATGAATTTTATATCACAATTAATTATAGAATTGTGATATAAATGGATGGGTAATTAAGGTGTAAATAAGATAGAAAGTCTGCCAAGCCCTACAGCAGTGAAAAAGGGATCGATGTAGTGCATGTATACTGCTAAGTAAAAACACAAATATAAGAAATGTTACGTTTGGATTTCAAAAATAAATCAAAGGCATGTAGGATATTGTATACGATCTAAGAAAATGTTTTGCACCAATTTTACCACAATAGTATAAGAAAAATATTGTACGATGAAAAATTGCACTGTATAAAGTTTTGAGGTCCACTAAGTGGACACTCAACAAATTATGATTGGGCCACCAAAGCTTGAGATGTGGCCCAATCATGGTTAGCCACCTAGTAACCCACTTGATTACTTGGTAACTCACCACTTTTTTTTTTTTTTTTTTTTTTTTTTTTTTTTAAAAGCTAAGAGATAAGCCTTAATTAAAGGCTTAAGAAACAAGTTTTTCTCATTTCTCTCTTCTTCATGTTTGGCAACCATAAAAGTCCCCTTTCAAATTTTTTTTTCCAAGCTCAAATTCTTGCAAAATTATCCCTACTAAGTTTCAAGCTTCAAGATTAAGGTTTTGCAAACTTTCAAGGTAAGAAATCCAAACTTCTTTCTTCAATTTGCTTAGGGCTTTACTTGGATTAAGAGGGAATTTGATCCAAGGTTTTCTCATGTGAAAAGTGCTTGGGAAAAATTTGCAAAGGAGCCCTTGGAAAGCCTAGAATCACAAATTTTTCTTTGGGTAAGTTCTAATTCTCAAACTTAAAGTTTATTTGGTTTTGTTTTAATTTTGATTATTTCAAAAGGCATGTGGATATTCAAGCAAGATTGTGGTTGAATTTCATGGGTATTTGGTTTATAACTGGGTGGTGTTTTTGAAACAAGGTGTGAAAATTGTTGGTTTTTTTAAAAGTATGTTAGTTTTGCAATTTTGATGCTAGTTTTGGAAAGAATGGGCATTTGACATGAAAATTGTTGAAGAAGGTTATGAAATTGTATAAATAGTGGCTAGAATGCTGTTTTAAAATCGATTTTACAAAAACGACACGGGGACTAAATTGCAAAGAAAAAGTTTTTCTCGGTAGATTTGAAAAATGACCAAAAACACCCCTGTACAGTGGGAATTTTGAAAAAGTCAAAACACAAAAGTTGTAGATCTCAACAAAATTGTAAAAAATGTGAGTGGTTTGTCAAAAATCGCTTCTGTTTATGAGTTATGAATTTTATAAAATTTGTTAAAATTGGAAAAAAAATTTCAAAGGGAAAAAATGTCATTTTACAAAAGGAAATGGAGTATGTTACTTTGAGCAAATTTGATCCTTATGAAAAATGGAAAATTATGGTTTAAAGAGATTATTTTTAGTTTTGGGGGTAAAATTGTCAAAATTTTCAAATAAGGGGCGAATTGTAATGTTTTATTAAAATGGGACATTGATGTAAAATAAGGAGACCTGACACCCTAAGGCATTGTTTTAAAATTAATAAGCAACAATTTTCACTAAAATTGCAAAAACAGGTTTGAGAAATTTAAAAGGCCCACCGAGGGCGAAATCGTTATTTTTCCTACAAGTGTCCCAAACGGATCCAAAACATTCGAAATAGGAAAAAAAGAATATTTGTAAGATTTTCACCCTTTGTTAGAGATGATAGGGTCGAGTAAGATAGGAGTGAGAGAATTCATGATTATCAAAGTTGTATACGGTTATGCAACCCGATCAATTGATTAACGATCGTTTTGTATTGACACATAGATAAAATAATGAAAAATTTGACTAATAGCATTGTAATTGGCCAAACAGGATACTAGAATATTAGGAAAGGGGAATTGAGGTTGATTTGTACAGCCTCTATACAAGTAAGTACCTATTCCACCTACAGTATAAAATAGTGGGTATTGCATGTGATATGTATATAAAAATATGTACCTATGCATACTATTCTATTCGAAGAATATTTATGATATTACACTTCATATGAGCATATGACCTCATGCATGGTATGATAAACATAATAATTGGACTGGTAAATACATCACCTGAAATAGAGAAAAGTGTCGTACCAGCTCCCGACCCAAGGGGAGTTTAAGATTATGTTGTGGTCTCGATGTCACGGAGACCTATGTACACATATGGTATGAATACTTGGGCCCTAGCTAAAGATAAGGCATGATAAGGATAAAGAATGTTCAAAAGAAAGCATGAGTGTCTAATGCATATTAGTGAATGTTGCATGTGGGCAAAATTGGGACTTATTGGGCACAAGCTTACTTAGTATTTCATGCTGTAGGTATAGCTACTAAAAGGTCAGAATAAATTCACTAATGAGCTGGCGAAGAGATATGAGTAATATGCAAAACCGGGTATGGACACCGCCGTAGAAATGTTTCTACTGGTGTGTATTTTAAGTTATTTTGAAACATGTTGTATAAAAGCTGTAATATGGTTAAGTAAGATAAAACCTCTTTCGAGACATGTTATACGTATTATGTGATAAAAAGAAAGTTTGTTTCTGTATATGTATATTTACAAAAGACGTTTAAGTATGTATGTGTGAAATTTTTTTAAAAAATATTACCAAGTATTCATAAATACATAAGTAAGAAAAGTATTTAATCACAGCTAGAGAAAGGTGAGTTGTGACAACAGATCCTTTTAACAAAAGGATTACTACCCAAAACATTTATTGAACATGTTGAACATATAGGTGTTATTAGACATCATTAGTGGTTATGTATTATGTTTTATTTCATTTTAATGATATTACACTTTGAGCTCACTTATTATGTTCCCGATAAATCCTGTTTTCTATTTTGTGTACATGATTGTTATAGATTAATGTTTAACAGGATTGTCTCACCAAAGACATTAAAGTGCACTATTATTATACTTCTCAATTATGAATCATGTTAAATAAATATCTAATGTTGTAGTACGTGGAAGGGACTACATTAAATTAGTGACATAAAATCGCCATGACTCACTTTAGATTTTTTGTTTAATTATGATGTAGAGTACTAGTCAATTTTAAAAAGATTTAGCATAATATTGTTGTGTACATTATAGCCTTATTAAACTAATAAAGGAATATCATATGTGCCAAAAGGAAGAATGTTAGAATTATAACCTATATGATTAATTAAAGGCCTATTAAATTTATCAGATTTATTTATTTATTTAGTTTAGTAATTATTTAAATGCTAAAATTCTATTGGCTATGAGGGGATACAACTCTTATTAAAAGATGTGTCTATATTTGAAAGAATTTATACTTTGATGGAAGGCACCTATTAAGGGTCTATGAATAAGAGTCTAGTCCTCTTTTCAACCAATTAATTGTATTCTTTCTCTCAATAAGAAAATACATTAAATTAACTGTGAGTCTAAAGAGAGAAACTAGATTCTTCTTCTTTGACACTTTCTATTCAAAGGTTCTTTGGAAATTGAAGTCATGAATCAAGGTATCTTCTAAATCATCTTTTGTGAAAATTATTGAGTTCTAAGATGTCTAGGAATTACAGATATAAAAGTTTTACATGATAAACCAGTGTTTGTCATTTATGTACTGTTGTAAGATTTTTTTTTAAAAAAAAGCCATCTCCTTAATGTTTAAAATTCGGCCATTTTCTTAATTTTTGAAAACTTAGGATATTTATTTAAAAAAGTATTAAAATAAGGTCATTTGTCTAATTTTTTTAACTTTAAATCATTAAAAGATAACTTTGCTCTCCAACTTCTTGTTGCTTGCTTCTGCTTCTGTTCTTTTGCCTTCTCAACTTTTTTTTTAAAGAAAAATTGTAATCATTAAATATTTTGCTTCTTTAATTTACCTTTTCAATAAAATTTCACAATTATGTTCCCATTTATATAATTTTTGATACAATTTGCTGAAATATTTTTTTTTTCAAATATAATCATAAAAGTAACTTTTTTAGGTGAAATTTAGTATTACGATATCCTTTTTCCAATTAATATTTTGCTCCTTTAATTTTCAATAACATTTCGCATTTGTGTTCCCATTTATATAATTTTTCACACAATTTGCTGAAATATTTTTTTGTTCCAAATGTGATCGTAAACGTAACTTTTTCAAATGTAATTTAGTATTAAGATATGTTTTTTTTTCATTAAATATTTTGCTTCTTTAATTTACCTTCTTAATAACATTTCACATTTTTCTTCCCATTTATATAAATTTTCACACAATTTGCTGAACTATTTCTTTTTTTTTTTTCAAATGTGATCATAAAAGTAACTTTTTCAAATGCAATTTAGTATTAAGATATTCTTTCTTTTTTTTTTTTTTTTCTCAAATACGTCCTTAAATAAGAAACTTACTATTTAAGTATTTCAATAAAAATGCAATTTCTATCTATAATCTATATAATATCTATAAGAGGAGAGAATAGGGTGAACATGGTTTTTTATTTTACCTGTGCTTGTTTGCTTAGGTTTTTTTTTTGTTTTTTATTTTTATAGAAATGTTGTCCTTTAAATTTTTTCTAATTTTTCCTTTACTTTTTTTTTTCAAACATATACCTACTCAGATAATTTCTACAAAGCCCTCTGAAATATTATTTTTTTCAAATATGGCCCTTCAATGGGGTGAAGCGCTTTAAGCCCACTCCATGTTAAATAGAAAGCCTGTAGTGGAGTCTGGATCAGGACCTATGCCTAATTTTTTCTTAAAAAAAGTCATAAATATTTTCAACTTTGAATAATAAAAATTAATTATAAAATTTACCTTTTTATGAATTTGTGTGAAATGTTAGTAAAATAAAAATGTACTCCGTGTACTATTTGAAGTTCTTTTTAAAGAGGATTCAATATTAGAAAATAATACTTGTATTGTTCTAATTTAAGAATTTGTTTGGTAGGAGAAATGGAAAGGAAGAAGGACAAAAAGAGTCGGAGAGATGGAGAATGTGAAAGATGAAGAGGATTATGGTAATTCTTTATGTTGTTTAGTATAGGGGAGAGAGAATTAAAAGAAGGGTAAATTACACAATATACCACCTTTTCAACCCATTTAACATTTTATGCCACAAATTGTGAAAGCTCAAAAAGTACTTGTCATAAATTTAGATATGCCACAAGTTTTACTTCTCTCTCTCCTCTCACACTTTTTCCCTGCTCTTTCTCTCTCCCTTTTTTTTTTCCCTCTCTTTCCCCTCCCCTTCTTTCTCTTCCATAGTCAAAATCACAAACTTAATTGGCCATGGATCTTCACAATGGCAACTCGACAATAGAGATGAAGTCAATCGTTATGGAGATGATGGATCCAAGCAATCTCGTCCATGGATCTCGAGAAACAAGGAGGAAATAACACGATCTTTGAGCTCGCGCATGGCGGAGGATAGAGAGAATGACATATCCATCCCCAGTGAATCACGACAAGAAGAAGCTCGACCGATCAACGCTCTAATCAATCAACACCATATCCACGAAATCGCCTCTATCTCAATCTTCTCCAAGATCGCTTGCACGATCCACAAAATTGTCCTTAACAAAGGTGTCAGTGCCCTAGCCTCACCAACAAGAAGCTCTAGAGTCAGAGCAATGTTGACGCTAAGATTAGGAGAGCCCTAGCTTCGCCGATGAGAAGCTCTAGAGCCTGAGCTTCTCCTCATGCGAGATCAATTGAGACCCAGCTTGTTTGGTTTAGTGCCTACCCTCATGACCGAGATCCATCAAGATCAAAGAAGAAATATGAAGACGTCGTTGATTTTTCAAGATGCAATAGGTTTATTAATTTTTTTTTTGCAATTTTTGTTGTTGTTGTTGTTTTCAATTTTTTTCTCTTTTTTTTTTGTTGTCGACGACATTGCGGTGTTGGAGATGAGCTAGGGCGGTGAAGAGAGAGAGAAAAAGAGAGAGAAGAAAGAAAAAGAGAGAAAAAATCCCATTAGGAAACCAAAAAAGTCCCGGAAGGACACAAAAATCATATCTCAAAGGGACACTAGAAAATGTCTCGGAGGGACATGCAACATGTTCCGAAAGGATACCAAAACATGTCCTTCTAGGCTAAAAAAAAATATCTTGGAAGGACAAGAAAAATTACCCAAAAGGACAAGAAAATTGTCCTGGAGGGACATATGACATGTCTCTGAGGAACATGCACCAAGTTTGTGGCATAATAACTTTTAACATTTTGTGACATAAATAAAAATTAAGTTTAAAAAAGTGGTGTTTATGTGAATTACTCTTAAAAGAATAAATGAATAAGTTTTGTGGGCTTGGAGGGAGAGAGTCTTCCTTTACTTCTCTTTTTCCTCCTTTCCCTCAAACCAAACAATAGATTTGAGCTTTTTTTTCATCTTTCTCTCCTACCAAGAATCCTTTAGGGAAGAAATTTAGGATTTACATCCGCATACACATCCATTGCACATAAACCACTATATATTGGGAAAATCACCTATGACCATATAGTCACAAAAAAGCTCTTTCTTTGCGTGATAATATGGGATTCCCAAACAATATTCCAACAAAGTAGACAATACCAATAATCAACCAAAGCACACACAATAAGCGAAAATAAATCAACCACAATAGAGACACCAATTTTTACGTGGAAACCTTCAAATGTGAAGGGCAAAACAATGAGGACCGTAGTCTGATATCAACTCCACTATAACAAAATAGCAGGATTACAAAGTTCCTCCCTAGATACAACTAGAGGATTACAATCATGAAGATAATTTTCAATCTTGGCTAAACAATGTCATCATATGCAAAGATGGATTTCACAAATAGTAACAAAGAAAAATTTTGGGTCTTACCAAGTGGGTATTTTGGAGAGCTATTTTAGAGAGACCAAATTGAGAATCAACACCAGTAGATATAAAGAGTTAGTTGCAAGGATTCACTTGTTGAATTTGAGCTCAACCAAAGACCGTTTTGCCACTTAATTGTCTTGCACAAGTTTAAAAACCATACCCCATTTTATCTTTTCTCTCTCTGGTTGACTCACTTTACTTGACAACCCTATTTCTTTTGTTTGCTGCTTCCATGCTATGAGCGTGCTTTGCAAGCTTTTGATTCCTTTTTTTTTTCTTTTCAAATTTTGATTCCCGCATTAACACCCGCATACCCCCAGTCTCATCTAGTGGGCACCACTTAGCCTACACTTTGCCTACAAGCTTCAAGTTTCTTCTTGGAAAAAATATTTTCTAACATATCTGATACGTTGTCCTTTGTATGAATCATCTTCAAGCGTAGTTGTTTTGTCCCAAGCACATCACGAATCAAGTAATATTTGGCATCAATATGCTTGGATCTTGAATAGGATATTAAATTCTTAGAGAGATGGATGGCACTCTGACTGTCACTGTAGACAATGTAGTTCTCTTGTTGGACGCCTAATTCCTCAAGAAACTTCTTCATCCACAAAGCTTCCTTGCAAGTTTTAGTAATAGCAATGCATTCGGCTTTAATGGTGGACAAGACAACACATTTTTGCAACTTAGATTTCCAAGAGATTGCTCCCTCTGCAAAATTCATTCTTCCAAAGTGGACTTCCTAGAGTTAATATCACATACCATGTGTATGTCTGTGTACCATGTGTAGGCTCACTAATGCCAAAATATAAACACATCTTGGAAGTGCCTCTTAGATTTCTCAATATCCATGTTACTGTTGTCCAATGCTCTTTTCCAAGGTTAGAGAGGAATCAGCTAATAACTCCAAATACATGAGCATTAACTGGTCTTATACACACTAGAGCATACATCAAACTACCAATTGTAGACGCATAGGAAACTTTGCTTAATTCTTCTTTTTCTTTCTCACTTGTAAGATATTGTTGTGAACTTATCTTGAAATGACCTACAAGCGGAGAACATACTACTTTTGCCTTACTCATGTTGAATTTTTCAAGAACCTTTTTAATGTAGCATTTTTGAGATATACAAAATTTCTTATCCTTCCAATCATGGGATATCGTCATGCGGAGTATTTGTTTTGCTCGCCCCAAGTATTTTATTACAAAATACTTGCTCAATTGTCTTTTTAACTTTCTTAATCTTACTAGCATCATGGTTGAAGTGTGCGTTTTGTATCCATTCAATACCTGGTCAAGCATCTCAAAAGCCACAAAATGTGTCAAAGCTCAAAGGAAATGCAAAACCATTCAATAACTTTCTTAATCTTACTAGTATAGTGGTAAGTATTCATGCCTGTCACACAGACAATCCGGGTTTGATCCCTAGCAATGGCGCTGAAAACTTTTTGAAGGACGCGTGCAAGCATACATTGTCACAAGTAATAAAGTGATCTGGAGTTTGTGTTAATTTTACATTAATTACCGAAATTAATTTATTCTCTAGAATTATTTGGATGACAATAAAAGAAACTAATGGAAATGGCTAAGCAAATAAAATTGAGTAACAAAGACAAGTAACTCAAAATACTAGAACATCGACTTTACCCTAATTAATCCGCATTAATTTTATTATTAAGTGAATCTCATGATTGATTAGTCAAGAACCTCTTAAATAACTCAATTACCTTTCTCGAGTGTCTAATTGGATAATATTCTCAAAACCTAATTCCAATATTCCTATTAAAAACTAAAAAAATTAAACATTCATTAAGCTCTAATTCTTCTAATGACTATGAAGGTATTTTAGGCCTCCCTAACTCTAAAGACCTAAGTTGTGCTATCGAAATCTAACGCATAATACCTAACTCATATATCAAATTATCTAATTCATTGGCCAAATAAGTTAGAAGCATTAAAAATAGGACAACAGAAATTAACCATGACAAAGCACTTAAAATAAATCAACACTTCATAATAAGACAAAATCAAAGATCTAGAAAAACAACTATTTCATAACTAAAATTAAACAAACCAATACCAAGGGTTCAATATTTACAAATCACAAAAATACAAAGAGAATGAGAATATAAAAACCCATTTTGGAGTTGTCACAAGCTTCAGGCTTTTATTCTTCTTCTCTTCTCTAAGTTCTTGATATCCAAATGCATCTCCCATGATAATTTATTGAAAAGAAAACGTAGATCTAAAAACTAGAACTAAAATCCTAAGCTAAAACAAAGAAATTTTTTTCTTTTCTTTTTCCCTATTTTCTTTTTTGGAATCAGCCAAATCCTCTTCGGAATGTGGGCCTCCTCTTTAAAAAATGGAGGCTTCTTAAGGTTTTTAAGTTCTAAGCTTCAATCAGCATCCATTTAGGACAGTTGAATTGAAGAGAACAATCAAGATCAGCCCAAAAAGTGGCTTCAGCTCGCTGAGAGGCTCTAGGTACACACGGCCGTAGAGAAGCTCGGTGCACGGCCACATGCAAATGGGCATTGCAGTGCCCTTTTTTTTTGCACCACAGTGCTGGCTGCAAGGCAGTCCATCATGCTCCAATGCATATGGCCACGTGTGGCTTGTTGCTAGGCGCCATTGAGGTGACTTTTTGGCCCCTTTTGACGTGGGTCTTGCCTTGTCTTGCTTCATTCTCTCAATGCTCGTCCCAAATGCTCTAAAAGCTCCCATTTTGCTACATTTTCATCTAGATTCCCATTTAGTCATAATTTTCTACAAGAAAACACAAAGACACATCAAAACAACAAAAAATTTTTGGGGATTTTCACAATATTTAAGCTTAAGAAATGTTTGATTTGTGAGTAAAATACTCACTCTTTAATGGCCAACAATTAACATATTATCAATATGTAACAAGAGGATGATGAAGTGATCACTAAGTGTTTCTTTATAAACATACAATGGTCAAATGAAGTTCTGGTGTACCATGACTCGTCATGAAGGAGTCAAACTTCTAGTACCACTGTCTTGGTGCCTGTTTGAGCCCACACATGCTCTTTCTAAGCTTGTGCATAAGATTCTCCTTCCCCTTGACTTTGATCTTTAGGTTGCTCTATATATCTTCCAAGTCACCGTAAAGAAATGCAGTTTTCACATCCTATTATTCTACCTCTAAATTCAAGCGGGTAGCTACACTAAGAATAACTTTAATGGATGAGATCTTTGCAACCGGAGAAAATATCTCCTCAAAGTCAAATCCTTTCACAACCAAAACTGTGCTTTGTACCTTGGTTGTGAGCTATTGTTTTTAGTCTTTAATCTGTAAGCCCATTTGTTCTTGAGCGCTTTCTTGTCTTTAGGTAACTTTACAAAGTCACAAGTATAGTTCTTACACAAGGATTGCATCTTTTCTTGCATTGCTGTAAACCACTCTTTCTTTTTCTCATGTGTAACGTCTGCTTGGTAAGTTTAAGGCTTTCTCTTATCTATGAGCATCATATACTTGTTAAAATTATATCTCGCAGGTGGTTGGCGCTTTCTAGCAAATCTTCTCAACTGAGGCGCGACTGGTGGCCGTGGTGCTGCTTGCTCAACTTGCACTATATCATAAACTAGAAGGACGTCATCATTAGTAGACTGACTGCCATCTTTTTCTACATCTCCCCCATGATTATCATTAACTATAAGTGGAGAAACTAGATTTAATGTAACAAGAATTTCAACATGGGAACTAGACTTCTCAACTTTGTCACCATCATCAAGAAGTTGAACTTCAAAAAACACAATATCTCTGCTCCTTACAATCTTCCTATTCATTGGAGCCCATAACCTATATCCAAACTCCTCGTGACCATATCCCAAGAAGATACATGGTTTGGCCTTGTCATCAAGCTTAGACCTCTCATCTTCAGGAATATGAACAAATGCTTTGCAACCAAAGAATCAAATAATCATAAGAGACGACTTTTCCAGTCCAAACTCTGTTGGGCACATCACCATCCAAAGCACCTATAGGAGAGAGATTTATCAACTCAACTGTAGTTCTCAAACCCTCCCCCAAAAAGACTTGGAAAGCTTAGCGTGAGAAAGCACACACTGAATCCTTTTATCAATTGTCTTACTCATTCTCTCTGCCACGCTCTTAAGCTGAGGTGTCTTAGACGAAGTTTTCTCAAGCCTCATCATAGGCTTGGCAATAATTTTGAAATTTCCCCTGTACACGCCACCATTATCTACTGGAATGGACTTCAGATGTTTTCCTGTTTCTCTTTCAATCTTGGCATGGAACTCTTCGAGAACATCCAGTATCTGATCTTTCGATTTCAAAGCAGTAGCCCAAACCTTTCTAGAATGGTCATCAATAAAGGTCACAAAATGAAGTGCGTCTCGAAGTGTTTAAGGTTGCATAAAACAGACATCAGTGTGAATCAAATCAAGAATATTTGATCTTCTAAATGGAGAGTGTGAGTCATATTCAACTCTATGTGTTTTTCTAGCAAAAAATCAACACAATTTTTAATAGGTATACCTTGTGAATTTGGTAGGATTTGCTTTTAAGCAAGAAGTTGTAGCCCTTTCCCGCTAATTTGACCAAGCCTCTTGTGCCAAAGATCAATGCTTTCATCCTTTTGAATAACATTTATCTCTCCTTTGTAAAGCTTAGCGTGTGTGACATAAAGCGTGTTCATCTTCTTTCCTCTTGCAACCACTAGAGACCCTTTGACGTGCTTGCATTACTTTCACCAAAATAAATAGTAAAACCTTCATCATCAAGCTTGCCTGTAGACATCAAGTTTAGGTAGATATCCAGTAATACCTAACATACTTGAGTATTAATTTGCTTCCAAGATAAGTCTTCAAGCAAATATCACAAGTACCCACAATCTAAGAAGCACCACGATTTCCTGTTTTGATATTGCCAAAATCATTGTTGGAGTAAGAAATGAAGAAATGACCATGAGGAGTTATTTGAAATGAAGCACTAGAATCAATCAACCAATCATTCTCCTGCCACACGAGACTAACGTGACTATCATCATAGACAATAAGAACATCACTTCAGTGGCAACTGTATTAGCCTCTTTTTCACCTTTTTTCTTTCATTCTGCTCCCTTTTCCAAGTGGGACACCCTTTCTTTGTGTGATCCAGCTTGTTTAAGTGATAGCACTTGACATCTTTTCTAGTATTGGATCTCTTTCTAGATGTATCCTCTCTACCATGGGTTTGAGGGTGTCTATTTTTACTCCTTCCATGCCTTTCATACTTTCAAAAAGAAATACCTCAGAAGAAGATTCACCTTTTTCTTTTCTTTTGTCTTCTTCAGCAAGCAAACTGTTCTTAACTGACTCCATAGTTAACTGTCCCTCTGGTGCTGAATTGGTCAGTAAGACCACCAATATTTCCTAACTATTGTGGAAGGAGTTAGAAATAAATCTTGCATCGTATGCTTCCATATAGAAAATTTTGATGTGGTTAATTTCGTCATTCTGAATGAATTACGCTCATTAATAAGTATTATTAGTGTCTAATTTGGCAAGCACATTTTAACACTAATCCAGGTCCAATATTGAATGGCCTAGACGAAGCAAGCTGAACGCCTATATGAGTGACCTATAAGGTTCGTTATGCTCATCGAACCCAGAGCATTATGCACTGAAAGCGATGTGCTCGGTTCGTTTGATCTAAAATTGAAGCTTTCATACTGTTGGAGTCGATGAATTCATTTGATCAAGATTACTACTGGAAACCATCGAAAGGAAGTTGAATTCCGCTAAACAACAATTACATGGATTGGAGTGGTTCGAATTATATGGACAATCACTGATTAACACGTGTCCCACTTTGCTCACAACTATTCTGATCTACTTCCATGCGTTTTGGCTTCATGGCTAAGGCTCTATAAATAGAACTGAGATCCTTAAAAGAATCATCTTTTCCTCTCTTTTCATTATCCCAAAACTCTACTGTCTTCTCTCTTGAACGTCTTCAGCAGCTTTGTAATTTGTATACAATTACTCAGCTAGTGAAGAGCAGACTTATGTATCAATTTTGAGTAAACCACTATAAGTTTCTCATGTGGTATTTTTATTTTAATTTGTTGTTTCTATTTCATTTCTTGTTTAAAACTAACGCAAACCATTGTTGTGAATCTAACTTGATTATGAGTTTGTTAGGACCTAACACCGACGATTAGAGGAACCAATCATCTTCGATGATGCCGTTAATCTTGATTCTAATCTTGTTTAGTTTATTGTATATCTAAAGTCTACAAGTATTTAATCTTATGTATTTTTCTCTCTTTTTCTTATGTTTTATTTGTTAGTTTCTCATTTTTCTAATGTTTTTATGTGTTTTGAGGCCAAGGATGAAAAGAGGGTGAAACAATGGACTTAGGAGCAATAAAGAGTCACATTTTCATATTACCTATTATGTGGGTGCCATAACACGAGTTTTGGGCGCTGCGTCCTTCAACACCATATGAAATAGGCCAGAAATCCGAGAGTTGGCTGGCGTTGCCTTGTAAACGGGCACTGCTGCACCCAACAAAACCACTAGCCAAGAGTAGACTTTTGCCTCTGTTGGAAAAATGAATTAAATTCGTACTCTCATTGCAGTTGCATCTATTTGTACATGGCATATATCTCAAATGGTCATAAAGAGTACCTTCTTGCATGAGATCTTCAAGAACAAGTTTACGTGGTAGCTCCTCTTGGTCTTTATCCTCAATTAGGTGGAGTTTGTAAACTCTAAAAAGCTCTTTATTGTCTCAAACAGGCAACCCAAGCCCGTTATAAGAAGTTCTCTACCGTGATTACTTCTCTTAGTTTTTATCCTAGCTTTTCACAAATTGACCTTATTTGTCAAATGCACCTCTGCTGGCCGTATTCTGCTTTCGTTATATGTTGATGACATAATTATTATTGCTGATGATGTTGATGAGAATGTAACAATGAAGTTAGAATTAGCGCGTTGAATTGCAATGAAAGATTTGGGCCCACCATGTCATTTTTTGGGTATTGAAGTTGCTTCTTCTCTAAAAGGTTTTCTTCTTTCTTAGTATGAGTATATATCCGGCTTATTTGAGCATGCTTGTCTTACTAACGATAAGACTATTTATATATCGCTTAAGCTTAATGCTTGTTATTCTCCTTTTAATGGTTCTCCTTTTCCCGATCTTAGTCTATATGACATTATTATTGGCAACTTGGTTTATCTCTCTATCTCTCGTCCAGATTGCATATGTTGTTCGTATTGTTATTCTATATGTTACTTCACCTACTATAGTTTATGTTGGGTTGAACTTGGAAAATATGAAAAACGCAGCAAAATAGGATTTTTAAAATTTTTCTTAAATTTTCAGATCCTTTTCATGATGTTGTATACAATAATTAAATAAAATACAAACTTACAAGTTTGGCAATAACTGATATGGATGATCAAGTATTCCAAAACCTCTAGATCTTCCTAGCTATTTTCTTCTTTCTGGATCACTTGGTGTGTGGGCATCGGAAAAATCTCTTGGATTGTCTCTTTCCAACATTTCTCAATAGAGGATCTTAACTCTAAAGGGGAGAGTTAAAGAACACTAGATAGAGGCGAAAGAAAAGTCTACTAAAAATAGAGCCCTCCAAGGTCTATTTATAGATGCATAGAGGTTTGGAGGTTGAAGCAGAATCCCACAAATATAATCTGCAAATAACGCTAGCTCTCATTGGTGGTAGGCGTGATTTGCTTCCTCTAATGGTAGAGTGACACTTGTCATAACTACCTCTAATTGTGTAATCCTATATCCATTTAATATCTGTTTGAAATCTGATTTCAGTTCAAACTAAGATATTAGTTATTTTAACTTTTAAAATAAATATTTTCCAAGATTTTCTTAATTATTTATATTATCTCATAAAATAAACAATTATTTACAGAATCCATTTTAATTTTTGAAAAAGATATTTATCTGTACCAAGATAACAAATAGATTATATGAAGATCATGCAATATATTTGAATCCTTAAATCATTAAATTGACACCACATGGACTCTTAGAGTTCATGTGTGTGGCGCCATACATAGTGTAACACCCGAGTATTTTGAGTACATTAAAAATACAGTAAGTTAAGGATTATATTAAGACAAAAAATATAATTTAAGGAGAAAAATATTTTATAATAATACAAAAAATTATACAGTATTAGAATAACGTAGTGTAAGGAGGTACATTGATAAAGCTATACAATATGAAAATTAAACTGCAAAAGTAGCACAGTGTAAGAATTAGACTGTTTAAGATCATGCAGTATAGAAATTGGGCTATTTAACTTAAAATAGTATATGAATAATACTGTTTGGAGAATACGGATGAATAAGAAATGCTGTAACAGTATAGAGAATGTACCGACAGTATAAGAAAAGTATTGTCAGTATAAATATAGACTTAACAAAGTTAGATAATATTGAAATTTCATTATGTGATGGATAGAAATAAGTATTAGAGGTTATGGGACCTCATGAACTGTATGGAAAAGAATAGCGACAGTATAGGAAAAATATTGCCAGTATAAACTTAGACTGCGTAAAAAGTTTGGTGGACACTCAATGGATTTTGATTAGACCACCACACCATGAAATATGGCCCAATCACATTTGGTCACCCAAAGTAACCTAATTGATTACCAAGTGACTCATCACCTTTTATTTAAACAAATAGAAGAAAAGAAAAAAAAATGAATCAATGTATCATATAAGAGACCATTTGGTCTCCAAGGTGGAAGAAAAAAAAGAAAAGAAGAGAGAGAAGAACATGCAAAGGAAGGAAGGAAGGGAAGAAAGAAAGAAAGAAAGAAAGAAAGAAAGAAAGAAAAGAAAAGAAAATTTTCCATTTTTTCCCCATGGACCCGGCAGCACTTGGGCAATTTTTCTATCAAAGTTTGATGGATACGAACCTCCAAATCAAGCTTAAGCAAGCCCTAATGTTTTAGTGCAAAGTTTTGTAACTTTGGAGGTAAATTTCTAAACTTTTTCTAAGAGTTTTAGTGATTTTTATTCAAAGTTATGGATGGGTTTTTGATAGAATTTTGTCATGGATTATGACAAAGGAATCTAAGCAAGTTTAATTGCACAAGTAGAGGATCAAAAAGATTGACAAAGTTTAGGTAAATTCTAAACTTTATACTTGAAAAGTTTATGTTTTTTTATGCATTCAAAGTGTTTGATGAAATGTTTAAGCCATGGCATGTAATATGGACAATATAGCATGATTATTTTATGTTATATGTTGATGGTGATGATGATGGAAAGAAGAAAGTAAGGGTTTTGGTGAAATTTCAAAAGGGACCAAATTGTAAAGAAAATGAATTTTCGATAGATTTAAAAATCAGCCAAAAAGTCCCCCTAAACGATAGAATTTCAAAAAAGTTACAACACAAAAGTTGTAGAACTCATCGAAACTGGTAGAAAACATAGGCAGTTTTTCAAAATTCTACCCAGTTTAGAAGTTATGAATTTTATTTGCCCAAAATTTCAAGAAATGAAAACGTTATGAAAAGTTTAGAAGTCAACCATGGTACTTTTGTAAGTTTTATTCCTTGCAAGAAACTGAGTGTTTTGGTATAAAGTGGTCATTTTTGGTTTCGAGGGCAAAAATGTAAATATTTTTGTTTGTTGTGCCAAAACCATAAAATTATGTAAAAACTGGGTTTTTACTAGGGAATGTTGATTTCTTACATTGTTGTAGGAAGTAAGTAATTATAGATGCTACGTTTTAAAGAATTCAAAGTTTAGGCAAGGAAAGAATGAAAGAAAAAGAGATAAGGGCAAAATGGTCATTTTGTAAAAAGGCTGAAACGAACCCAAAACGCTCAATTTTGGTAAAATACTCCTTAGCAAGAATTTTTTTTCATAATATGTAGGTAATAGAATGGTAAAGTTAAGCAATGAGTTTTATAAAGTTACGAAAATTAATGAAAAACCCACCAAGAGTAAAATCATCATTATTAAGGAAACGGCTAGAACGGAGTCGAACATTCTGATTTAGCAAAACATTCTTAGATAGAAAATGTTTCGTAATATGTTAATTAACGAAACCGCCAGTGAGACGGGAAGTTTAACTAAGAGACGCTTAAGAACAAAGGTAACCCGGTGGGTTACAAAGTCAAAATAAAGAAAGAAATGGTAACCTAGTGGGTTATATAATTAAAAGGAAAAGTAACCCTGGTGGGTTACAAAGCTAAGTGAAGGAAAGGTAAACCAATGGTTTATAAAGTTAAGTAAAGAAAGTATACCGATGGTATACAAATTATATAAAAGGAATGAAGTTTAGTGATTAAGTTCTATTATCAATCGAATAGATTGATAATATAAAAAGTTATCTAAGAAGTCGGGTGTCATATGATTAGGACGTAGAAGCCGACTAATGGAAGGAAAAGGAATGAGACAGGAACAGAATAGAGAACGTTAAAGTTAAGTTCAGGTAAGTTCAAATCTCACATACAGCATGAAATAAATAATTTACAAATACTTATGTATATGTTTGTAAATGTGTTTGCAAGTGGGATGCAAGTTGATTTAAAAGAATGTTTACATTTGTTATGCAAAAGGTTTTAAAGTTTAAATCATGATTTGCAAAAAGCATGATTGCATATAATATGCATAAAGTTTTTGAAGATGAAGTAAAAGTTTGCAATGTAATTGCAATAATTATGTTTAAAGTATGTTTTGCTTTTATTAATACATAATGTTTTACAATATAAGTTATAAGTTTTATGTTACATTTGTTATGCAATAAGTTTTACATTACAAGTTATGATTTACAAATGTGTTTGCATATGATGTGATTGCATTTGATATACTCACCAAGTTAAAAAGTAAATAAGAGTAAAGATATTTAAAAGAAAGTATTGTACCAGCCTCCTTGTTGTAAGGTACTGAAAGTAAAGTTAAAGTTGTGACCTCCTAGATGTAAGGTACACAAGTAAAGTTAAAGTTTGACTTTCTAGATGTGAGGTACATGACTTCGATGTTCACTGGTCTCAAGTCTTCTACAAGAGAAGCATCATGTTTATGATCTCATGATTAAAGATATTGGTATGAACACTAAAGGTTATAAGATAAAGAAAGTTAAGGATCAAGGATAAATGTTAAGAAAGAAAGGAATGTTTAAGTTTATAGAATGTTCATAAAATGCTCATAATTGAAGTTCATAATTGAGCATAATTGGAATCATGCATTATGAATTTGCTTGTATCCCCTATTATAAAGTATTTAGGATAAAGGTTAAGAAAGAAAGGAATGTTTAAGTTTATAGAATGTTCATAAAATGCTCATAATTGAAGTTCATAATTGAGCATAATTGGAATCATGCATTATGAATTTGCTTGTATCCCCTATTATAAAGTATTTACATTAAATGCTTATGAAAAACATTTTGAGAAATGTTTTATGTTACGTGTTTATGAAAAACATTTTTATGTTTACAAGAAAAGGTTTATAAATAACGTTTTAAGAAAAACATTCAAGAAATATTTTACAAAAAACGTTTCAAAAATGTTTTATGAAAAGCATTTATGAAAAACGTTTTAGAAATGTTTTATGAAAAATATTTATGAAAAATGTTTATGAAAAACATTTATGAAAAATGTTATAAGAGAAAGGTTTTTATGAGAAAAGTTTTTAAAGCATGTTTAAATGATCTGTGAGATTTTGTTCTTATTGAGTGTAAGCTTATAAAAAGTTTCTTCATGCTATAGGTAGTTTTATAGGCAACCAGTAGGACTCGTTAGAAGAGCTAGGTGTTGCGGAGGGCAGATGTAAAGATTTAGGTATAGATACCACCATCATAAGTTTCTGTTGTACAAAGAAAATATTTTCCCACTATTTGATACAATGTTTTCAAAGTGCAAAAAAAAAAGTCAAGCTTTTGATAAAGTCAAAGTATTAAGAAATGTTTTCAAAGTTTTAAGATATAGTTTACGAACTATTTTATATAATTATAAAGTTAAGTTTTAAGCTATGTTTTAGTAAATGTTTCTTAGTAAGTTTTAGGAAATGATTTGAAATGGTTTTAAAAGCAAGTGTTGAGCGAGGTTTTAACTTGAATGGTGATAGAGGTCGCAAGAGTTTTCAAGTATGTTTTTCAAGGATGTTAAAAGTAAAAGAAAAAAATTTTAATTCAATATTCTTCTTACTAAGTAAGTAAGATTACTGTTTAAGAACAATGTTTAAGAAAATAAAGTAACTGCTCAAAAAGGTTGGTCATCACATATAGTCCAGGGGGGCTGTTGTGTAAAATTACAATTATGCCTCTATAGGCAAAAACAATCCAAGAAAATTTCCATTAATCCATCTGAAAAAATATTATGTAGCCAGCAAGAGGACTCAATAGACATATATAATTTAAGCTCCAATAATTATTTATAGTTTAATTATCTTATAATTAAAGTGATAATAATTATTAACTCTAGTTTGCGCCACTATTGAAAATTGAGGTTGTACTCTTAAATTATATACATAATTGTATAGAATCTTCAATATAAAATTTGGTTAATAAAATCCTCCAATGATATAATCATGTTCCATATGATGATACTCATCACAATAATATTCATAATTAGAGTTAGGTTTATAGATTTCCATGCAACCTCTCTAATTACTTCTTTGTCTATGAGTTTTGTTATTTCTCTAATGGGCGACTTATTTATGAACAAATCATAAATGAAGATTTGGTTAATATTTGATACCTCATATCAAATAGGGAGTATTGTTCACCCAAGTTCCCGAATTAAAACTCATAAGAATATTATTTTATCATTCTATCTAGTAGAAGCTATGTATTTTATATATGTGAATATAGCGTTTCGAGCTACCATAATACTATGTCTTCAATATACCAAGTTTTTGATTTTTTTGGTAGTTATACCGAGTTTTTGATTGTGTATTTATAGATCTCATCAATTAGCAATCAAAAAATATAACACATATATGTGAGTCCAGTAATCATCTTAAGATTATGGTATGATCCATAAAATGATCAAAGTGATAGAATTTAATTTCTTGTTACAAAATTATACAAGAACTTAAATTCTATCTTAGTTCAGGTTTAATGTATTTTAAACACACTGATATCTCTATTTGGTAATCATCATATTATTATAATCTGGATAAGATCATTCCACCAAGCTGGGAATAGACAACATCACAACTTTGAGCAAGATAAAGTGTCTAGCTTTATTTACTAATTGTAAACCAAAGTTTATATTAAGTATACATAATCATATCCTCTGTATTATGAACTCTTCATATACATGACTATGTCTTTTTACAACTGTTATATCCTTTATAATATTTGTATGTATATATATATATATATATATATATATATATACACACACACTTATCAAGATATACATACAGGAGAATAAAAGGAATTTATTTTATTAATTGTGAAATGCTTCACATTTTATAATGACCATGTGGAATTTACACTATACTACGTATTCGCACCTTGAGGTATCTTCAAGGCACTCAGTCTCAGAGTCTTTTACTTCTATCTACTTTGTCCTTAGAGTTACTTACACACTTTGGTGCTGATTGGGCTAGTGATCCTATAAATCATTGGTTTTTTTTAACTTTCTAGGTGATTCTTTTATTTCTTACAAGAACAAAAAACAAAACATTGTTTCCAGATCTTCTACTGAGATAGAGTATCGTGCCATGGCCTCGACTACTCGTGAGATTTTTTGGTTACGTTGGTTGCTTGTAGATATAGGTGTTTTTCTTCTTCAACCCACTCCCTTGTATTATGACAAAAAAAGGTGCTATTTAGATTGCAAGCAATTCATTATTTCATGAGTGGACCAAACATATTGAGATTGATTATTATGTCACTCGATATCACTATCATATCGACACTCTCTCTTTACCTTTTGTCACTTCTTCCATATAAATTGCTTATGTGTTTACAAAATCACACTCCATTTTGTGTTTTCAAATTCTTTTTGGCAAACTCCAGAAGCTTTTTGCTGTGATACCATGAGTTTGAGTTGTGATGTTAGATTAGTTGTTATTATTATTATTATTTATTAAGAGTAGTATATGTAGTCTTTACTTTATGCAACTTTATATAAGTTTTATTTTATAATGTATTTTTATGTCAAGCACTTCAATGAGAAGCCCTAGTTTTCTTTGTCTCCTCAATTTCTTTCTTAGCGTCTATTTAGGAGAGCAGTTAGAATCAAAAAATGAGTTGAGCCATAATTTATAGTTTGAACTTATGTTTAGTAAGTTCATCAAAATGTTAGTTTAATTTAGTTTGAACCAAAAATGAGTTTGAACTACAATTTATAGTTTGAATGAGTAGGCCAAAGAGTAGTTTTGGTTTGAACTAAAAACACGGCTGAAATTTATTCTTCCAAATACATGCTTAGATTTCACGGTTAGACCTATGTTAGACATGTATGCCATAAGGAGTAAAAATGTAATAAGTTTTTGGAGACATTTTTATCAATAAAGAATTTATTCATTATTTATATGCCAAATCTTGTCCTCTTTATGTTCATATTTGTTGAATGTATGTTAAGCAAACAATAGTCTGAGACTGTCAGTCTAAACCTTAAGAATTGGGCATATGATGGATGGATTATACGAAAGACATGATTCTTAAGGTGATGTTCTAAGTCATATGATCCGCAATCGAGGGAATAAAGTTGGGCGCTTTATTCATGCAAAGATTATTATGTTGTCTATATTCCTTTTTGGGAGATGGTTTGTCTTGACTATCGGAGAAGGACTCCGTGAATAGAAACATTGATACGTTGTCATAAGTGACGATGTATTGGATAAGGACTTAACGTGAATTGATTTGGACTAATAATTCTGTCTTGAAAAATCGATTCACTTTAGACAATCATTTGTGTTGTATCTTAATCCTGAGATGAATGGTGGGTCCGTTGTCTTGGCTTGTGTCTTTTGATGTACCAAAGGGTGACACCCATATCTTAATAGTTGTATGCATGCCGGTATGTTGGAGGCATAACTCTTGATAGCGTAGACCTGTTATTCATAGATATGGAATCCATAGCTCCTTTTTAGGAGTAATGATATCATCTTATATGCATTATCCTGTAATTGAAAAACTGGAGCGCTCAACCATTTGGATACATAGGTGTAACTGAATGGTATACTGTCTTTGGATAATAAGTTTTCTAATGGTAAGATAATGGAACGTAAGATAAAAATAATCGGGAAGGTAAGACAGAACTTGTCCTTAAGCCGATTATAGATTATCATATGGGGATACGATACATTATGATATGTCATGGAGACTTAGCTATACGAGCTTCATAATTCTATGTAGTTCGAGAGTACAGCTCCAAGCTTTTAGTGGAGTGGCGTTGGAGTTGATAATTATGAAATGTATATTTGGGATATTGAGTTTCATAATTATCAGGAGCTTGAACTATATAGGTCCATTTGGTCCCCTTTGCTAGCTCACAACATCCTGTAACCACACAGCGTGCTTTTCCAATAATTGGTGACTTATGTCGGATTTATCAAATTGGTTAAAATTTGAAAGAATTAAATAATTCATGTCTGTTTATCGGTTGAATTAATTTTGTAATAAATTAATTCAAGATAAACTTGTTGAATTATTGGGATCGGATAATTCTTGTCTGTTTATCGGTTGATTTAATTTTGAATAAATTAGATTAAGATAAACTTGTAGAATTATTGGGAATTGATTTATTTTCTTAGAGATTATCTAGATAAAGTTGTTTTGATCAGATAACTTCTCTATTGGGTTATTTGAATTAAAACTGAGACTTTATCCTATAGAATCTCAGGTGGAAAATAAAAGATTCACGAGATTTTTTTTTTATTCAGCAATTCGGCCTGCCGATGGGACCTGTTTGGTCTGCCGATCAGGTGGTTCGGCCTACCGATCAGCGAAGGATAAGATCACGTGTTTCCATGCAGATCTTATCAGATATTGATCTGAATTTTGAGACCTAATCTGATGAAGACTGACCCTTGGACCAACCTCTATAAATAGGGAATGATTCTCATAAGTTACTTAGATCAATTGAGAGCTCATAAGTTACTTAGATCAATTGAGAGCTTAAGAGTGATACTCTGCTAAGTGAGAATCTATAAACTCCCAGCTTTGGGTTCTCTCGATTGGTTGGAAGGAGAGTCACCAGTGGAAAAACTGTACGTTTGAGACCACACTCACTCCGATCGTAGATAGAGAATAGCAAAGAAGACCAGTTGGTTATTTCTCTTCACAGATTGTGAAGGTTCTTCGGCATACAAAGGTTAGTAAGATCTGGTTAATTTATGCATATAGCATGTCAAACTTGTGCTTTGGAAATGTTGAGGTGTTGAGATGAAATTGATACCTGGGGGACACCCTAAGACCTTCTTATTCAAGAGGATACGGGTTTAACTCCCAGGGAACTTGGGGAGAGACCTCGGCTCAGGTGGTAGACCCTCCTACGTATTGTGGGCGAGAGGGTCTCTGCTGGGAAGAGAGACCCAGCTAGGATTTTGCCTTCAGTGAAAAAGCGTGTCCCTTAGGAGTTGAACCCATATCCTCTTGAATAAGAGGGTCTTAGGGTGTCCCCCAAATGTCAATCTCTATTAATAGCATTTTTGTAAATTGTCATTTAAATTTATAAATTTATAGTAAATAACTCATTGATAGCATTTTTGGACACCACAAAAAGAAACTCACGCTTTTAGTGTAGGTAATAGATAATTTTCTGAGCAGCCCACGTGATGTCCTCTCTCGTTAGACTTTGAAATGCCAAACTTCTGCCCCGCCTCCAACAATGCACAAAAAAAAAAGAAAAAAAAAGAAAAAAAAAAAAGCAAAAGCCCCCGTTTTCATGTCTCTCTTTCGTTCTCGGTTCTTCTTCTACCTTCATTCTTTTCTTTTGTGCCTTGTTATTCATCGAACTGAATCCAACTACAAAGTTTGAGGAAAAAAATGTAATTGAGAGATGAGTCAAAAGTCTAAACAATCAAGAAGCTTGAAAAGCACTTGGGATATTTGAGGAGCTTTACCCAAAACGGGCTGGTCAGAAGGAAAAAGATTTCTAAGCTTAAAATTTTAGGTATTTAAAGTAGTTTGAAGTTTTGATCATTTCATAAGCATTTTTCTCTCTTCAATTTCTGATTTTGAGGATTGAAACCTTTGATTGAAGACTTGTTTAATTTTCTGATTTTCGATATTTTTGTTGTTGCCGTTGAAGGACTTGGTTGGGAAGTCCCCAAAAAAAAAAAAAAAATTATAACTTTTCAAGGGGGCTCTTGTTTATGATCTTGTTGGGGAATATTTAAGTTTGATAAGTATGGATAAATCATGACAATTTCATATTTTAAAAATTGAGCAAAGTGTACTTTACGCTTTGGATTGGTATTTTGTTTGCAGCTCATGTTTTGGTCAATTTTTGAGCGTTTTTGTAAAAAATAAAAAATAAAAAATAAAAAAAGAGACTGCTGGCTTTTTTTTTTTTTTTTTTAGTTTAAATAGTTACTCATGATATTAGGAAGTATTTCTTATATGCCGCTTTGAATGATAATTTTGGAATGGAAGAATGATTCAAAACTTGCTAAAACAGAACGTAGCAGAATTACTTTTACCAATTCTGAGCCAGTCACGTTAAGGTGGATGGATTGTTGGGTTTGAAAAATATTTTTCAAAAAATACAACAGAAACATAATAATGGTATGGATTGTCTATAACAAAATTTTCTCAAATTTTTTGTAACATGTTATAATTTATATTAATTTTACCCATGAATAAATATAAAAGTATTTTGTTTACCAGAATTTCATCGAAAATGAACGAAAACAATCGGCTTGCAAAGAACATTCTCTTTAAGATGAAACCACACTCTTCCTTGTTTAGTCTTTGACACCGATATAGACGAATAGGTGGGCGTTGAAGGAATATAGTTTCTTAAATATCCCACAACTAATTTTTGTCACACATAAATTTCAACACATGAGAAGAACGAGTCGCAAGATGAAGAATTCTTCTTTACTGCTTCTAACTTTCTTACATGCCTACTAGAGGGGAGAATTTTACGGAGTACCCTCAGTCTCTCCTGGACTTACAAGTGTATTTAATAATAGAGGATGCCTTTATTTATAGAAAATAAGATAGTTAATTAATTTTGAAAAATTTTCTTATTTTAATTTAATATAAAATATTTACTATAACAAACACCACACACAAAGAGATTCTCTGTGCATGTGGCACTATCTCCATAACAGTGCAGGCCAGAATACTGCTTGTTACCAAATCTCATTTGTCTCCATATTTAACTTCCATATTTGAATTAAATTACACTTATTAATACTAAATAGGGAAACTTTGTAAACAGCGTTTGATATACACAAAGGGACTTTACCTTGATGGCATAGGCACCACACACGTCACCCACACAATGGGGCCTACCTATTGCGTGTCTTCAAAATTAATTTATTTTATTTTTATTTAGCAAAATAATCTAATTATTTAATAAACATAAATTAATTCATAATTAATTTATTTTCAGTGATATTTAATTTAGAATTCTATAATTCTAAATTAATTATTTAAACCAATAATTCTACTTATTCAAATAGTGTTTACAAGGATGGCAAGGGATTAATGATCCATGATTTCAAGCTCTAATAAAACCCGTATATTAATTAAACTCTTTTATTTATTCCAATGTAACTCCATTGAATACTTGGAATTGTACTCTTGAAATTATACATGTTTAATTACTCATTTCTTAGAGCCATTTAACTTGATATAGTCATTACACATAAGTCAATCCTCCATAAATAATTCATAATTAGAGCTAAGTAATATTTGTTAACCTCTCTAATTATTTCTTTATCCTTGAGTGCTATTGATTCTTTAATGAATAATCAATTTATGAACTTAATCATAAATTAAATGCCCTTATTATTTAAGCCTCAAATCAATACTTAAGAGAATTATTTATCTACTTCTCGTTAGAGAATGAATAGATTCCATTGTATAATATTAACATTCCCAGCTACTTACTTCATCATGTCTCCAAGATACAAGGAATAAGATTTGATTCTTTAATCTGTACCGAGCAAAATTAAAAGACATAAATCCACAAATAAGAGTCTGTTAATAACTCAGGATTAAGATAATCTTATGAAGGACCATTGGTCAATGTGATTAGAACTTGCTGTATTTGACGAAAATTATTAGATGTTCATATCTCATCATGTCTTGGTCCTATATAATCTCATTTATACATTGCACTCATTTAATGGCTCACTATATTAACGGTTCGGATACGACTATTATATTCTTAATAGAATGACCTACACTAGTAACCTCAATTAAAGATTACATACTTTAATCGAATAATTAATTATGTGTTACTGACTATTTTAATTATCATCATAAAACATTATCCTATTGCATATAATGCTTATATACAATTTTTAAGGTCACATAGATGATTATGGAATTTTAATGATATTCATAAAGTATTCAAAATACATACATACAAAAATAATGTATAAATTCATCTTATTTATTTATTAATATGTCCATTACAAAACAACATACACTTTATGGGCATATATCTTAAAAATCTCCCACTTTCCCTAAAGCAAATGAGACATGTCTCTTAATCCATATCCCTCCAGATGCTTCTTGAAAACTTTAATTGCTAATGTCCTCATGAACGAATCTGTTAGATTGTCTTCCGATGCGATCTTCAATACTATCACGTCTCTTCTGTGGTATATATCTTGAACAAGATAATACCTTCTTTCTACATGCCTTGTGCCTTTATGATTTATTGATTCTTTAATGTTTACGATTGCTGCACTATTATCACAGTGTAGTCTAATAAGCTTATCTATATCTAGAACAACTTGCAGATTGGTTAAGAATTTTCTGAGCCAGACTACTTCCATGGATGTTTTATAAGCAGCCACGTATTCAGCTTCCATTGTCAAGTTAGAAACACACTGTTGCTTGACACTCCTCCAAACAACGACTCTATTGCCAGGAGTGAACACATATTCTGAGATCGACTTTTGATAATCCTTTTTCAATTGAAAATCAGAATTGGTGTAACCACCGAAAGATAAATCTCATTATGTACAGTGTATAGTGCACTCATTTAATGACTCACTACATTAAGGGTTCAGATAAGATCGTTCCATTCTTAATAGTAATGAACAACACTAGTAACCTTAATTAAAGATTCTATACTTTAATGGAATAATTAATTATGTGTTACTGACTATTTTAATTATCATCGTAAAATATTATCCTATTGCATATAACACTTATATACAATCTTTAAGTTCACATAGATGATTATGAAATTTTAGTGATATTAATAAAGTATTTAAAATACATACATGCAAAAATAATGAATAAATTCATTTTATTTAATTATAAATATGTCCATTATAAAATATCATATCTTTATGGGCATATATCCCAACAATCTCCCACTTTCCCTAAAGTAGATAAGACATATCTCTTAGTCCATGTCCCTCCAAATGCTTCTCGAAAACTTTAACTAGTAAGGTCTTTGTGAACAGATCCGTTAGGTTGTCTTACGATGCGATCTTCAATACTATCACGTCTCCTTTGTGTTATATATCTTAAACATGACAATACCTTCTTTCTACATGCCTCGTGCCTTTATGATTTCTTGATTCTTTAATGTTTGCGATTGCTGCACTATTATCACAGCACAGTCTAATAAGCTTTTCTATATCCAGAACAATTTGTAGATCGGTTAATAATTTTTTGAGCCAGACTGCTTCCCTGGATGTTTTACAAGCAACCACATATTCTGCATCCATTGTCAAGTTAGAACCACACTGTCGTTTCACACTCCTCTAAGCAACGGCTCCACCACCAAGAGTGAACACATATTTTGAGATCGACTTTTGATCTTCCTTATTTGATTGAAAATCAGAATTGGTGTAACCATCAAGAGATAAATCTCATTATGTATAGTGTACAATGCACTTATTTAATGGTTTACTATATTAATGGCTCGGATAAGACCATTCTATTCTTAATAGAAATGACCTACACTAGTAACCTCAATTAAAGATTCTAGTTTTTGATCGAATAATTAATTATGTGTTACTGACCATTTTAATTATCATTCTAAAATATTATTCTATTGCATATAATGCTTATATACAATCTTTAAGGTCACATAGATGATTATGGAATTTTAATGATATTCATAAAATATTGAAAATATATATATGCAAAAATAATATATAAATTCATTTTATTTATTTATAAATATGTCAATTACAAAACATCATATGCTTTATGGGCATATATCCTAACAATCTCCCACTTTTCCTAAAGCAGATGAGACATGTCTCTTAATCCATATCCCTCCAGATGCTTCTCAACAACTTTAACTGGTAACGTCTTCGTGAACGGATCTGTTAGATTGTTGTCCGATGCGATCTTCAATACTATCACGTCTTCTTTGTGGTATATATCTTGAACAAGATAATACCTTCTTTCTACATGCCACGTGCCTTTATGGTTTCTTGATTCTTTAATGTTTGTGATTGTTGCACTATTATTATAGTACAGTCTGATAAGCTTCTCTATATCTAGAACAACTTAAAGATTGGTTAAGAATTTCCTGAGCCATACTGCTTCCATGGTTGTTTCACAAGCAACCACATATTTAGCTTCCATTGTCAAGTTAGAAACACATTGTTGTTTCATACTCCTCCAAACAATGGCTCCACCATCAAGAGTGAACATATTCTAAGATCGACTTTCGATCATCCTTATTCGATTGAAAATCAGAATCGGTGAAACCATCGAGAGATAAATCTCATTATTTACATTGTACAGTGCACTCATTTAATGGCTCACTAAATTAATGGCTCGGATAAGACCGTTACATTCTTAATAGAAATGACATACACTAGTAACCTAAATTAAAGATTCCAAAGTTTAATCAAATAATTAATGATGTGTTACTGGCCATTTTAATTATCATCCTAAAATATTATCCTATTGCATGTAATGCTTATATACAATCTTTAAGGTCATATAGATGATTATGGAATTTTAATAATATTCATAAAGTATTCAAAATGCTTACATGCAAAAATAATATATAAATTCATTTTATTTATTTATAAATATGTCCATTACAAAACATCATATGCTTTATGGGCATATATCTTAACAATCTCTCACTTTCTCTAAAGCAGATAAAACATGTCTCTTAGTCCATATCCCTCCAGATGCTTCTCGAAAACTTTAACTGGTAAGGTCTTCATTTACGGATCTATTAGATTGTCTTTTGATGCGATCTTCAATACTATCATGTCACCTCTGTGGTCTTTATCTTGAACAAGATTATACCTTCTTTCTACATGCCTCGTGCCTTTATGGTTTCTTGATTCTTTAGTGTTTGCGATTGCTACACTATTATCACTGTACAATCCAATAAGCTTATCCATATCTGGGACAACTTGTAGATCAATTAAGAATTTCCTAAGTCAAACTACTTCCATGGATGTTTCACAAGTAGCCACGTATTCAGCTTCCATTGTCAAGTTAGAAACACACTGCTGTTTCATACTCCTCCAAACAATGGCTCTACCACCAAGAGTGAACACACATTCTGAGATCAATTTTTGATCATCCTTATTCGATTGAAAATCAGAATTGATGAAACCATCAAGAGATAAATCTCTACTAGAATGCACAAGCATGTAGTTTCTTGTTCGCCAAAGATACTTGAGAATGCACTTCACAGCCGTCCAGTGATCAACTCTTGGATTTGACTGAAACTTACTGACTATCCTACTGCATAATAGATGTTAGGTCTAATACACTGCATAGCATGCATTAGGTTTCTGACTATCGATGCATAAGGGAAATGACTTATGTCTTCTTCTTCCTAAGGAGTCTTAGGGTATTGCTCTTTAAAGAGATGAATAACATGCTTCGAAGGTACATTCCCTCTCTTAGAGTTATGAATCCTATATTTGACAAGCCTTTTGTCAACGTATGTAAATTGAGATAATGCCAAAAGTTTTTTTTTGTGATCCCGAATGAGCTGGATCCCAAGAACATATCTTGCCTCTCCCAAATCTTTCATTTGAAGTTATATGGCTAACCATTCCTTTACTTGTGACATTGATTTATTGTCATTCCCAATGAGCAAGATGTTATCAACCTAAAGTACTAAGAAGACTACTTTCTTTTCTCTTATGTACTTGTAGAATCATGGTTCATTTTGGTTTTGTTCAAAACCATAAGACTTAATAGCATCATAAAACCTAATGTTCAAGGACCTAGAAGCTTGCTTAAGTCCAAAAATGGACCTTTGTAGCTTGTAGACTTTCTACTCTTGGCCTTCAACTATGAAACCCTTTGCTGATAATATGTATATGCTTTCTTCAAGATAGCCATTCAGAGATCTTGTTTTGACATCCATCTGTCATATTTCATAGTCATAATACACAGTAATTGATAAGAGTATCCAAATGGACTTTTGCTTGGCAACCGAGAAGAAAGTCTCTTCATAGTCGATTCCTTCTCTCTGAATGTAACCTTTAGCTACTAGCCTTGCCTTGAAAATCTCTACTTTCTTGTCCATTCCTCTCTTTCTTTTGTAGATCCATTTGCACCCAATGGATTTTGCCCATTCAAAAGGATCAACAAGTTCCTAGACTGAGTTGGAATACATGGATTCCATTTTGAGTTCATGGCTTTCAGCCACTTCTCTTTGTTAGAATCTTCCATTACCAACTTGTAAATCAATAGATCTTCCTCACTGTTATTTATAGTGACTAGCTGTGCTACTCCTCAGTAATAAGCAGGTAATCTAATTTCCCTCCCACTACGATGAAGCACTGGAGGTGTCTAACTAGAAGTTGTGGCCTTGTTGGTTTGCTCTTTGACAACTCTTGCCAGCTCATCAACAACTCTTGTTTGCTATGGGCCAATCTAATCAGCAAGTAACTCTTCTAGAACTATTTTCTCTTTGGTTTGAAATCTTTCATGTAGTTATATTCAAGAAATGTGGCATTTGTTGATAAAATACCTTCTTATCTTTAGGACTATAGAATAGACCTCCTCTTGTCCCTTAAGGATATCCTACAAAGATACAGACTTCCAAACAAGGTTCCAACTTTTTGGCCTTAGCCTTTAGCACATGTGCTGGACACCCCCATATGTGGATATGCCTTAAACTAGGTTTTTGGCCAATCCACAACTCTAGAACATCTTAGGTATAGACTTAAATGGAAACAAGTTTAGAATATATACTATGGTTCTTAAGGCATGTCCATAGAAGGATGTGTGTAAAGAAAAAAACTCAACATGGTTCACATCATGTCGAGTAGCATTCGATTTCTCCTTTCGGTAACACTATTTTGTTGTGGTGTTCCAAGTACGATGAGTTACAAAACTATTCCGCTTTCTATCAAATGATCTGTGAACTCTGTGTCAAGATACTCAACACCTTAATTTGATTGAAGCACCTTGATCTGCTTTCCTAATTGTTTTTTAGCTTCTGCTTGGACTTCCTTAAATTTTCCAAAGTTTTGGATTTCTAGTGCATTAGGTAAGCATAACCATGTTTGGAATAATTGTCAATAAACATGACGAAATATTCATATCCACCTCTTGCTTGGACATTTAAAGGTCTGCATGCATCGGTATGTATCAACTTAAGAGACACTTTAGCTCTTATACTTTTAGTTGAGAAATGTCTCTTGGTCATCTTACCTTCCAGACAGAATTCACAGACTACAAGTTCACTAAGTTTTAGTTCTCTCAAAGGATTCCTTTGCTAGTCTTTCAATCCTGTTTAGGTTTATATGTCCAAGTCTAACATGCCATAGATATGTGTCATTTTCATGAGAAATCTTTTGCTTTTTACTCTTTGGTTCAGCTACTTTGAACATTTTAGTATTAAGTAGTGGTTTAGGACTAAGATTAAGAAAATATAAACCATTATTTAGTTTTCTAGAATATATATTTAAACTATTCTTTAAAATAAAAACAATTTCATTATCAATAGAAACGTTGAATAATTGTTCATTTAATCTAGAAACAGAAATCAAATTTCTTCTAAAACCTAAAATAAAATAAACATTGTTCCAAACTAAATATTTTTTCCTAAATTGAAGTCTAATTTCCCCCACTGCTTTAGCAAAAACCCTAGCTCCATTGCCTACGACCATTGTGTATCCCCATCGACAAGCTCTCGTGAAGAACTAAGACTCTACAAAGAAGAAAAAACATAGTTAGTGGCTCCTGAGTCAACTACTCAAGCTGAGAACTCATTCTTTACAATACATGTTTCTAGAACTAGTAAATCATATTTACCTTGTTTCTTCTTTTTCTTAGTTTCAGGCTTTCAAGCATCTTTGTTCTTTTTTTTATTTAGATTGGAAGAACTAGTGTCATCTACAATATTTGCTTCATTGCTATCCACATAATTGATAGTCTCAAACTTCTGAAGTTCATTCAACAATTGAGTAAGCCCCATGTGCGTATTAATCATGATGTAGTTTGTCTTGAACTGTCGGAAGGCAAGACTTAGACTATCTAAGATCATATCTACCTATGTAACATCATCCATGGTTGCAACATTTCGCTCAGCCTCATGATGATGGTTTATCATAGTGAGCACATGGTCACGAACAGGTGTGCCAAGCATCATCTTGTTATTCATGATTAACTTCATGACATGAAGACATGCCTTTTTGTTTGGTTGGCCAAACATATCATCCAATGACTGCATTGTCTCAATGCAATCCCTAAATTTTCATGCTTCTTCCAAAGCACTTCAGTCATACTAGCCAAAAGATAACACTTAGCTTTCTGATCAACTTTTTGCCAACGAGTGTAGGCATCCTATTCTGCTACTCTAGCATTTGTCGCAGGGACTATGAGGACACTCCTCCAGAAGGGAGAATTTGTAATCATCATTTATGAGCATAAGGTTCATGTTACATTTCCATTTGGCATAGTTTTTGCCAGTAAGTTATTCAAGTACGAGTTGGTTGACAATAAGATTAGACATATTGCTAGAAAATAAACAAACATACATTGAATTCATGTGCATGAATATCATAACAAACATACAAGTTATAGGCATAGTAAATATGATGCATGGATGCACATGAAAAAATACATAATACATGTTTACTAAAATTTAGCCAACGATATTTCAATGAACCTTAAAAAGGTGTCGTCGTTGGGTAAGTCAAATTATTTGCAAATTAAACAGAGACACTCTCAATTAATAAATGCCATTCAAAATATCTCATATTTTTCACATTTATTAACTACCATTGTTTTGATCAAGAATACAACTAATATTTAATTACATTTTTTTAGTATAACCCACCATTTTGGATTCCGAAGACTTAACTGTAAAGTGCTGACAAAGGGTTGGTCATATTAAAGATACATCTCGGATTCCTATTGGAAGGAAGAGCATCCTTGTATTGATCCAAATGGACACCTTCTGTAGGGAGAATAAAATCAATGTCATCTCAAGGCATTATTTGAACCTTACGGTGTTGTTCTAACAATGGAGACTAGTGGGTTGTATCGCCATACAACCCTCTCCCACACAATATTTTGTAAATATGTATTTTATTTGTAAATTATCTTATGGTTTACAAGTTTAGAGATATAAACATTTTATATTTCTAAATATATGAAATTCTAAAATTTAACTCTCAAATTTAATTTCATATAATAATACTATTTTGAAACTTAAATTTACAACCATTAATTAATTTAATTACATTAAATTAATTTACAGCACATATTCTATATTTATAATTAAAACAATTTTAATGTAATAAATAAATGCGCGTATATGTATGTCATGTTATAAAACATATAAGTAGGCACACTAGAACTAATATAACATGTTACAATTTATGGATAAATGATAAATTTTTAATGTAATGTAAAGCATTCAATGTCTATAATTGAGATAGATTTGACCTGGTTCCTCGGATATTTAAATTACAATCCTATGAAAATAAAAAAATTAAATAAATTCCTAATCTATTTAATCTTCAAAATCTCTATAGGCCTTGATGTAATCCTTTTTGGTTGGTCCTCAAACATCTTCTTTTGAAAAAAAAAGGAACAAATAGTGAAAGCGGCGTGAAAAACACACCTTGGGAACCATACATTAGGGTTTATCATGGGTTGCCTAGCGCCTAGCCTTCAAGTTGGCAGTGCCGTGGCACCTAGCCCTTGGGTTGGTCAGGCCGCGGCGCCCAGCCCTTTCTTCTTACTAGTGCCATGGCGCCCACGGCTGAGGTTGCGGTGCTCGACGCAGAAGCGACTCATTCCATTTTTCCTCATCTTCAACGGTTTCGTAAACCATCAAGCCGTCGACCATCTCATGGTTAACGGTTCAGATTCCTAAGGTCTTTGTCGAGCTTTGGGTCTTTAATAATCTTCCGTTTTCGATATTACAATAATATAAAATTACGAAAAGTATAAATTACAAAAATCCTAACCTTTTAATTTTCAGGCGAGCATCATTTCTACTGAAAAATAAAATCCTCAAGACCATATCATTAGCGACTAAATCTATCATCCATGCATTCACTATTTATCACATGAACAATAACGATAAGCAAACATATTAATGCAAAGTGCCTACCTATCACATACATATATAATTGAGAACATATATATTTATTTATAATGATTATCTCATAATCAATGCAAAAATTAATATATTCTATAGTCGACTCTAGTACCCAGTGTTGGTTTTAGAAAACGTTTTCACAAATTACAGTTGAAACATGGTAATGGTATGGATCATGTATGAAAAAATTTTTCTAAAAACTATTGTAAAACGCTAAAGATTATATTAATTTTACACATAAATAAATATATAAATACTTTTCTTACTAAAATTTGATCAGAGATAAACAAAAACAATCGGCTTGCAAAAGACATTCTCTTTAAGATGAAACCGCAATCTTTCTCATCTAGTTCTTGACACTGGTATGGATTGTAACACCTTAACCTCCCATGGGCCCACCTGGTGGGACCCCAGTATAGTCGGGTCTAAAACTCATTACTCATACGTAATGTCTCCTCTGGGCACCTAGTGGCCCTCAAGGATTTTTTCGCGTCCCCCACATTTGAACCCAAGACCTCTTTGCTTATAAGATTCTTAAGTCAAATGTTGGCGCCAATTGACCTTGATGTGAAGAAATCCCTAAGGGCCACTAGGTGCCTAGAGGGGACAGTACGCAAGAGTAACGAGTATAAGACCCGATTATGCCAGGGTCCCGCCAGGTGGGCCCATGGGGGGTTGAGTTGTTACAATAAAAAACATGCATTTTTTAAAACTTTAAAACATATATGACTATCGGCTGTTATGATTAGAACTTGCTATATTTAACGAAAATTATTAGCTATTCATATCTTATCATGTTTGTAATCCCCCTATGAGGGGGTTAGTAGTATTTAGTAAATATAAATACATTTTAAAACTTTAAAACATTGTCCATGGATCTTTGAAATAAAACAGAAAACAAGAACATGTTTTAAATAACATTCTTAAGTTTCAGTGTAGTACCAAATATTAAAAATACAGTCATCATCATCATAATACAGTTCCTAGTAACTAAATAATTTAATACAGCCATTGCTATAGATTATGAATCTTACATGTTTAAACAAAATACAAATAAGCTAAGATATTCCAACACGACACAAGCAATATTGTCGTCTACTCCTCGTCGGACAAGTTATACTGAACTCTACCTAAGAGATAAAAATAATAGGGATGAGCATCGATATTCCTAATAGGGAAAACCATTACTCACCTTTAGGTTTTATTAATTTTTATATTAACACATGTATGGTTAATTAGTCAACAACATTATTCATCTTATAACAATTCCATTATGTTCTTACCTGATGGATACCCTCCATTAAACATTACTAAGTTTCATACATACATATATATATATATATATATATATATATATATATATCAGGATTATTTAATGTTTGTCGGTATCCACCAAAAATTGAGATTCACTCTCTCTACTCAATGAAACCACAAAGGCGCGCTTGACAACTCTAATCATTCATTCTAGAGTAGTCGGGTGAGGGGACATTGAACCACGAGTCTTCACCAAGTTGATTCCTATATAGTGCATTATGGGACTTTTAACCCAAGGAAGCACCGTCGCCTCCCTCTATTTTACCTTTTAGGGTGTTCGCGTCTAAGGGCGTGACTACTACCCTCTTCACATCTTACCATTTCTCTCATAATCATTACCGTTATGTATAGAATGTATTTCCTAACCATGCTACTCAAATTATATCAACACATGTCAAATCAATTTAATCTTGCTATACAATATAGGATGAGTTCCACATTATTGTGTCATAAGTAATATCCATATATGTACAAAATAACATATACATATCTTGCAATGTAAACAATCAATTTTAATCAATCAAAATCTCACAAAAGATGAGTAATAGAATCGCTACCGCTTTGCAAAAGATCGACTGATAACTTCCAGCTTATACAATCAAGTTCACAATGTAAACTCTAAGTACGTCGTTATCCTAGATGTATAAAAATAACCATACTTTACATTCTTTATATTTGAATACCAAAAACATAATTTTTGGGGACATTTCCTAGACACAAAATGAAGGAAGCAGACAAGTTTGCATTACTTGGCTGACTTGTCGACCATCTAGATCCGGCCGGCCAATGAAGCTTGTCTGCTATCCTGCCGATCGAAGAGGTTCGGTCTACCAATTATGTTCATAGTTCAGCTTGCCGACTACAAAGTTTGGCCTGCTGATCCTTTGGAGGTTTGGCCTGTTGAATGTCTAAGTTTGGCCTTCTACCAGAATCATAATATGGAAATTCCAGTTTTCTGTTTTTCAAAGATTTTGAGCTTTAAAGCTCAATCTAACATATTTTATCAAATCTCGGAACATAGAAAAGGTACAAAAACTTTAGAATATCATATTTAAACATATATAAACTATTTCTTTCAAATTTTCATACATGAAACACATATGAAATCATCAAACACTAATTTTTACAAATCTTTAAAAAAAAGTGATTCAAAACTGAAAATATTGAAACCCAAAACAACATAACTCCATTTGCAGGTATCTAGAGTTTTGAAAATGTTGTGTAACCATCCACAAATATGAAGAATACATCCTCACAAATTGCATACTAAAAACACAACTTTAAATCAAAATTACAGTTTTGGAAATCTAACATCAAAACTCTATTTCAAAATTGTTGCTTGATCTTAAAAACATCCAAGCTTCCTTGATCTATGAGTTTGTGGAAGGTTACTTTGTGTTTTTGGGTGTGAGATAGCTTGGTGTGATTTTAGTTTTTTCTTAGGCTTTCTCTGATTTGTGTAACAGTGGAAGAGAAAGAAGAATAGAGAGAAGCAGGGAAAGTGAGAGGGAGAGAGACGTGTGAAAGTGAGAGTGAGAAGGAGCCAAATAAAAAGAAGAAGAAAATGATGCGTTCTAGTCTCAAGTAGAGACTTTTATGCCATATAATGCCAAATTGTATTTTCGTAAATAAATGAAGTAGCAAAGACATTTTTGTAAATTTTAGATGCAACATAATTTTACAAAATCCTAAATTGGCACACTTTAAAATTAAATTATACACAATTATATCTGTTAAAAATAACAGGTGTTACAATGTCTTAGACTTACATAATCACATTATGTACAGGGTTCTCATTTAGTAGCTCATTACATTAATAGTTCGGATAAGATTGTTTCATTATTAATAGAAATGTTCTGCACTAATAACACTCAATTAAATATTCCATACTTAAATAATTAATTATATATTGCTAATCATTTTAATTAAATATTATTCTCTTGTTTATAATGCTTATTACAATATTTAAGGTAACATAGATAATTATAGAATTTTAATGATATTCATAAAGTATTCAAAATAAATGCACGCAAAAATAATGAATAAATTCACTTTACTTATTTATAGATATATCTGTTACAAAATATCATATGCTTTATGGGCATCTATCTTAACATGGACAACCTCTTTGTTTTGTGTTTAGTCCCAAACTCAAAGTTTCCAATATCTTCAAGAGCCTTTTTCTTGATATTTATCTTTTAAATACTCATTTTTTGATTTTTTTTTTTTTTTTTTTTACTATTGGACAGCCGTGTTGCGTTAAACTTTTAATTTGATTTCAAAATTTATCTTGTTCAGGAGCTTTTAAAGTGTTATGGCACACTATTATACTCACGAGTTATATAACGGTGTTGTTGATTGAGATATTGGGAATTAAGACTGGACCTGTTGAATTGTTCAATTTAGGATTATGGGACGGTTTAAGGCGGGAACCAACGTAAATTGGCATTTGAAGAAGCTATTTGTAGATCTAAGTTGTCAGAGGTAGGATTCAATATTCCACTTTTTTGGTAACCATGATATTTAACTTTGTCGAACTTATAATTTTTTTTAAAATTTTTGAAATACAAACTGTGTTACAGATTTGACAAGTTATGTTTATCTGAATTTATCATTTATTTATAATTTAATTATATTAATGGTTTTGTATTTAGAAAATAAAACACCATGTTTGAGATAAAATCACAAAAACATGATTTAGGTAATCATGTTGAGCTATTTTTGTTATTATATAAGCATTTTAAGTTATTTGAGATGATATTTGGTTTTGAAAGTATATACCTGAGGCCTGAATTTATTGGCCACGTCGGCCTGATATTGATATTGGGATATAAAGATTGTATCCTTGAGAGGAGAACTCTAAACCCGATCGGGACCACTCAGATAGTGGTTGTCCATGAAATAGTATAATACGTAGATATGATATACCATAAAAGTGTTTATGTTAAAGAGTTTTTACTTCTTTATTTATCCTCTTTTGACTTCATCAATTATCTAAGCATTAGTTTGCTTTATTTACTTATAATTTCTGCTAAGCCTTTTGCTCACCTTTCTTTTTCTTGTTTTTACTATATTTAAAATTTCCCCCACCTGGTAGTGTTAGAAAGGATTATAGGTCTATAGAAGTGAACGTCAATGCAGAACGCTGAAGACTTTGCCTCTCCACTGTCTTATCATATATATAATTTGTGTAAATATTTGAACCTAAACTCTGGACTGTATTTATGTATCTTTTGTTTTTAATCTTGAGTATGCAAGTGGGCTTTTTGAGCCCCAATTTTCCAGATACCGGAGGTTGTTTTCTGACTATGTATCATTAGTGCTTAATATCATATAGGTTAATGGAGTTAACATGTGTATGTTTTACTTAATTTTATCTCCATATCACTGCCCCGTTTTGGGGGCGTTACAGATATTTTCTTTTCTCTTGGTTATTTTTTTTTAACTTTATTCAAATCTTTCCATTAAAAACCTCTAAGTGAGTAAAATCAAAGTCTGCAAGTCGAATATTGATTGATTAATTAGGATTTTGAAAGAATTTCTGATATCTTGGCTGATTATTTTGAATTTTGAAAGAATTTCTGAAAATTAGGAACTTACATCTCAATCTTAGTTAGAAGTAAGATTTAATGAATGAAAACTTTTTTCAATTTTTTTTTAAAATGACCTGTAATATCATGATTTTTCTTTGCTATTTAGTGTTTTATGTGCTTCTAAGGTTTTGTTCTTTTCCTTTTTTGTTCGTTTATTCTGTATGAAGGAAATGCTGATAATCTGCAGCCGTAGACAGCATGTTTTTACTCTACTTGGCTTTTAGCTACACAGGTACATTTCAAGCTTCTTCTTTCAAAAAAAAAAAAAAAATTGTCAATCTTCTTACTTGTACTCTATTTTATACAAATTTGTCGTATATAAAAAGTTTGGGAACGAAAAAAGTGTGAATTTTGATTTTTCTTTTGTTTTGGTTTTTTATTGCAAATTTTTTTTTTTTTTTTTTTTGAGGGAAGTTCTGTTATTTATTAATGGTTAGATTGTGAACTTTTCAGTTTGAGTCTTTGCTTTTGTATTTTTGATATCTTCGTGTAAGCCTATTTGACCACCTTCTTTTTTAGCCAAAATAAGTAGTGCTTTTTCCATTTGTTTTCGGGCACGACTTCGTAGCCGCTGATCTTGGCAGTATGTTGGGATGCTTTATTCATGTCACAAGTTCCGTCCGTTCCCGTGCATGGGTAATTCGATGCGCTGGTTATGTCTCCGTTTCTTTTATGTATGCAAAAGCGTCGTCCTGGTTTCCGCTCCTACAGCCTTGAGTGCTTGGGCCGTCGGTGACACAATCCAAGAGTTCTTGCTCCAACAGTGAGGGCAAGTTGCCAATTTTGATCTTGGTAAGGCCCTCCACGGCTGCACTGTTGCAAATGCCCGGCAAGATCCTGCACATTTTTTTTCTCTTTATATAAGAATTTATTTGCTACAGAAACTTCATATTTTTTAGAGGAACTTTATTTAGTATATTTATTATCAACTTATTCAGTCAGGAACTCGCGTTCTTCTATATAAATTTCTGGGACCAAAGGCAAGGCCTTTTTTTTTAAAGTTTATGGTAAATAATATTTATTCTTTAATTTCACATTATTTATTGGCATTTTGCGAGTTAATTGAAATTGTCAATATAAATTTTCTGAATTGAAATTGTCAATATAAATTTTCTCCAACTGATTTCAGATCGTCAACTAAAAAAACCAATCAGCAAACCGTTACATTTATACAAGATGTGTCATGTACTAATCAAGATTTTTTATGAATATATATATATATATATATATATATCAAGATTTTAAAAAAAAAACACAATCTTTTGGCCTATGAATATTGCTATCCACGTATGAATACGACACTCTCGTAATTAAGAAGGCTCAATTACGTTTTTAGTTGTGATCTATATTTTGTTTATAGATGTTAGCTATTTAACAGTGTATACAAAAAGAAGTTATATACATAAACATTTTGGTTCTCTCATGCCAAGGAGAAGAAGTAGGCGAGGGGTGTGCAAAAGCTTGTTAACTTTTTTACACGTGCAAAGCATGAATTAAAAAAGCCAAAATTTCTACACGCTTTTTGTGCTAGATAAGAGAAAAATTAATCTAATTATTCATGTCTTATACCTGTAAAAAAGTGAACAAAAGTCACCTAGTTTTTTTTTCCTCCTTGGTATAATAGAACCAATAATGTACATGACAACTAGTTTTAACTTTCCTAGTGCTAGACAAATGAATTTAGGACTTGTTTTTGAGAGAATCTGTCCAGACGCACTACACGTAGTGTGTAATTTTCAGCCATTGAGATTAAAGCTTACGGAGCACATTGTAGAGATGCAAAAGACCAAACATGCACACAGCTGTAGTGCATGTAATTTTTTAAGCGCAATCTTTTATTTGCCTCGTGAATTCGTCTCCTTACTCAAAACAAAAAAAAAAAAAAAAAAAAAAAAAAAAAGCATAACAACGACGATCACGTCTTCTAAAAATTTGTCCTATTTTACACATAATAATAATAATAATAATAATAATAATAATTTGCACTGATAGTCTATTACTCCTAATCCCTTGAAAAAAAAAAGAGATGAATAAAGTTCGTCGAATTCCGTAGCGACTCTCAACACTCAGTCAATTGAGCATATTAACGAACAGGTAATGGCCATATCCCTTATGGCTCAAAGAATAAAGTGTTACAAGTTAACCAAACAAAACTACAAACCCAGAAAAAAAAAAAAAAAGTAATTGTGACATATTAAGAAATATTTGATGAGCATATTCCTTAGAGCTAAAAAAAAATTAGTTAGAGTTCAGATGCATTACTGCACAAGCCACAAGCACAGAAAAAAAAAAAAAATTCTTCCTCGAAAACTTCTGGTTATCTGGTGAAGTCTAGTAATGGTCTCATGGTCTCTCTCTCGTTGTTGAGATTTGGCCATGCTGATTTTCATTCTCTGATTCAAAAGGCTTTTTTAAGCTTTAGAGTTTAGCAAGTTCGTTTTTTTCTTTTCTTTTGGTTCATTTTAATTTTAAATTTTGTAAGAACTTTATTAATTTTTCTGAGTCTAAATGAAGAAGCATTTGCCCCTCTTCTTCTTTGGTCTCCCAAGAATTTCTTCCGCCTTTCGTCAATGAAATCTTACGTGATTAATTAATGATGCTTCCAGACGAATTCCGAAAACAAATGGTTTTTTTGGTCCTGTTTGTAAAGTTTCAAAAAGAAAGGCTGCAGACTTCAAAAAAAAAAAAATAAGAAGAAAAACACCAGAAGTAAAGGGAGAGAGAAGAGCCTTCTTTTTTTTTTTTGGAGGGGGGGAGGGAGGACCGGGGAAGTGGGCTCGATGACGGCACTCGGCTGGCGACGATTGTAGCTGGGTTGGCGACGTTCAAGTGCGGCGGCAATGGATTTTCTAGCGTTTACGTGTGTATTTTCAACAATGGCGATCTTTGTTTGAGAAGGTGAAGCAAAGAATAGCAGCAAAAGCAACAATTGGACGTGCTTGGTCTGGAACCATAAGCAATCCATTCGGAAGGTCTTCGCTCAAGGTCCCATGGCCACGCTTTTTATTTAAAAAACATAAAAATGATATATTTTTTTTATCGGTGGACGGATCCTGTTCGAATCGGTGGTTTTGTTTTATTTATTTATTTATTTTTGTTTAATTACCGATTGAATCGGTGGTTATGTTTGAAGCGGTGGTTTTTTTATCTGAATTGTCTCCTGAAATGTGTGTGAAATATTACTGTGGATAGATAAAAAGCATTTGTTTATTTTTAACGGGGTCAAATTTGGTGCAACCAAGCACAGACTAATGTCAATGCATCTCAACATTTGAGCCGTACATGTCAACGAAACTTAGCTACACACCCTTGGATCATGCACTACTGATAGTGCGCCTCAGCCGCACACTGCCATAATCTCTCCCCTACTTTTTACTTCTTTTCTTTTTTAGTTCTAACTTTGTATACAGGAGCAGCAGTACAAGAGACTGTTTGATATACCCACACAAACAATTTTTTGCCGAATATATTCACATAAACAGTTAAACATGTATTAATTCACCTACAATTTGTGCAAAGACCTAATTAAAATAAACAAAAACCCGAAAGTAAATGAAATCATACAACTAAATCCATACAAATAAATCTAAATTGATGACTCTTCCCAAAAAAAAATAAAATAAAAGATTTTTTTTAGGATAACTAAAATAAAAGAATTTTGAACAAATAAATTATTCTCATTTTTGCACAAATAAGACCATGTTTTTTTATCCCATCTGTATAATCTCTATAATAACACAGTCATAAAAGAAGAATAAAATAAAATAAAAATAAAAACAAATTAATGTATGAGCCATATTATACAGTTTTCTAATTCTACAAGAAGGAAAAAAAAAACTCGCATTTAATTGATTCTCACCACCAGAGTTGACCACAGTCCTTCGAAACAATCTTTGCCTCCGCCGTTAATTTATCCACCGTCAACTCACACTTAAGTTTAACGGCAACCGTCCACGTCCTAACGGACCCAACCTTAAACTTAACGGGAGCCTTCATCTTCAGTTTCAACGGTACCTTCCCTTTCTTCTCCGAATCCCTCAACGCCTGCTTCATGCTCGCCGTTAACTCAATCCTAGGCCCCGTTAACGCCTCTTTAACACGGTTACATTGTTCGACGGTTGGTAAAATACCGGCCTAGGGCCGTTACAGAGCTCGACGTCGGTGTAATAGACAGTAACGGAGCCGTCCTTTCCGTAGAACATTCCGATGTTATCGTTAGGGTTTTCCGCTCGGAGGACGACGTCGATGGATGGCGACATCTCCGGAGACGCCGAGGGGGATTGATTCCCTTGATCGCGACGTCGTCAAAGGAGTACTTTGGCGATTCTGGACGAAAGACGAGGTAGAGAACTGCAGACGAGATTCCGGCGGAGATGGTGAGGACGAAGATGGAGCCGAGGAGAGAGCAGAGGCAGAGGTGGCATCGGCTCAGGCGAGATTTCTGGCTAGCGTAGCTCTGGAAGCGGGGGCCTTCTCTGGCGGAGGAACGCGGTAGACTTGGTCCTTGGGGATCTGGATCACGTAGGTCCACGGCGGTGGAACTGGCTTCTCCGGCGATGGAGGAACAGGTCTCAGTGGGAGTTCCGACGAGTTCTGAGGGGGCGACGACGCCGTTTCGTAATCGCCGGACGGGTGGACTCTGTCCGCCATTGAAATCTATAAAAATTCCTTTTTCCCTGTTGGCAACTGAAATCGGTGACTGGGTTAGCTCGGTGAATGTGAAGTTTCTCTCACTAATAAGCTTCGAAAACGAAAAATGCGACTGAGAATGAGAGAGAGAGAGAGACTGAAGATTTTGCCGCGGAGATGTTAATACAAACACAGAGTAAACCACGTCTGGTTTGTAGGAATTTACTAAAATACCCGCTTGGGTTTTGCGTGTGCTTTTCTTCGAGATCAAAACAAGGGTGAAAGTGTAAATTCGTAGGGAGTCAAGTTTTGGAAGAGATCGAAAGACTGCCAACTTAACCTTTGACACGTTCACCGCACTAAAATAATATTGTATTGTTTTATGTTATGTTATATTATATTATATTATATAAAATAATATAATATAATATAATGCAATTTATTAAACTAGCCTTAAGTAAAGGGTCTAAACGGTCTAAGTAAGCTGTGGAATAAATTTACAAAAATAACCTTATACGTTATTCAATTATTTAATAAAATGTATGTGTGTGTTTTCTCTTTTTTTTTTTTTTTTTTTAAATCGAATGGTTTCGATTTTGAAAGGAAATTTTTTAATTGAATGTTAACAGACGCGTATCAACAAGTCTATATATGGAAGCCAACGAAATATGTGATCCATATTATGTGGTTTAATTAATGCTTTTATTTAGAATTTGGGTTTTCTTAACAAATATGTAGAATGAAAATGACAAAGAAAACAAATAGAGAAATTTGATAAATAAATATTAGTGGTGCGCACGTAATGAGGATATCTTCTTTAAAAACAAGGAAACAGTACGGCTAAAATGCAAAATAATAATAAAATAAAAAAAGTTTGACGAAAATTAATGTTCCAACTTGCGCCACTTGATTCATCATAAAAGAAGGGAAAAAAATCATTAGTACTTGATCAATTAATGAAAAAAAAAAACAATATATTTAACTTAAATTAAGTGGAACTGATAAGAATGATGTGCAGTTGTAGTATTGTGGTTGCAAGTATACAGCAGTGTAGATTCGTTGTTCCCAATTTTCTATCTTAAATGTTGTCCCCCACTTAAATAATAACACCTCATCTAAACCAACAGCTTAGCAAAATTTTACACCAACATGGTAGTTAAAACTATAAACAATATAATACGTGAGAGTTTTATATTGTAGCAATTTTTTTATTTTACTGTAACATGTGAGAGCTTTACATTGTTCATAACTAAAAAGTTACCAAATAACAAGTCAATAAGATAACGCGTAAATTTTGTCTAGCGGTCAGCATTTGAGTGGGGACAGCATTTGGTATAAAAAATTGAAGACAATAGATCTAGACTCTTATATAACTCAAATAATAAATTCATAGTTGCTTTTATCACCAAGTATAGGTTCAAATCCCCAACTCAATTTAATTTATTTTTGTTCATAAAAATGAATTTTTTTCTTTTGAGAGGGCAAAAGAATAACTTTGCAATATAATTGGTTGCCATTGTTGACGTCGTAAAATGCGTCATTTTTTCCCCTTAAAAAATGCAACATTTTCTAAAATAGTTAAATGAATTGAAAGATAGACAAATAAATTAACTATTAGTACGTAGAAAATAGTGTCGTAACTTTGCTTAATTTTGAGGATCTTACCCGTTGTGAGAATTTTTAATCTTCTAGATCTCAATTCGAAAGAGAATATTTATATGTGCATTTTAATTATTCTAATATCAATCAAAGACTAATTAGCAATAACTTGAGATTTATTTTAAAGACCTTGATCTTATATCAATTGTTTGTGGAATTATGTGCACTCCAATTGAGAAAGATACACAATAAATTCTTTCTTGTTCTGGTTGGACTATTTTGTTTATCATAACAGATATTTTGTCACACAGATCTTGGTAATTTTACCGAATATACAATTGTATATTTATCAGGCTGAATATTCAAATTACCATCTTTAGTTAAAAATAGTTATTATCACCGTTAATTCCTGAATCAGCACTATTCATATTGGTTTCCGAACCTTTTTCTGAACATATTACTCCATAAACTTTACTATTTTTTAGATAATTTTATTCTTGACATTAAAATTGACAAAAGACTTTTGCAATTTAACAAAAAAAAATTGCCTCTTAAATCGCATAGTAACCAAAAGTTTTATTTCAAATGCAAAATGTTACAGTTTTAAGGTTTTTTAACAACATAAAAAAAAAAGTGATCTAGGCATCAAATTAAAACTAGAGATGCAACAATAGACCAAGGCGTGTGGGCCAGGCCGGGCCCTTTCTACTACAGTAATGGGTCGAGGTGGCACGACTTGGCACTATTCACGGCCCCGTCCATAAATACTGATGGGCTAGACTGGGCCAACATATGTCGGCCCATGGGCCGGCCCAACACGGCCTATGAAAAATCATGGGCCGGGCCGGGCTGGGCTGGCCCATCTAGGCCCATAATGGGCCAGCCCACCGAAGGCACATTGTGGGCTAATTTTATATATATGTTTTTAGATATATTTTTCTATGTTTATTTACGAGTGAATATGGCTGAGTATGGTCTTCTTCAATAAAAGGCCTCACACATCATATTATAGCATTTTTTTTTTTTTGCTTGTAGGCATGCTTTGCTTCTTCTAAGAAGCAAAGTTGCGACAAAGCCTCACATATCATGTTACAATATACCTAGCAAGCTCTTTTTCTTTTCTTTTCTTTTCTTTTTATTTTTTTTATTTTTATTTTTAGGCATACTTTGCTTTTGAAAAACATAAGCAAAGTTTTGTCTATTGGGTTTTCCTTGAAAAGGTTTTTAATAAGGCAATCGTAAATAAAATATTATTTTTTATATTTCCCTTGACTATTTAAACTTTTATATTTGTTAACTTGTTTAAAAATTCAAAAATAAAAAATTAAAAATTGCATGCTTAGATAGGTGAAGATGAGCCTGCCCATTCAAGGACCATGGCACGACCCGACATGGCCCACGGCACAGCCCATGTAAAATTGGTCTTCAGGCTGGGCCGGGCCAAGAAAATTCTAATATAGGTCGGCCCGGCCCACAGCCCACATGGGCCTAAAGAAAACAGGTCGGGCCTGACATACCGGCCCGTTCTTGCACCACTAATTAAAACCTCCAAAGAAATTGTAGCACTCCAACGAAGAACGAATGATCACAAGTATTATGCTTGAAGAAAAATAATATATAAACTCGAGAATAATTTCATACAAGAGACATTAAAAAAAAAAACCGTGTATCTACATGTGGACTACACAATAATCAATGGTCAGGAAAAAAATACCTGAAAAACCAAACCAAGCAGCTAAATCTAAGGCTCAATTACAGCACTTAGATTTTCTTCGTCTGTTAAATTGTCTGTGTTTAAGAAGAGGGGTGAGAAAGAGAGAATATTGTGTTCCTCAATGCCAAGACAGAAAGGGGAAACAAAGAGAGAATCTATATTCAGATAATTTATTAAATCCAAGAGGAAAAGAGTGTGTGGAACGAGTATAAAGAGAGTTTGGATTACAGTTCTTTGATGTCAAAAAAGGAAGTTTCTATCAAGTTCTGTGTGTTCTACTCTCTTTGTCCATTTCTTCTTCTTTCCTAACCTAACGTTTCTCAGGTGTGGCAGATGGCAAATTTTGACGAGTATTCAATTGGCGTCACAGAAACACACGCACACAAGACACATTTTTTTTAGTTGGCGCACGCGATTAAACGTTAATTTTCTTACAAGGGACACCGCCCTCGACTACTTTTGCAAAGACGACAACGGCCTCAATTTAATTTGTGTTAGTAAGACAGGCATTAGGGGCATGTTAGGTGGACCGTATAGTTACAAATACTATTGCATGATAATATTTTAATATAATGTTTAGCATCTTATTATATTATATAAACTAATATAGATAGCAAATTAATACAATATATATTGTATTATAGAGCACGACTTATTCTCGGCGTATTATATTGTATTATTTTATATTGTGTTTATAGTCCACGTTAAGATTAGCCTAAATCGAGGTTTGGGTCAGGTCAACATGGGTCGAGTTAGAATTTATATACATATTTTTTAATTTGAGGGATGATAATGAAAATAATAAGATTACATTTTGTCTTTATGAATTTTAAAAATTTATGTTTTGACCCCATAACTTTTGAAAAACTACATTTTAATCCCTTAATTTTTTAAATTACATTTTAAACCTTTATTCAATATGTTATGAAACCAAACACCATATAATATTACGATAATATAGCACAATTCTGTAAACCTTATACAATAAAAATTATCAAACATGACCTGAATATCTTAATATTGAGTAATTAGGAATTCTTTGTTGCATTCGAGTATATATCGTTTATTGTTGCGATGTTTAAAATAACTTGTTCTGTTGTTCGTAGCACATGTTTCTAAACCTTATATTACATTAATTCAAGCATATATCTAAATGAATTGATTCATAAACATTCACTATTCCCCTCAAAAAATAAATAAATAAACACTCACTATGTACCAGCAATTGGTGCACACATTATCTTAAACCATCTTCAATGTAAGTGTTAATGCTAAAACAATTTTTCCTACTAAAAAGTATAAAACTAGTATGCTTGATATGCTATTTTGCCTTATGCTCTAATACTAATGCTATTTATAATGCTATATCTATCTTTTGTAATAATTATCAAGTCTTGAAATTTGTAAAAATAAACTTCTAATATTAAGATAATTTTAATTGACAACGTTGTAATGATTAAAAAATTAATGTATCAACTAATAAGAATCAGATGCCAAATTTACCATATATATGCTATACTTGGTGGTAAATTTGCCATCAAGTTTAACAAATAACAAATATAATCTTAAAATAGGAATGCATTAAAGAATGTGCTTTTTTAACACTCAAATATCAAAATTTACTATTAACACACAAATTTAGTATTGCATTGTTAACAAATAACAAATATAATCTTAAAATAGGAATGCATTAAAGAATGTGCTTTTTTAACACTCAAATATCAAAATTTACTATTAACACACAAATTTAGTATTGCATTGGAGTTGCTCTTATTTTCCAAAAACCATAATTTTGTTTGCTTTGTGTCAATTACACAATAATATAATAGGTCAATGGGGAAATACCACATCTGAGAATAATGATGGAGAAATATCATTTTTTAAAGTGAGGAAATTTATGATTTATTGGGGGATTAATTTTGGAATTTAAATACTAAAAGTGGCATGCAATAAAATGGTATTTACTTATTCAATGACAAAAAAAGAAAAAGTGTTATGGGGCCTAGTTTCCTCTAATATACTACTGTGTATTCCAGAGAATTTTTGAGCTTAGAAGGCTTCCTTGATAGGTTTACCTACTATAGTAATGCATAAATTTGAATGTTAGATAAAAATAAGGAAAGAAGAAGAAAAAGACATTGTTGATTTGTAACTATTCATTGCCAATGTATGAATATAACTGTAACACCCCGAAATTAATTTAATGGTATTAGAATGTAAAATGGTGGATTAGTGTGCCATAATGAATATTTTAAACTTAATTTGATCATTTGATGAGATTTTTGAGTTAAAGTTGTTTTGATTATTTTAATGATTTCTAGTTGTTTTTAATCATTTTAATTGTCATTTTGAATATTTGGGACACAACAATTTGTCAAATGTCAAATATGTTTTGTTTTATAAAACTGTGGGCGGCACACGGTTTTCGCACAGTAAAACTGCTCATTTTTCTCTCTATTTAATCCCTCTCTCCCACTCTTCACTCAACTCTCTCTCTTCCCCTCTCTCCCATGCTCATCTCACTCTCTCTCTCGGTCTCTCTCTTTCCCTCTCTATTTCCCTCAAAATTTTAAAACAAATTTTGAACCCAACCTTTGGGTTAGCAAGTAGGAAGCTCGGGGGCATGATTTGGCAACCGAAAAATGTGATTTAAAGCTTCGATCTAAGGTTAGTTTTTGAATTTTCAAAACTTTTTCAATTTTTCAATTTTTCTTGCATCTTGAGATTTAAGCTCATTTAAGCTTAGAGAACCTTCGGTCTAAGTTAGAGAGACTTAGAATAACTAGAATCTAAGCTTTGTTTGAAGAAAAACGGATTCGATTCAAGATTTTTTATTTTTCTCTCTTTTTCTCTATTTTTGGATTTTCTTGGATTTTGAGTGCAAATCTTGTTTAAATAAGTTTAAAAGTGTCCTATTATGTTTTTCTATCATCTATGATTGTTTTTCATGCCTGAGATTTGAGAAAAAATAGGTTAAAATGAAGATTTGGGTTTTGGGAGACCTAAAACCCGTGCCTGAAATTTTTAGAAATTTTCTAGATCGGCAGGCCAGATTGAAAGGATCAGCAGGCCGGATTCATACGTCCGGCAGGCCGAACTGAAAAATGTTCAGCCAACCGGACCTGTATTCCGGCAGGCCAAACTGTGCAGTTCAACAGGCCAAACCAGGGAGACCGACAGGCCGACCGAACAAGGGCAGATTTTGTGATTTTCATCCGTTTTCACTGTTTTGAACCCTGATTGAAATCCCAACTTTATAAAATGAATTTAAAGATACAAATGACACACTAGGATTGTTGAAAAAAATAGTACGTAGCAGAATTTTAAAAATTTTACATTAGAGTAATTTCAAAAATACAAGTTTGACATGCTACACGCATAAATTAACTAGATCTTACTAACTTTTGTGTGCCGAAGAACCCTCGCAAAACGTGAAGAGAAGTAACGTTCCAAAAGAGCCTCAACCAACTGGTCTTCTTTGCTATTCTTTATCCACGACCAGGGTGAGTGTGGGCTTATACGTACAGCTCTTCCACTAGATGACTCTCCTTCTAACCAATCGAGAGAACCCAAAGCAAGTGTTTGCGATTTATGAACAAAAGCTCTCAGGGAGTTTTCAGATTCTCACTAGCAGAGTATCTCTCTTAATCTCTCAATTGATCTGAGTAACTCTTAAGACTTACTCCCTTTATATAGAGATTGGTCCTGGGGTCAATCCTTATCAGATTAGGTCTCAAAAACTTGAAATAGAATCAAGTTCAGATCAATGTCTGATAAGATCTGTGTGGAAATACGTGATCTTATCTTTTGCTGATCGACAGGCTGAACCACCTGATCGGCAGGCCGAACAGGTCCCATGGCAGGCCGAACACGTCCATCGACCGGCCGAACTGTCGAATAAAAAATCTCGCGAATCTTTTATTTTCCACCCGAGATTCTATAGGATAAGGTCTCAGTTTTAATTCAAATAACCCAATAGAGAAGTTATCTGATCAAAACAACTTTATCTAGATAATCTCTAAGAAAATAAATCAATTCTCAATAATTCTACAAGTTTATCTTGATCTAAATTATCTAAAATTAAATCAACCGATAAACAGACAAGAATTATCCGATCCCAATAATTCAACAAGTTTATCTTGAATCAATTTTATCACAAAATTAATTCAACCGATAAACAGACATGAATTATTTGATTCTTCTAAATTTCAACCAATCTAATAAATTCGACATAAGTCATCAATTATTGGAAAAGCACACCATGTCATTACAAGATGTTGTTAGCTAGCAAAGGGGACCAAATGGACCTATATAGTTCAAGCTCTCGATAATTATGAAACCCAATATCCCAAATATATATTTCATAATTATCAACTCCAATGCTACTCCACTAAAAGCTTGGAGCTACACTCTTGAATTATATAGAATTACGAAGCTCGTATAGCTAAGTCTCCATGACATATCATAGTATATCGTATCCCCATATGATAATCCATAATCGACTTAAGGACAAGTTTTGTCTTACCTTCTTGATTATTTTTATCTTACGTTCCATTATCTCACCATCAGAAAACTTACTATCCAATGACAGTATACCATTCGGTTACACGTATGTATCCAAATGGTTGAGCGCTCTAGTTTTTCAATTACTAGATAACGCATATAAGAGGATATCATTACTTCTAAAGAGGAGCTATGGATTCCATATCTATGAATAATAGGTCTACGCTATCAAGAGTCATGCCTCTAACGTATCAGCATGCATACCACTATTAAGATATGGGTGTCACCCTTTGGTACATCGAAAGACACAACCCAAGACAATGGGACTATTATTCATCTTAGGATTAAGATACAGCACAAATGATTGTCTAAAGTGAATCGATTTGCCGAGACAGAATTATTAATCCAAATCAATTCACTTTATGTCCTGATCCAACATATCATCACTTATGACAACGTCCCAATGTTTCTATTTACGGAGTCCACCTTCGATGGTCAAGACAAACCATATCCCAAAAGGGATATAGACAACATAACAATCTTTGCATAAATAAAGCGCCCAACTTTATTCATTCGATTATGGATTGTATGATTTAGACCATCACCTTAAGAATCGTGTCTTCGGCACAATCTGTCCATCATATGCCCAATTCTTAAGGTTTAGACCGACAGTCTCAGACTATTGTTTGCTTAACATAGGATATCTTAAATTAGATACTAAAAGACCTAGTTTATATTTAGGGTTGTTCGTGGTTCCACGGAGCTAACGTATAGCAGACTGGGTTACGGTGTGGGGCATCGACACGAGTACCAAGGTAGGACTTCTACCTTTTCTTTGGTAACCAAGTTTCAAATGATTTTGGTCTGAAAAAGGGTTTTATCGAAATGTTTTAAATGATTGTTTGAAAGATGAGATTTTATCAGTTCTTTTTATAAACCGTTAATTGAAGTGAACTTCATGATAAACTTCATAATGAATGTTAATGAAAACATTTGGTAAATGGACTTTGAATAATAATAGAAACGAATATAAGGGCATGATGCCATATCAGAGATCGGGTCATGTAGCGATCGACCTTGGGGGCAGGTCCTGAAACCCAGCTGGGCCACTACGGTGGTGTTATTCATATGGTTTGCCCAGGAAAGGAAAATGATAATTTTTCTGGTCGACCAATAAACTGTTTTGGGTAAGAATGGTTTTGTTTAAACTTATTGTTCAAGTTTTCTCCTAAATAATTTCTTGAAAAATTATATGTTCCTTTTAAAGTTTATTATTTCTTAAAATATAGTCCTACTGAGCATTTCACTCACGTTTTATTTGTTTTTAAACTTTTTCCCTCTAGGTGGATTTTCGCTTAGGTTCAGAGAAGATTTTTTGAACATGACTCAAGAGCAGTAGGGGAATTTAGTAGTTTATTCCTATTATTAAATCAAAGCATGTAATATTTTAATTTTCTCCTTATTTGGACTATGGATGTAATATAATATTGTCAGTACTATGTGTGTGCACAAGATGTGGATCAGTGGGACCCATTCTCATTCATCTTATTTCTTTGATATTTTCTTATTATTTGTTTGATAAACATATTCATTTAATTATCAAAATTGCCTGTTTTAAAAAGTTTTAGATTTTTCATATTTTCACATTTAATTTAAACCCTTTAAACTCATGTTTTTGATTAAATTTTTATTTATTTAACCTAAATAATTCGCCACGTCACTTTCCAAGCTACAGGGCATGACAGAATAGTATTAGGGCCCAAGGTTATGAACCTTGGGAATTGTGCATACATATGTATGACAATGAAATACTACTGACAGTCCAAATTTTGTTTTCAGAAGTAAGAGAATGGCAACTAGACGTCGTTTGACACTGACGCTGAGTTCAAAAATGATAAGGGCATGATGAAGTCTATGTTTGTTGCATTCTGACAGATGGCAGCTAGGGCTAGACTAGAGGATTCTGATACTAGTCGTCGGTATACGTATTTTAAGAAATTTTGATGTGCGTCTATACCGACTTTTGATGGAAATGGGGACCCGCAATTGGCAGAATATTGGCTAGACTCGATCGTGAAGCATTTGGATACCCTTGGAGTGCCAGATGAGTATCGTGTAGAATTTGATGCATATAAGTTCGAGGGGCTAATACTTGGTGGAAGCAAGCTAAGCGTTTAGAGCGCAATGGTAACATTAGTTGGGACAGGTTCGAGGAGCTGTTCATGACCAATATTTTTCGCAAGGGTATAGGGACCAGAAGGCAGCTGAGTTATACAGGTTGTAGTAGGGTGACTTGTCCGTTCGTGAGTACGAGGCAAGGTTTAATGAGCTAGCCAAGTTTGCTCCATCAGCAGTGACATCAGAACATGAAAAATGTATAAAGTTTCAGGAAGGACTCAAGGCTCCTATTCGGCAACAGGTGGTTGCTCTACGACTTAGGAGTTTTACAGAGCTTGTGTCGTCAGCAATATCAGTGAAAAATGATTATGCGTTGTATTGTGAGGATCTAGCAAAAGCGTTAGGAGGGCCATAGAGGAGCGGTAGGAAGAGCACCAGTAGCCATCCAACTCTGAGAAAGAATAAGCAAGGTGGCGTGAATAGTGGTAGTAGCAGTTCATCAAGCAGCGGGCGTAGCAATCGCTACAGCTTTCATTGTCAGTATTGCCAGCAGCCAGGACACATCAAGAGGAATTGCCCGATCAGGAGTGCCTGTCTTGGATCTCAAACCAGAGAAGGTGCTAGTCGTGAGCCTCAGCCTCAGACCCTACCTCCGCCTCAACAATTTCTGCTATTATAGTTCCTTCAGTTCTCTCCTCAACAACTGTCATATCCAGCACAAGGGCAGCAGCCACAGAACTACTAGCGTAACGTCCCTCAGTATCGAGCACCGAGTACAGCTAGTGTGCAATCATCTCTGTCCTAGCAGTATCGGCCGAATAATCTAGGACCTAGCAATATTGGTAGAGGAAAAGGAAAGGCACCAATGCAGGTTCATGCGATGGCAACAAGAGGTTCAGATGCCCAGACCAGTAATGCGGTTGTTGATGGTACGATCTTAGTTTCCCAATCCCTAGCTCACATTTTATTTGATACAGGTGCCACTCATTCTCTTATTTTGAGCTTTTTTGTACATGCCTTATGACTAGAGATAGAAGAGTTTAATGAACCCCTAGTTATAGCTTCTCCCTTAGGGCGGGTGTGTGTAAATTGTATATGTAAAGCTTGTAAAATCAAGATTGGGGATGAGATTTTGAAAAGTGATTTGATTGTACTCCCCATGAGCTCATATGATGTAATCCTAAGGATGGACTGGTTGTCTAGGTATAACGCAGTTGTAGACTGTCAGCTTAGAAAAGTGACCCTAGTGTCTGATAGGGGGACGATGATCACTTACCAGGGTGGTGGTGATTGGTTGATGAGTGAGGGTCTCATGAAGTCATGTCTTGGAGGGCGAAAGAATCTGGTTTGTCATGCTTTTCTTGCAAGTCTAGAAAGTGAGCCCTATGCTTCAAAAAAAATGTAGCAATTCTAGTGGTTGATGAGTATGAGGATGTCTTCCCCGACGAGTTGCCAGGATTACCACCACATCGAGAGATCGAGTTTGAGATTGAGTTATTCCCGGGTACAGCACTGATTTCAATAGCACCTTATCGGATGGCGCCGATAGAAATAAAAGAATTAAGAAAGCAACTTCAGGAGCTTACTGATAAAAGATAAATTCAAAATAGTACGTCACCGTGGGGAGCACTAGTTTTGTTTGCTAAGAAACATGATGGGACTCTCAAGTTGTGTATAGATTATCGACAGCTGAATTGTGTCATAGTGAAGAATAAGTATCCTTTTCCCAGGATCGATGAGTTGTTTGATCAGTTGGGAGGTTCACGGTACTTCTCAAAGATTGATTTATGCTCGGGGTACCATCAACTCAGGATAAAGGAAGAGGATATTCCCAAGACAGCTTTCAAGACCCAAAATGGACACTTTGAGTTTCTGGTGATGCCATTTGGATTGATGAATGCTCTGGTAGCTTTTATGGATTTGATGAACAGGATATTCAGGCCTTATTTGGATCAATTCGTGATCGTGTTCTTTGATGATATTCTAGTGTATTCTAAGACTTAGGAGGAGCATGAGCAGCATCTCAGGATCGTGTTTCAGACTCTACGGGAGCACCAGTTGTATGCCAAGAAAGAAAAGTGCAAGTTTTGGTTGACAGAGGTCAAGTTTTTGGGTCATGTCATCTCTGAGCTTGGTATTTCTGTGGATCCATCTAAGATTAAAGCCATAGTGGAATGGAAACGACCAAGAAATGTAGCAGAAATCTACAGCTTTTTGGGTCTTGCAGGTTATTATAGGAAATTTGTAAAGGATTTCTCAAAGATCATAGAGCAGTTGACAAAATTGATTAGGAAAAACATCAGGTTTAAGTGGGATGAAGAATATGAGCTTGTTTTTTAGGAATCAAAGAATCGGTTGACTTCAGCCCTAGTATTTGTTATTCCTAGCAATGACGAGCCATATGAGGTTTACACAGACGCTTCAGGACGCAGACTTAGATGCGTGTTGATGCAGCATGGACGCGTGGCGGCGTACGGATCGAGACAGCTACGACCACACGAGTGGAATTATCATACTCACGACTTAGACCTCGCAGCGATGATTCACACGCTGAAGATTTGGAGATGTTATTTGTATGGGGCGACGTTTTAGGTCTTCTCCAATCATAAGAGTTTGAGGTATCTATTCACTCAGAGGGATAGAGTACATGGAGGATTATGATTTCGTATTGTAGTACCATCCTGGGAAAGCTAATGTGGTCACGGATGCACTTAGCAGAAAGTCTTCAGGGATTCTAGCTTGTTTGGCTCTTAAAGACTGGAGTAGGGATGCGACAATGAGCGAGTATGGACTGCAGTATGATGAAGACTATGATCGAGTTTCGGTGTACCATATGAAAACGACCCCAGCTCTTGTTCAGATGGTGAAGCAAAATCAGTGGCAAGACCAGCATCTTTGAGGGATTTCAACGTAGATTCAGAATGAAGAGCAATTTGAAGAATGGAGAGTGCATATAGATGGATCGTTGTATTTTCAGGAGTGTCTCGCAGTTCCAACAATCATAGAGGTGACGAAAGCCGTTATGGACGAAGCCTATAGGTATCAGTTCGCCATTCATCTAGGGAGCACAAAGAGTATCGTGATTTGAAGAGGCAATATTGGTAGAGGGGTATGAAGAAAGATATTCGAGAGTACGTAGCCAGGTGTACGACATGTCTCCAAGTGAAAGCCGAGCATCAGAAACCTGCAGGTCAACTTCAAACGCTTCCTATTCTAGGGTGAAAATAGGAGCATGTGACGATGGATTTTTTCACAGGTTGGCCGAGGACGGAGCAACGTCATGATACAGTTTGGGTCATGGTTGATAGGTTGATGAAATCTACGCATTTCATTCCATTCAGGTTGACGTGTTCGAGAAGGATTCTCGGGGACTTGTGTCTACAGAACATGGTAAGATTGCATGGAGTTCCCTTGTCCATCACATCCAATCGAGACACCAGGTTTAATGCTAAGTACTGGAGGAGTTTTCAGGAGACTTTAGGTACAGATTTGAACTTCAGTATGACGTTTCATCCGTAGACTGATGGGCAGTCTGAGCTGGTTATTCAGATTCTCGAGGACATGTTACGTGCTTGTGCGTTAGACTTCAGCGGGAATTGGAAGAAATATTTGCATCTGGTAGAATTCGCTTACAACAATAGCTATCAAGCAAGCATTGGTATGGCACCGTTTGAGTCATTGTATGGGCGACCGTGTAGGTCATCGGTGTGTTGGGCAGAGCCAGAAGACAAGGTTATTCTTGGGCCAGATGAGATTCGTGATAGCAACAAGAAAGTCGTCATAATTTGAGATCGATTGAGGGCAGTTTAGAGTCGACAGAAGAGTTATGAGGATAAAAGACGTCGACCCTTGGAATTTACGGTAGGAGATTTTGTTCTCTTGAAGGTATCGCCTCGTAAAGGTATTATGCGGTTCGAAGTGAGTGGAAAGCTTGCACCGAGGTATGTGGGACCGTTCGAGATCACTCAGTGTGTTGGTGTGGTTGCTTATCGGCTTGACCTTCCGCCTAAACTTTCTCATGTTCATGATGTGTTTTATGTGTCGATGCTTAGGAAGTGTCCACCTGAGCAGGGTAAGATAGTTTCATTTCGTGATGAGCAGGTTTGGGAAGACACGATGTACGAGGAAATGTCGGTTCAAATTATAGATCAAAAAGTGATCAGTTTGCGTCGTCAGGATATACCGTTGGTAAAGGTCATGTGGCAGCATCACGTGGTTGATGAAGCCACTTAGGAGTTAGAGTCGAGTATGCAAGAGTTGTATCCGCATCTATTTTGTTTCTAAATTGATTTGTAAATTTTGAGTGCAAAATTTCTTTAGGGGTGAAGAGTTGTAACGCCTCGAAATTAATTTAATGGTATTAGAATGTAAAATGGTGGATTAGTGTGCCATAATGAATATTTTAAACTTAATTTGATCATTTGATGAGATTTTTGCGTTAAAGTTGTTTTGATTATTTTAATGATTTCTAGTTGTTTTTAATCATTTTAATTGTCATTTTGAATATTTGGGACACAACAATTTGTCAAATGTCAAATGTCAAATATGTTTTGTTTTACAAAACTATGGGCGGCACACGGTTTTTGCCCAATAAAACCGCCCACTTTTCTCTCTATTTAATTCCTCTCTCTCTCACTCTTCACTCAACTCTCTCTCTTCCTCTCTCTCCCACGCTCATCTCACACTCTCTCTCTTTCCCTCTCTATTTCCCTCCAAATTTTGAAACAAATTTTGAACCCAAGCTTCGGGTTAGCAAGTAGGAAGCTCGGGGGCGTGATTTGGCAACTGAAAAACGTGATTTAAAGCTTCGATCTAAGGTTAGTTTTTGAATTTTCAAAACTTTTTCAATTTTTCAATTTTTCTTGCATCTTGAGATTTAAGCCCATTTAAGCTTAGAGAACCTTCGATCTAAGTTAGAGGGACTTAGAATAACTATAATCTAAGCTTTGTTTGAAGAAAAACGGATTCAATTCAAGATTTTTTATTTTTCTCTATTTTTGGATTTTCTTAGATTTTGAGTGCAAATCTTGTTTAAATTTGTTTAAAAGTGTCCTATTAAGTTTTTCTATCATCTATGATTGTTTTTCATGCCTGAGATTTGAGAAAAAACAGGTTAAAATGAAGATTTGGGTTTTGGGAGACCCGAAACCCGTGCCTAAAATTTTTGGAAATTTTCCAATTCGGCAGGCCGGATCGAAAGGATCGATAGGCTGGATTCATCCCTCCGGTAGGCTGAACCTGGAAAAAATTTGGCCGACAGGACCTGTACTCCAGCAGGCCAAACCGTGCAGTTTAACCGGCCAAACCAGGGAGACCGACAGGCCGATCAAACAAGGGCAGATTTTATGATTTTCATCCGTTTTCACTATTTTGAACCCCGATTGAAATCTCAACTTTATAAAATGAATTTAAAGATACAAATGGCACACTAGGACATCATGAAAAGGTTTAGCAAGGTAGGATATCTTAAATTAGATATTGAAAGACCTAGTTTATATTTAAGGTCATTTGTGGTTCTGCGGAGTTACCGTATAGCGGACCGGGATTACGATGTGGGGCACCGACACGAGTACCGAGGTAGGACTTCTACCCTTTCTTTGGTAACCTAGTTTCAAATGATTTTGGTCTAAAAAAGAGTTTTATCAAAATGTTTTAAATGATTGTTTGAAAGATGAGATTTTATCGGTTCTTTTTATAAACCGTTAATTGAAGTGAACTTCATGATGAACTTCATAATGAATGTTAATGAAAACATTTGGTAAATAGACTTTGAATAATAATAGAAACGAATATAAGGGCATGATGCCATATCAGAGATTGGGTCGTGTAGCAATCGACCTTAGGGGCAGGTCCTGAAACCCAGCTGGGCCACTACGGTGGTGTTATTCATATGGTTTGCCCAGGAAAGGAAAATGATGATTTTTCTGGTCGACCAATAAACTGTTTTGGATAAGAATGGTTTTGTTTAAACTTATTGTTCAAGTTTTCTCCTAAATAATTTTCTGAAAAATGATATGTTCCTCTTATAGTTTATTATTTCTTAAAATATAGTCCTACTGAGCCTTTCGCTCACGTTTTATTTGTTTTTAAACTTTTCCCCTCTAGGTGGATTTCCGCTTAGGTTCAGAGAAAATTCTTTGGACAGGACTCAGGAGCAGTAGGGGAATTCAGTAGTTTATTCCTAATATTAAATCAAGGCATGTAATATTTTAATTTTCTCTTTATTTGGACTGTGGATGTAATGTAATATTGTCAGTACTATGTGTGTGCACAAGATGTGGGTCAGTGGGACCCATTCTCGTTCATCCTATTTCTTTGATATTTTCTTATTATTTGTTTAATAAACATATTCGTTTAATTATCAAAACTACCTGTTTTAAAAAGTTTAGATTTTTCATATTTTCACATTTAATTTAAACCCTTTAAACTCATGTTTTTTATTAAATTTTGTTTATTTAACCTAAATAATTCACCATGTCACCTCCCGAGCTCTAGGGCGTGACAATAACATAGGGAAAATCACATTTTTTTTATAAACAAAAATCACATTCAAAACCTTACATTATATGAGTAGGTATTTTAGTGTTTTGATAATAATAAATCGGTGACCTGCACACTTTTTGAGACTTAAAAAATTTTACATGCATTTCTTTGAAATAAAATTCCCCAATTAATTTTTTTTCCCTGAAAAAAATTCTTGAAATAACAGAACAAATACTTGAAGGGGAAAAAAAGTACTATATCCCTACTAGGGTTTCTCTTTTTCTCCTTTGCATAAGCATGCAGCCTCTTTTAATACGGTCATGGGGCAGGAGTCCAGCATTGTCTTCGAATGGTTCTTCAGACTCACGGCCTCTTGAGGATGTGGCCTAAAATCGTGGCGTCATATTCTTTAGTGATGGGACTATTCGCTCGGGGTTTGGAGAGATGTTTGTGGCTTGGTGGAAGGTGCTTCATCATAATTACGCTGGCTTTCTCTGGTGGCTATTGTTGGTGGTATGGTGGCACAATGGGTAGATCAGGCAGGAAAGAGCCTTCTTGCTCCACGAGTTAGAGGTTTTGATCGAGTTTACGCTGGTGTTCCTTTGGTCTCGACGGGAAGATGGAGCCATGGTGGTGCCATTTTCTTAGGCTAGCAGAGGAGGGCAGCAGAGATCCGATCGGGCTCAAATCAGTTTTTCGATAGGTTCATGATGTCCTCATCCTTATTTGACAGCGGGAGGCTTATCATTGGTGCCTTTGTTGTCAACGGTTGGGTCCTACCTATTTGTTTTATGCTTTATGTTTATCAAATAAAATCGATGGTGTTTTAGCTGTTCAAAATTAAGATATTTTTTGTGTTTTATTGGTTCATTATTGTAATGATAGAGGTGGTCTCCTTACCTCTGATCTTAGTGCATTTGTCTTTTCTCCTTGTTATCGGTGGAATGTGTGTAGGCGTCTAGCTAGACCTTAATCAAGATTGTGTTGTATATTCCCTCGATGAAAAGGGCTTGGCTTTGGTCGATTGGTTTTTTCCATCTATTGTAGTGGGTTTTTGAAACAAGCCTTTATCGTATTCTATTACATATGTCAAGTAGGCTTTCCCCTCTCTAGGTCTCGATATTTGAATTAATCTCCGTACTTCATCCGTATTTACTAGTGGATTTAGTTAGTATTTGAATTAGATTCTTCCACAAAAGGTGGTTTCATACAACTATATTTATAGTTTCAATGAAAGTTTCTTATTTCAAAAAAAGAAATAACAAAACAAATCCAGAAAAAAAAAAAATTGCCCGTCTTTTTTAAAACAATGTGACTTTCTTCTCTTTAAAATATTCACACATTTCCCCCTTTATATGTTTTCAGATTAAAAGGCAAAAATCCCCTTAAAAAAACTTAAAGGGCAAAAATGGCATTTCAATATTAAGAAAACATTTCTGCCAAAAAAAAAAAACACTAAATGTATTTGGAGGGTTCTTCTTCTTCTTTTGGAGTACGAGACATTTACAATTACCATTATTAACACATCAAAGGATGCAGTAATTCGATAAAACATAGGGTAATCATAATGTATAATTCTGTATAAAATTTGTAACATTTCCATCTCGATTTAAGACGCTTCTTCTAAGAACTTTCCTTCATCACAAAGTGATAAATGACAGCATCTCTACTCCCTTGAACTAGTCTATTGGAGAACGATGGACAAAAAGAATTAAGCAATAATTTTGTTTGGAAAGGAGACGTCCCCATGAAAAGTCCATTGAGAATTTGAGATCAACGAAGCAATACTTAGGTTGTATTTGAAAAGGGGAAAATAAAATAAGGAAAGAAAAGAATATAACCCACTATAACAAAAATGACAACTAAAGACAAAAACTTTGTCGCTAAAAGTCTTGTCTTTAATGTACAAATTTTTGTGGTGCTAAGTGAAAAAATAGAGGGCAAAAGGAAGACTTTCTGTTTACTTCAAAGTATTTGGTATGAATTCTATGTCGAATCTCTTCATATTTAAAGAGATTAATAAAATTCAATTTTTTGTACGAATTCTATCTCGAATCTCTTCATATTTAAAGAGATTACGAATTCTATCTCGAATCTCTTCATATTTAAAGAGATTAATAAAACTCAATTTTTTGTACGTACGAATTCTATCTCGAATCTTTTCATATTTATAGAGATTAATAAAACTCAATTCTTTGACGAATTTAAAAATTCCCTACTTAATTTAATATTCATTTATCTTTTCTCCCATACCAAACAATCATATATCCTAGCACCTTCCAATACTATTTTTTTTTACTCCCTCTTTTTTCTCCGCTTTTCCCAACTACATAACATGCTTTTAGTGAGAGATTTTTTTATTGATGATTGAAAACATCTTTCTCTTGTTCTATCTCACTCTTTTTTCTTTCTTTTCTTTTTTTTTTTTAATACATCTACTTTTATCAGTTTATTCCATAAAGATTTTATTGCCAAATTTTACACAATATTTTCCATAGAAAAAAAAAACCTTAATTTGATATCCTTAGCATACATTTCATCATTAAGATACGGTTTACTTGAACATGTTTCAAGTGTTCTCCGTGGGACTATCCGTCTGTGCTTCAGATCCTTCCGAATGGCTTGGAGCTTCCACAGTCCTCTCTAGTTTTGAGACACGAAATATAGCCAGGTGGATATCTCCTGTAAACAGGTAAGAGTCATAGAAGTTCACTTGATTAGCTCTAAATAATTTGTGGCATGGTTTTTTTTTAATAAAAATGCATAACTTGAAAATTAATTCATATAGTCTATACGAAAAATCAATATGAATAACTTATGCTACTGGCAATCCACCCACAAAAATAAAGAACTTCACCAACATAGAAATCAAAGAACAACTGTTCACTGGATTAGCTCTTAATACTTTGTAACATGAATTTTTATACATAAAAATTTAAATGAGACTAAATTCATATAGCCTCATGAAATAAATGACTAATTAATATGTATAGATATACGCTACCGGCAATTCACCCACATATATAAAATCACAGACAAACAATCGTTCCATTCATATTTAATCGATATTAAAATTTGACTTAGAGTCAACCAAACAATCTCTTCATTCATGTTTACCTCCTTCACTACTTATTTTGTTCAAAAAGCTGCAATTTACCATCAATCAAACAAAGAGCCATCATCTATGGCTAATTAAAACCCTCCAAAAATGAAGAAAACTGGCTTCTTTTTTTTAATTGTTTAACGCCAACATGATATTAATTCGTTAATGGTTAATGTAGTACAGTAAAATCACAGAAAATTTGATATTCTTTTATTAGTTTAGTACCAACAAGTCGTTGGAGACATTATTGGCTCTTCATAATACTCAAGATGTTTTTTTTGCATAGAACTCCCCCACTATCATATGAAGTAAACAATAAACACAAGTGGTGTTCAACACCACAAATATTATTTATGATATTGGATACTGATGCTCCAAACATATTCCAAGTTTATGAAGAATTTCACATACACATAAATAATTACAAACTAGTCAAATTGTATCATTCATGAAGTCATCATTTATAGCGAATTAAAAAAATAGTCCTATTAATGTCCTTAGCACAGGAAATTTGTAACTCACTATAAAAATTACCGCGATCCAAACTGCATTCAATATGTTCGCGACAGTAAAAAGAAAGAATGGATTTTTCCAATGAATTCTCCGATTTCTTTTGAAGAATTTTAGCTTCTCACGTTTATGCGTTAAAAACATCGCTTACTTTCTATATTTATGTTTGGTTTTTATCATGATCAAGATTAATAGCCTATTTCCTAATAAGAACCCTATAAAGTGGTTAAATAATTTTTAACAGTCATTGTATATTCATTGGGATTAGTATTTCACGTTCAAGGCTAGGCAGCTTAGGCAGTCGCCTAAGGCTCTGCTAATTTTTTATTTTTTTATTTTTTCCAAACTTCTTTATCTGTTACAATAATCAGTACTCTAGTCAAATTTAATATTTGCGTTGAAAGTAAGGGCATGTTTATTTTACATTAAAGGAAAAGAAAAAATAAAGAGTGATTCTTTTTTTTTTAAATGATGTCTTTACTCATAAAATCAATTTTTAAGAGTTTTGTGGGCCCCACATAATATAGGAAATGAGGGAGAAGAATATCAATCCTCATATATTCTTTAGTCTTGATTTCCTGTCAAAGGAAATGAATACCATATTTACTTGGAAGTCTAAATTTAAATGTCAATACTTGATAGCTATGAGTTATGTAAAAGGAATATTTTAGTAATTATATTGAATAAGATCCTCATGTATGTTGGGGAATTAGGCGACTCCTAATTCCAAGGATTGCAAGAATGAACAATTGCAGAAAATAAATAGGAGAAAAGAAGAAAGAAGAGACACCTAATTTTATACAGGTTCGTCCAAAATCGAGACTACGTCCTGTTTCTGTTGCTTGCAGATTCCACTATGATGAAGGAGATTATAGATTACAAGATCAGTTTCTCACACACTCACAAATTTGTGCTTACCAAAACTCTCTTTTATCTAACATTCTAGGGGAATTTTTCTCTCTCAAGGATTGAGCTCTCAAGAATTATGCCTCCCACAAAATAATGTCACTCTTAATGTTACACACAATTTCACACACACTCAACCCTAGCCACCTTATGTCTATTTATACCCAAAGGAAGAGAAAAATAGCAACTAACTAGAAAAACCCTAATAGTTTTTTGTTTTGGGGCTTTTGAGTTCGACTTTGACTCAAACTTTTGTAACAAACCAGACTCCGAGCGCCGTGGCCCTCATTTTGAGCGCCGCGGCGCTGGTTTGTTCTCAGATGGGCACCGCGACCCTTGTTTTGGGCGTCGCGGAGCTCGTTTTTGGGCGCCGCGGCGCTGTGTCTCTGCGCCCCCCCCCCCCCCCCCCCCCCCCCCGCGCAACATTTTTTTTTTTCTCTTTTGCTAGGTTGATTTGGCTCCACATTGCAACAATCTCCCACTTGGAGACTAATCAATCACCATGTCTCCAACTGCAGCGGCAACAACTTCTCACGCCTCTTGGAGAAGTCCAACTGAAGTTGCGCACAACTTCAGTTTCTCAATCGGAACCATCTTGGTGAGCATATCTCTGGATTCTTTTACCACCCACCTTGCCTTATACTGTTTGCTACCATCACTCTTATCTTTTATCCAGTATACTCGCTTGTTGTGCAAGGCCTTTTTACCCTGTGGTAACTTTGCCAGTTTCCATGTCTGATTGGACATCAAGGAATCCATTTCGCCCCTCATGGCTAACTCCCACTTGACCGAATCTCCAGCCTCCACGGCTTCATCATAGCTCTCTGGCTCACCTCTATCGGTCAACAAGATGTAGTGCAGAGTAGGGGAGTATCTCTGCGGCGGTCTTATAGTCCTGCTAGACCTCCTGCCATACCTAGACCTCCTGACTGGTGTGGCAGGAGTCCTTTGGTTTCCTTCTAGAACTACATTTTCTTGGTCTTCAACCACTGGATTCTCCACTTTCACTTTAGGAAGATCCTTCAATGGAATCACCTTAGGCTTCTTGTCTTCAGAACCTGAACCCCTGGAGTCAGTGCTGTCTCTGTCCTTATACAGAACACCTTCATTGAAGATCACATCCTTGCTCCTGATAATCTTCCAACTTTGGTCATCCCAGAGACGATAACCAAACTCAAGTCCTCCATAGCCAATCAGAAAACACTTCTTTGACTTGGCATCCAGTTTACTTCTAGCAGCAGAATCAATGTGTGCATAGGAAACACAACCAAACACTCTCAAGTAAAAGAGATTCACCTTTTTATGGCTCCAGGCTTCTTCCGGTAGCTTGAACTTCAGCGGTGTGGATGGACTTCTATTAATCAGATGAGCGGCTGTATTAATCACCTCAGCCCAAAACATCTTTGGCAGCCCCGCATGTAACCTCATGCTTCTAGCACGCTCGTTTAAAGTCCTGTTCATCCTCTCAGCTACCCCATTCTGTTGTGGTTTCCCTGGAATGGTCTTCCTCATCTTTATTCCATACTCAACACAGTACCTTCTGAAATTTTCATTTAAATACTCTCTCCCATTATCAGACTGCAAGCACTTCACCTTCAAATCTGTCTCGGTCTCCACCATAGCTTTCCATCTCTTGAAAGCATCATAGACATCAGATTTGTTTTTCAGAAAGTAAACCCATACCTTCCTGCTTAAGTCATCTATGAATGTCACATAGTAATTTGTGCCACCAAGGGAAGTCACCGGCGTAGGCCCCCATACATCAGTGTGAACTAGCTCTAATTTCCTGGACTTAGGCTCTCTACCCATCTTTGAAAAACTGACTCTCTTCTGTTTACCAAAGATATAGGCTTCACAAAAACTGTGATCAATAGTTTTCAAACCCGGTAGTTTTCCTTTGCAGTGAAGCACCTTCATACCCTTCTCACTCATGTGACCGAGCCTATAATGCCATAGCTCAGTATTGGCAGCAGAATCAGCAACTGCTATGGTATCTTTACAACTAGAGTTCATGTAGAGAGTTCCAACCTTGCGTCCCCAAGCAACAACCATCGCTCCTTTCGTGACTTTCCAACCTCCACAATTGAAGGTCACTTTATGTCCTTCATCATCCAGTTGCCCCACCGAAATCAAGTTGCGCATTAGTTTGGGAACATGTCTCACCTTATGAATCTTCCACACAGACCCATTAGGCATTTTTAAACTGACATCTCCAATGCCAACAATATCCAAAGGTTCTCCATCAGCGAGATAAACCTTACCATGATTTCCGGCAACAAAATTCTCCAAGACATGATGGTGTGTAGTGGTGTGGAATGATGCTCCTGAGTCTATCACCCACGAATCAAAAGAACTGTCAACTAACAAGATTAAGGCATCCTGTTGCTCTTCAGTGGTGGTGTTAGCTGCGTCATTAGTCTTGTCTTCGTTCTTCCTTGGAGCCCTGCAATTCTTCTTCAAGTGGCTAGTCTTCCCACAATTCCAACACTCCATGGTCCTACTGTTCCTTGACTTGCTTCTCCCATTCCTCGACTTGCCTCTCCTGCCATTATCCTTGTTGGAATGCCTGTCAAGTTTCCTACCCCTATTATCAACATTAAGGGCTGAGTTTGACGTTGAGGCTTCACCTGAGTCCTTCCTGCGAACTTCTTCCGTCAGAATAGAATTTCTGACATCAACAAACTTTAATTTTGCACTCCCAAGAGAATTTGTAATGGCCACCCTCATGGGTTCCCATCTATTCGGTAATGAGGCCAAGAGGATTAGAGCATTGATCTCATCATCGAATTTAATCTCTACCGAAACCAATTAGTTCAGGACGGTGTTGAAACTGTTCAGGTGCTCTACTACCGAGGCACCTTCAGGCATCTTTAAATTAAAAAGCTTCTTCATGAGATGTACCTTGTTATTGGCTGAGGGCTTCTCATACATCTCTGACAGAGCCTTCATCATCCCTGCTGTAGTAGTCTCCTTCGCAATGTTGTGGGCAACGTTCTTTGACAAGGTCAAACGGATCACACCGAGCACCTGTCTATCAAGAAGATTCCACTCCTCATCCTTCATGCCTTCAGGCTTATTACTCAAGGGCAAGTGCAGTTTTCTGCTATAAAGGTAGTCTTCCACTTGCATCCTCTAATAGGAAAAATTAGAACCATCAAATTTGGTGATGCCGGCTGTCATACCTTCTTCTCCAGTCATCGTTCTTGATCAAAACCTCCGCTCTGATACCAGTTGTTGGGGAATTAGGCGACTCCTAATTTCCAGGATCGCAAGAATGAACAATTGCAGAAATTAAATAGGAGAAAAGAAGAAAGAAGAGACACCAAATTTTATACAGGTTCGTCCAAAATTGAGACTACGTCATGTTTCTGCCGCTTGCAGATTCCACTATGATGAAGGAGATTACAGATTACAAGAGCAGTTTATCACACACTCACAAATTGTGCTTATCAAAACTCTCTTCTATCTAACACCCTGTGGGAATTTTTCTCTCTCAAGGATTGAGTTCTCAAGAATTATGCCTCTCACAAAATAATGCCACTCTCAATGTCACACACAATTTCACACGCACTCAACCCTAGTCATCTTATGTCTATTTATACCCAAAGGAAGAGAAAAATAGCAACTAACTAGAAAAACCCTATTAGTTTTCTGTTTTAGGGCTTTTGAGTTCGACTTTGACTCAAAATTTTGTAACAAACCAGACTCTGAGCGCCGTGGCACTGGTTTGTTCTCAGACGGGCACCGCGGCCCTTGTTTTGGGCGCCGCGGCACTCGTTTTTGGGTGCCGCGGCACTGTGTCTCTGCCCCCCTACGCAGCATTTTTTTTTCTCTTTTGCTAGGTTGATTTGGCTCCACATTGTAACAATGTACAAGTAAACGAATATTAGAAAGGGAATGGGATTATTTCTCATTATCCTATCATATTAGTAAGTAAACGTAATAATACTCACTCAGAATATTTTACTCTTCTTTTCAATTCTATTACCTTTTTCTTTACATTCTTTTACTATTTGGTAAACATGCCCCAAGTACTACCAAACTTTACCCTTGATTTTCCATTTCACAAGGTTAAGCATAGAAAATAAATCTATTGAGTTAAATAAGTTAGAGCTAGCAAAAGTTTACCAAACATAACACAACTTCCAGGAGATACAGGGGCAGCTACTCCAAGTCTTAGCCGTTTATCATCAATGAAAGTTCCATTGGTGCTATCCAAATCTATGACCACCAGACTCCCCGCCTTCTTCCGAATCCGAGCGTGCTGAGCTGATACTATTCAATTGATCACAGAGAAATTCATGGCTTAATCAGTTTAAAATTTCTTTAGAATAGAAAGTTTGGCTTCAATCAGGCACTAAGGAACATATTTTCGCACACTCAATTTATTGTGCAAGAGGTCACTGAGCTGTGTATTCCATAAGCATGGTTCATGAAACACTAATGAATCTGTAATATGTAACATATTATCAACATTACAAGTATTAAATTCATTTTAAGAAGAAAATGGCAACAAATTTTGAGGCCATTTTTAATATTTTGCATGTACCTGTAGCAAACGGAATCACCAAATCGGCTTTATCCGGAAGACGACCAACTGTCACCTCATCCTAAAGAAACGAAAAACTCGTGTTTAGAAATTAGAATCAGTGAAATTAAGAGGTAAGACGCTAATTGAAAAAAATACTTGCAGAAGCAATTTCAAATGCACTTGGCATTGCAACCTTAAAGCCTATGTGTCTAGTATCTCCTGTTAGGAAAAATGGTTAATAACCATTTTGAGGAGCCATTTTGAGGCATAATTTTGAGTGGGATCCACTTTGTAAAAGTGATGGGTCTTGGCGGATTTGCATTCTCCGTCGTTAGAAGATCGAAATAGTATATTTATATGCTCAAAATAGTAATCGGGTGAATGAGAAATTGATGCTCAAAGTGTGCCTATTGACATTTGAATTTGTTAAAAAAAAAGACTAAATGTGGAGTCCTACATCGGTTAGGCATTAAAGCTTGACATGCCCTGACATGTATAAGTACTAAAGAAGTCCCACATCGGTTAGGCATAAAAGTTTGATATCTCCCTGAACTATATAAGTATTAGGGACTTTCTCCACATCTAGACACACAAAAAAAATTGCACACAAAAATAACACATAGTTTTCTTTTTCTCTTGTTTTCTAGTTTTTGTTCTCTTCTTCTTGAGTCTTTCTTTTTGAGTCAGTTTTGGCGAGTCATCATTCTTGGTGATAGAGGAAGGCGCTATTCAAGTTCGCCGAGGCGGTGTTCGAGTATACATAGACCATTGTCTGTTGTCGTTGTATCTTAGAAAACAGACGTTTATCAAATCCTCGTGCACAACTAAGGGGGATGAATCTGTTTTAAAGAAAATGTGAGCTATACTTGCCTCGACTATCATTTTGTTCCAATTCAATTTGAAGGTTGAGAATTCTCTTGTAATATTTTATTCCTAATTTTATAATAATATCCCTTCTACTATTTATGTTCCTTTATATTGCACCTATTTGTTGTTTATCTCTATATATATTTCTAACAATCTTAAAACATATTCTAGCTTCCCTTTGACGATGAACAGGTTCATTAGATTTGGAAGGAAATTTTTGACTTTTGCTTTGATTTTACTGTTCTAACGTTTTTTTTTGTTTATATATATATATATATATTATTGGTTAACGTATATAATATTAAAACAATGAATTATCTTGGGTATAAATTCTAAGACTTGGATTTTGGTATTTTAAGAAATGGCTGATAACATAAACGTTGTTCCAATTGAGAATGTTCCAACTAGGAGCACTTCTGAGACACCGATGCCGTCTCCTCGGGTTCATGCCTCGACCTCGACCTCGACGCAGTCTTTTTTGGTGTCGGCTCCTGTGAACCACAATGAGAAACCTGAGAAGTTCAGTGGTCTAAATTTTAAGACTTAGCAACAAAAGATATTGTTCTATTTGACAACACTGAATCTTACGAGATTCTTGAAAGAGGATCTTCCTACTGTTAGAGAGGATGAAGTAGATGCTCAGATTTTGCTTGTTGTTGAAGTGTGGAAGCATTTTGACTTCTTGTCCAAGAATTATATTCTGAATGGCTTGACTGGTGCACTTTATAATGTGTATAGTCCGAAGAAAACAACCAAAGAAGCATGGGAATCTTTTGACCATAAATACAAAACAGAAGATGCTCGCGCTAAAAAGTTCATCGTTGGATGGTTCATGAACTATAGAATGATGGATTCCAAGACTGTAATTAGTCAAGTTCAAGAACTAAATCACTCCTTCATGAAATTTATGCAGAAGGAATGGTAATTAGTGAGTCTTTCTAGGTAGCTACAATTATAGAGATGATGCCCCTTGCATGGAATGACTTCAAGAACTATCTAATGCACAAGCGTAAGGAGATGAGCATTAAAGACCTTATTGTTCGACTTCGCAATGAGGAAGACATCGTGGATCTGAGAAAAAGCTATCTAGCAAGTCTGTTGCCAAAGCAAATGTGGTGGAGCATGATAAAAGCTCCAAGAACAAGAAGAACAAGTCAGGGTCCAAGCTGGGACCTAAGGGTGGAATTTCAAAGAAGCAAAAATTCCAAGGGAAGTGTTTCAATTGTGACAAGGTGGGTCATAAGTTAGCAGATTGTAGGCTGTCGAAGAGGAACGAGAAGAAAAAGGCTAATGTGGTGGACACTATCACACAAGAAGTGTCAAACATCAGTCTTTCTGTTGTGGTCTCTGAAGTCAACATGGTGGACTCTAACCCGAAGGAGTAGTGGCTAGACACTGGCACCACACACCATGTTTGCTGTGATAAAGTTGCCTTTGCTGAACTCATGCTGTCAGATTCTAGGAAGAAGCTATATATAGGCAATTCGGCTACATCTGATATCAAGGGCCAAGGGATGGTATCTCTAAAAATGACATCAGGCAAGGAAGTCAAGCTGTAAAATGTGCTGTGTGTGCCTGATATTCGAAAGAATCTCATTTTAGGAACTCTACTGAGTTCACATGGCTTTAAGATGGTTTTTGAAGTTAATAAAATAGTTTTGTCTAAACATGGGGTGTATGTGGGAAAGGGATATGTGAAAAATGGAATGTGGAATTAAAATACTTTGCGTAGATTAATTAACTTGGATCATATACCCACATCTGATATTAATCCCAAGCATAAATGTGAAATATGTGTAAGGGCAAAACTAAAGAGATCATCGTTCCAAACGATTGAGAGAAATACTGGGCCGCTTGATTTGATACATAGCGATGTTAGTGACTTAAAATTTGTTCAAACTAGAGGTGGGAACAAATATTTTGTTACTTTCATAGATGATAACACAAAATATTGCTATGTATATTTGCTTAGGAGCAAAGATGAGGTTATAGAGAAGTTTGCTCTCTATAAGCAAGAAGTTGAAAACCAACTTAATAAGAAAATTAAGATGGTAAGAAGTGATCGTGGTGGTGAATATATTGAACCATTTAGTAAATTTTGTGCACAACATGGTATTATTCACAAGGTTTGCCACCCTATTCACCTCAATCAAATGGTGTGACTGAACGCAAAAATCGTACCTTAAAGGATATGATGAATGCGATGCTGATAAGTTCTGGATTACCACAGAACATGTGGGGGGAAGCCATTTTGTTCCTAATTACCTTTTAAATAAGGTACCCTGGAAGAAAGAAGATAAGACCCCTTATGAATTGTCAAAAGGTAGAAAGCCTTCCTATAAATACTTGAGAGTGTGGGGGTGTCTTGCAAAGGTAATGGTACCTACACCAAAAAAAGATGAGAATAGGTCCTAAAATGGTTGATTGTATCTTTATTGGTTATGCCCACAATAGTAGTGCTTATCGGTTCCTCGTGTATGAATCTAAAAACCCTGAGATTCACAAGAACACGATAATGGAATCTAGGAATGCATCATTTTTTGAACATGTATTTCCTTGTAAATCCAAAGAGGATGATCCAAGTTCATCTAAACGAACGATTGAGACTATTGAAGAAAATAGTTAGGATCAACTAGAAGTTGAAACCGAAAAAGAAGAGAAAGAGCCTAGACGTAGCAAAAGGGCAAGGATAGAAAAGTAATTTGGACCAGATTTTCTGACCTATATGCTAGAGGTTGAACCTCAAACTTTCAAAGAAACTATAAGCTCATCTTAGGGTCCTTTATGGAAAGAAGCTATAAAGAGTGAAATTGATTCCATCATGTAGAATCATACTTGGGAATTAGTGGACCTTCCTCTAGGAAGTAAACCGCTAGGTTCTAAGTGGATTTTCATATAGAAAATGAAAGCAGATGGAACAATTGACAAGTATAAGGCTAGGCTTGTTATAAAAGGCTATAGACAAAAGGAAGGCCTTGATTATTTTGATACTTATTCTCCCGTGACGAGAATAACCTCCATTAGAATGATTTTGGCGATTGTTGCTTTGCAGAATCTTGACGTACATCAGATGGATATAAAGACTACTTTTCTTAATGGAAATCTTGAAGAGGAAATATATATGGAACAACCTGAGGGTTTTATTGCTCTAGGACAACAAAGGAAAGTCTGCAAATTGGTGAAGTCTTTGTACGGCCTTAAACAAGCACCAAAACAATGGCATGAGAAATTTGACAGTGTAATGATGTCAAATAGTTTCAAAATTAATGAGTGTGACAAATATGTTTTTGCCAAAAGTACAAACGATGGATATGTCATTCTCTGTCTGTATGTAGATAACATGCTAATTGTGGGTAGCAATGATCGGATGATCAAATCTACCAAGGATATATTGAACTCTAGGTTTGACATGAAAGACATGGGACTTGCTGATATAATTTTTGGAATTAAAATCAAAAGGCCGCCTGATGGACTCATTTTGAGTCAGTCACGCTATGTGGACAAGATACTTGACAAATTTAGTAAAAATTACACTAGCGTGGCCAGAACACCAATTGATATTAGTTAATATCTGTTCAAAAATAGAGGAGAAAGTATATCCTAGGTGGAATATGCTAGAGTGATAGGCAGTTTAATGTACTTAATAAGTTGTACAAGACCAGATATTGCCTACGTTATTAGTAGTCTAAGTAGATTCACGAGTAATCCAAGAGATGACCAATGGAAAGCAATTGTTAGAGTACTCAGAAACTTAAGATACTCGTGATTATGGGCTACATTATACAAGAGATCTTGCTATTCTTAAAGGGTATTTGACGCATGTTGGATATCTGATATGCAAGATTCTAAAGCTACAAGTGGATATGTATTCACTTTGGGAGGTGCAGTAGTTTCATGGAAGTCCTCAAAGTAGACGGTAATAACCAGATCCACTATGGAATCTGAATTTGTAGCCTTAGATAAAAGTGGTGAAGAGGCTGAATGGCTAAGGCATTTCTTGGAGGATATTCCTGAATGGTCTAAACCTATGCATACATTGTGATAATCAGTCTGCTATTGGTAAGTCAAGATATATACGTCGTGACATAATACCGTTAGACAACTGATCTCGACTGGAGTCATGACAATAGACTATATAAGGTATAAAGAGAATATTACGGATCCGTTAACTAAAGGACTGAATAGAGATCAAGTTAAAAAAACATCAAGAGGAATAGGACTTAAGCCCATAAAAGAATAGGTCAAAACAGTGGAAACCCAACCTTGTTGACTGGAGATCCCAAGATCTAGGTTCAATGGGATAACTAAACTAAGTAGACCGAGTGGGATCATTGTGGGGGTTACCCCAACCCATTCCTATAATAAAAACAGTGATACCCATAAGGAAAGGTTAAGCAGCTTGCTTTTAATGATTCTTATGCATCAAATATGATAGGAATTCGAGCGGAGTAGTGTAGGTTACTCTAAAAGTAAGAAATCACCTATGTGAGAGAGAAGTGGGGCTGCTTCAAGGAGAATTGCTAGGGCTCAATTCTTTAGAAACTCTTGCAGAATCAGGGAAATGTTTATGGCCAAAATGAACATAACCATGAGAACTAAAACTGTGTCTTAAAAAATACTTGTGTGAGGTATGTTATTGTTTATACAAATGACAGAACAGTTTAAGGACATCGCGTCTACTAGTCAGCCAGTAAAGTAAACATACTTTCACAAAGAAAGGTTCAAGAGTTAAAGCCTACCTATCCTATGCAGGTATTAACCGTAGAACTCTATCACCATGTAGTGTCTTTGTTTTCTCTTGTCGTCAATCAATTTCATTCATGTGAGGGATTGTTAGGAAAAATGGTTAATAACTATTTTGAGGAGCCATTTTGAGACATAATTTTAAGAGGGACCCACTTTGTAAAAGTGATGGGTCTTGGCGGATTTGTGTTCTCCGTCGCGAGAAGATCGAAATCATATATTTATATGCTCAAAATGGTAATCGGATGAATGATAAATTGATGCTCAAAGTGTGCCCATTGACATTTGAATTTGTTGGAAAAAAAAGCGTAAATGTGGAGTCCCACATCGATTAGGTGTTAAAGCTTGACATCCCCTGACATGTATAAGTACTAGAGAAGTCCCACATTGGTTAGGCACAAAAGTTTGATATCCCTGACCTGTATAAGTACTAGGGACTTTCTCTACATCTAAATACCAAAAAAAAAAAAAAATTACACACAAAAATAACACATAGTTTTTTTTCATCTTGTTTTCGAGTTTTTGTTCTCTTCTTCTCGAGTCTTTACCATCGTCTGTTGTCGTTGTAGATGATGTATCTTGGGAGTATATATATTTCTAACATCTCCATCACTTGTCCAGTACCAAAACACTCTGTATTATCACCTGTCTAGTACCAAAACACACTATGTATTATCACTTGTCCAGTACCAAAACACTCTGTATTCAGGATAGAAAATCAATTCTGCCTAGAGGAATTAGTGTAGTTTTCTCATCACAAATTAAACTGAAGAAAAAAAAAATAGCTCTAAAATCCAAATTAGTTATAGCTATTATGTATCTAAAAATTTTTTGTGAAAACAAATTTTAGATATCATGAAAATTCTCTTATTATGTTCCTAGAGGCCAAAAAAAAAAAAGAAAGAAAAGAAACAACATTAGCCAGCATTATTAGAAAATAACCAATTAAAAAAAGGAACTATATTTTACGGTGCATTAATTATCAAGATGCATATTTTGATGATCAAAATCGTATAATTCTACACTATATGGTTAGAGGCAAGCAAACGAAAAGAGAAAAAAAGAAAGAGCTTACTAACCAACCAACAGGTTCCAGGAGCCATCTATCTGTAGTAGCAAGGTATGCAGGAGGACTTTGGGCCTCAGAATTTGAAAAAACAACACTTGATTTTTTCAACTGTCTTGCCTTAATTTTCACACCTTGAAACTGCATTAAAATAATGGTCTTATTGGAAACATTAGGGACAAAACTAGAAGCGAAAAGAGAGGCTCTGGTATTAAAACTGGTTAACAATTGAGGCTTTGGAAGTCTGGCATGAGACAAAGATTGAGCTGCTACTTCCATTTTTGCATATTTGTTAATAGCTTTTTTTTTTCCTTCCCTAAGAGTGGGAGAGATACTCTTTCTTTGGTTTTAGGATGGATATTGGATAAAGGGTTTTTTTTTTTCTTTTGGCACGTGTATTGAGTGTGCGGCAACCATTTAATGCACTGACAGGGACATGGGTAACAAAATCTTCAAACTGGCTATTCTACTTTACTATTCTAGGTCCAACCACAAGGTACAAAAATAGAAAAATAAATCATGAGAGTAAAACAAAAAAAAACAAAACAAAACAAAAGAGATAAATTTTATTTTTACTTCCTAAATTTTGATTAGTTTGTCATCTTATCCCATGCTTTAAAAACTAATATACATACTTTTTGAATTTTATAATTTTCAAAACTAATATATACAGCCCTTGAACTTTATAACGTTAGTAAAAAAAAAAGGCCCTTTAAACTTTAAAATGTTAACGAAAATACCTTTTTTTCAACATTTCATTCATAAAGTTTACTTTTGTCCCTCAAATTTTTTTCTTCTTGTCTCCTAAACTTCAAAAATTGATATTTTTACCCCTAAACTTTTTTTATTCTTTAGTCAACAATTCTTTATATAAGTCAAAACTTAAATTACTCACTCAAGAGTCTTGAATTGTGAACTGAGTCAATAATTCTAACCCGACTTTTTGGTTTTGTGTTTTTTTTAAAAGGTTGTGTCTTTTTTTAAAAAAAAATTATGTGCTTATTAAATTTATGTAGAAGAAACTGAGGGCAAATATTTTATAGTAAAGAGACACTTCACTAGATTTTTGGCATTCATTCGCCTCTTGCTAGACTTTTTGTGTGTGTGTGTTCTTGTTTTTCCTTAGGTTTTAAGTGTTGGGTGAAATGTAGAAGACTATTATAGCTAAAAACTATCAAATACTTTAATGAAAACGTAGTACAATGTAATAACCAAACCAAAAATGTATTAAAATTAGTAAAAAAAAACATGCATTACAAGCGAAAAAATGACATCTATTTGGCATAAAAATAAAAATAAAAATAAAAAAATAAACTGTACGAAAAAAAAGTGAAAAGATTATATATATAAATATATATATTAGGCTATTATATACTATAACAAATATGGGTATCAAATAAAAAAAAGTGCGTCTAATTGTTAAAAGATCACATGATTTAAATAAAAAAAAAAATTATTTATGATATTTTTAACTTTTGTCAAGAAGCACAACAAATTTCCCAATACTCATTCTCTTCCACTTATTGTTGTCTCTTTTCTCTTTCTTTCTTTTTTTTAAAATACAAGATTTTTAAAACAAAGTTAAAAATATCAGGAAATTAAAAAGAAATCTTAAAAAAACAAGATTTACTGACTTTTATCCTCCTCCTCTTATAATTGCCCCTCCCAAACTTATCTCGGTTTTAGGTATTATATGAAAACTGGAAGACCAACGTAGATACTTAAAAAAAACATAAATATAAAATGCTTTAATAAAAGATGTATGTTCAATTTCTTTTACAAACTACATCTAATGTAGTAATAAGAAAAAATATTCAAATATGTGTGTATATGTATAAGTCTATATAGGCCTATATAAAATATTTTTAATAAAAAGAGGTAGGGTGTTCGACAAATATGATTAGAATCAACTTTTTAATTAGAGCATAATGTAAAACTTTTACATGTTATAATAAAAAGCAAAAAATTGTTACAATGTAAGGCTTTTCACATACTATAATGTTTTGAACCAAAAAATTAATTCTAATAATGCTTGCCAAACACCCTAACAATACAAAAAAAACTATTATTTAGTTGAGAAATCTGAGTTTTGACTTGTGTGAAAAATTATTAACTAGAAAAGAAAATGAAAAAAGAAATTTAGGAGGTAAAAATACTAGTTTTAGAAGTTCAAGGGGTAAGATGACATAGTTATTAAAATTCAAGGGGGTAAAAATAACTTTTTTTAGGCAGAATATTATAAAAGGGAGCATTTTTGCTAATATTTTAAAGTTCAAGGAGTATGCATGCTAATTTTCAAAGTTTAAAGGTAAAGTAACAAACTAACTAAATTTCAAGGGTAAAAAATTTTATAAAAAAAATGATACAATCATAGTGTAATAACAACGTAACAATTTTCATATTTGGCACATCATATTTGTGTTTAGTACCCTAACAACTTTTTATCATTTCTTTGGCAGTAAATGTATGTATGTATAAATGGATTGAGATTTATTGAGTAACCATATTCTCATTCATTTTTTTTTTGGGTGCGCTAATATCAAATAATTGTTGTTCTAGAGCTTGTTGATGCATGTTCTTAAATTTTGATAGGACTCTCCACTTGGCCTAGAAAGTGTCAGTGCTAAACAATATAATAATAAGACCATCTTTTATATAAATATTAATGTCAGTAATAATATTATATTTACTGTTAAAAAGTATAAAAATAACATATTTGATATATTACTCTTTTATACTCCAATATATATGCTATTTCTTTAAAAAAAAAAAACATAATGCTATTTGAAATGTCATTTTCACTTTTTTTTCATAATAATTAAACTTTAAAACTCATAAAAATTAAATTTTAATAATAAAAGAATTACGAAATAATAATTTTGTAATAATTAAAGTAAAAAGTGAATCAATCAACCAATATGAATTAAATGCTAAATATTTTCCCCCGAATTTAATATATAACAAAGAGCTTTTTTTAATAACATTGAAATGCTAAAATTATCAACGACATATCAATTTAGTATTACACCAGGGATTCTCTAAGCAATTATGTTGATCATTTGCCAGTTCAGCTTATCATCAAACTACAATCTATGATATAATGCTAAACATCACAACACTTTCACCCAACTTCTCACTACAGAAACAAGCAATTAGTAGTGAAAAGATCAAAGAGGGACAGAAAAACTTAGAAAGTTGAAACCTCCCTCTGCCTCCCCACAATATTACACCTAATCAAACTCCCAATAGTATTAAGCAACATCTTGGCATCCTGCCATCTATTACCCTCCGCTAACCTCTTGTACAAATAGCTCTCAAACGACATGCGTTGCACGTACTCATCATCACACAACTCCACCAAAGCCTCCCTAGCGGCATTGCTCCCATAAAACACATTCTGCAACAAATCCAAAACCTTAAATGTGGCAACATACCTGCCATCCCACTCCTTCAAATACTCCCTCCTAAGATCGGCCTCGCCGACCATTCTCACTCCGCCCTCCGACGCCCTCACTATCCCTTCCCCGCACATCCGCCCCGACTTGGCCGCAAAATAAATTCCCTCGCCCGAGCACTTGGTCACATACCCCGCTGCATCCCCCACCAATGCAACCCGCCCTTGAATCCGTACGGGTCTCGGGTGTTCGGGTATCGGGTGGGCCTCCACTTTAATGATCTTCCCGCCACTAATTTTGGTCCGGGCCCTCGCCCGAATGGCCTGTTGGTACAACTTGATATCCCGCTTGGCCCGAACCGTACCCGTGCCCACTGCCACGTGGTCACATTTTGGAAACACCCACCCATAAAAATCAGGCGACACGTCGTTTCCTACGTACATCTCCGCGAGATCTTCGTAATATTTCATTTTCTCGCCCGGGAGTTTTATTCTCTCCTGAAATCCGATCGCGTACGCGTAGTCTCCGGCCCCGATTGCCTTCGCAACTCGGCTGTTGGCCCCGTCGGCGCCGACGACTACGTCCACCGCCAGCTTCTCCTTTCGGCGAGAGCTTTCTCCGGCGAGGTAGTGAACCACGTACGGCGACTTATTCGACTCCGGGATCTCGAGATCCGTGACGAGCGAAGGGATTAGGGTTGCGCCGCTTGACTCGGCGCGGCATCGGAGGAAGGAGTCGAGGACCTCGCGGCGGAGCATGGCGATGAATTCATGAGGCAGCAAGGTTTTTCCGAAATCGACCTCGAGGTTCGACGGCGAGAAGATCTTCATTCGCGTAACGCGGCGGTCGATCAGGTGAGAAGGGATTTGGAACTCGTCGAGCATGCAGAGCGGGATTGCGCCGCCGCAGGGCTTGGCGCCTGTGGGAGCTCGTTCGAAGAGGAACGTATCGACCCCGCCGGCGGCGAGGGCTTCGGCGGCGGAGGATCCGGCCGGACCGCCACCGATCACCGCGGCGCGAAGCTTGCGGCCGGAAATCAGCGGCTGCTGTCCGGAGTTAGTGGTCGAGGCCGCCATTCGAGGGCGGCGGGAGCTGGAGAGAGGGGCTCGAATCGAGAGAGAGAGCGTGAGGTGGAGTTGTGCGGCCATGGATGGTAGTTAGGGTTTCTGAGTGTTTGGACAGTGAGAAAATGAAAATAGTTTTCTCTATAATCGAGTGGTGGATATATGAATCTTTTATTGAATAAAGTTGAGATTTACTCTAATTTATTGCTCAAAGGGACAAAAGGCAACAGAAGATGGGTTCGTTTCTCGAGAAACTTTTCCCGTTGAAGAGCTTCTCCACATAAGCTCTCGTGGGTTTCTGTTGGAGTTCTATTGCTGAGTGTAGTTTCATCCATGGAATACCTAAAATTAAAAAATAAAAAAAAAACGCGCGTTTAATGTTGAGGTGTTGAGATCTCCGACCAGAGTCTAGCAGGCATCTCGAACGTATTGTCGGGAGGCTGCTCGGAAAGCCTCCACGTGGATTTGCCTCCCGCGGGTGAATTGGTACCTAGAGGACATCTTAAGACCCTCTTATTCAAGAAGATACAGGCTCAACTCTCAAGGGACACGCTTTCCCCGCGGGAGGCAAATCTTTGTGGAGGCTTCTTGAATAGCCTCCCGATAATGCGTTTGAGGTGCCCATCAGGCTTCGACCGGAGATGTTAACACCTCAACAGTATGTATGTATGTTTGTTCACATCAATCAAATTACATTGCTGAAATTCTCTCAACAACGGAACGGTTGAGACATTAAGGAAAACGACAACAAAAAGGAAATGCCGATGCACTGTGGTTAATAGAATACTCAGGCGTAGGGATTGACCAATTCCTGAATGGACGTGGGGCGGCAGATACCAGAGAAAGGACGAGCAGACCAAGCAGAATCAGCCAACAAGGAGTTGACTGCTTTCGTGGGGTTGTATTGGTCCCACCATACATGACTTTCTGTTTTCTTTCATGCCATCTCTGCAGAGAGGCACCCAATTGTTGCGCCGTACAATCCCAGCCCACAGCACGCCCTCTTCACATTCTTAAATCCTGTCAAATGTTGCCATAGCAAAATACCTCAAATTAGATGTCCAGTTTCTTAATTTTCGCTTTGATTCAAGTTCAATGCTAAGATATGCACAAATTTGTGTAGCCCCTCTGCCAATATCTGAAATGGTTTAGTAATGTTATCTATTCTTTTTTTTTTGTAAAGAACAAAACTATTTAAATGCATATTGTAAGAATAAACAAAATTACATCAAACACATTAAAAGCCTTATAGAAGGATATATGGATGAGGGGGTGAGTTTAAGAGGTTTAGATCACAGTCCTAATGTTAAAAGCAATAAAGTTTTCATACAGGTTAATCAACTCATTCTTAGTTACTGATTTTATTTTATTTTATTTTTTTACACCATAACATCAAATATGAACGTAACCAATGTAGCGAGAGATTGAGCATTTTCATACCATAACTGTTTGGTTTAGCAATAATCTCCCTAATACCTTGATAAACATCATAAAAGGCAATGTGGGCATCTCTCATTTCTGCATTAAGCTCCATTATTTTTTCCTCCAGCATCACATTGTACTCTAAGACCATCTCATTGATCTTCTCCCAACATCCTGCCCATTGAATTTGCCGGCTGCAAGATCAGACTTCTTCCGCATCGTTCGCGGAGTGCACCCAAGAGGCAATATCCCCTGGCATATGATCTTCCTGACTTTCAACTCATGCAGGTTCCTCACAGCATGTACCATCTCGTTGGCCAGAATATGAGCAATTTCTTGTGTGCTGTGCTTAGGCGTTCCATTGCTGAGAAAAAAGTTGGTGTAGTCGTCTTTTCCGAAGGAGTGGTAGAAGACGGAGGATCAGATGAAATGGAGGAATTTCCTCTGGCTGAGTTGCAGCTGCAAGAGCTGGACCATTTCGAAAACTTGATAGTGCTGTTTTGTTGAGAGACTGGTAGCCTTGTCTGCCGGGGTTCATGATTGCGACTTGTGCCGATCCGAAGTTGAGGCCTTTCACAAGGTTTCCAAGGGAACCATTTTGGGTGTAGAATGGTAACACATTTGGTAACCCCATCTTGTCTGCTGAATTAAGCACAAAGTAGTTATAAAAGTAACACCTGAATTAATCCTCAAAATTCAGACTACTGCAGTGAAATTGCAAAACTACTTGGGATAGTAATTTTACCTTAGAACATATCCGATGATAGTTTAACATAAAAAAAACATATTTATTATGCTATTATATCTATCGCTCCAATGCATTTGTTATATTATAAATTTAAAACTGTCATTATCAAAGGAAATTTTAGTTTTCAAACAAACAAAAGTTTGCAATATCAAATTATTTTTCAAATTTTGACACATGCATAAAAATTTAGCAGGATCGGAGATAATATGCTCAAATGTCCGTACTCACATTGAATATCCAATCTTTTAGCAATATATATATATATATAGCCTTTTTAAGATGAAATTTTTTTTAGGGTGTTAGCTTGGCCGTACCAGCTGCCACAAACAAAAGAAACAAGACTGATTCCGTTCATCAACCAATTGCAGAACAAAGAATGATGAAATCTGACCAAATTAAGAACAATGTTGTGCAATTTCAACAAGAAAACAAGATTGGTTCCATTGATTAGCCCAATAAAGAACAAAAAAAGAGCAATATTTATCAGATAATAAAAGGAAGCAAAATGCATATAATATCAATAGATCAAGAAACGGAGAAAGAAACTGACTCCATTAAGAGAGAGAGAGAGAGAGAGAATCAACACCAAGAAGATGGGGAAGGAGAGTGCCGTTGCCATTACAGGGAAGAAGAGAGAGATTGCGATGAAGGTGAGAGTAGAACAAAGTGTTTTCTCCAGAGTCAACTGAAGAATCCCCCAATACATGCAATGCCGAAACGTTTCTGGGCACATCTCGGATTCTGACACTCCCCTGAGCGACGCAGGAAACCCCGTAAGAACAAACACGCCCACAAGAAGAAAGCGACGACGAAGAAGAGGAATTTCGTTTGCATGGAAACTCTGCTCTGCTTTCATCTTTCATTGGTTGCGTTTCTTGGGTTTTCTTGAATTCTTGTGGTTTTCTGAGTCTCTCACACTAAGTTCTAGTTAGTTCTTCTGAGGCCGCTACAACAAAAGCTCATTTGATGTTTGAGAGAGTGGAACTACCATATCAAACGATCACTCTATGAAGGCTTTTTAACTGGCAACTTTTGGTGGGATGTTAGTCTCTACCATGTAGAAAAGCAACTAACTTTACTGTTTATGTTTCAAACAAAATATATAGAAAACTCAATGGCTTTACTATTCACGTTTATCATCCTTTTTTTTTTTTTTCCTTTTTTAGTTTTCCAAGTTTTTTATTCTCTAAATATTTTTTTTTTGTTTTTGTATTTCTTTTTAGCTTTTTTTTTTGCATTTCAATATATATATATATATATATATTTTGCTTTATATATATATATATATTGCTTTTCTTCCTTCAATTTTATATCTTTTTCTATTATTGACCTTCTTTTTAGTATTTTTTTTAAATTTAATATTTTAAGTATACATCATTGAAGTATTTTTTTTCGTCTCATTACTTTTAAGTTCATCTTTCAACTAAAATGACATTTTGGTTGAGCTCTTTCTTTTGTTTTGTTTTTTTTTTTTTTGCTTTTCTATTTTTTTTATTTTTCCTTAAATGTTTTATCATTTTTTATGTTTGAGCTTCTTTTAAGCAATTTTTTTTTGCTTTTTTTCCCTTAATATTATATTTTCATTTTCTATTCTTGCCTTTACAACATTCCTCTTAAAATTTAATATTTTAAGTGCACATCGTTGAAAATACTTTTTTCATATATTTTTCTTTTAAAATCATTACCCTCAAATATATTCGCGTCTAAATTGTTCTCTCATGTTTCTTTAAAAGGATTACTTACAAAAATTTGCCCTAAATTGACTTTACCATCTGAATTTCAAAACATTACATTTGTTCCCCTTGAAATATGAACTATTAACAAAAATTATCATTCTGTTAGAATTTCAAAGGCAAATTGACTTTAGGGCTATTTTGGTTTAAAATAACTATAAAAAATAAAACCATAATAAAAATAGTCTTTATTGATGATTTAGATTATACTATTTGAATCTTTCTTTTTTTTTTTTTAGGTACCAAAACTTTCTTCAAAATTTTATTAATTTTTTCACACTTAAAAAGTATTTTAAAATTTTAACAGTTTTATATACTAGTGAAATGAAAAAGAGTATAACACATATATACTCAATAAAACAAAAGTATAACAAAAATTTTCAAAGAGACTAAAACTCTGATAATATTAGTAAAATTTCTTTCATATTTTGAAGTTTTTATTAGTATTTATACCTTCTAAAATTTTAAAATACTTTTTGAGCGTTAAAAAAATTTAAAGAAAATTTCGGTATATTGAAAAATAGAGGGATCTATATAGTAGTATATTTTTGATTGATTTTTTTTTATTTTTAATCATGAATAAAAACTATTTTCATTATAATTTAATTTTTTGTTATTTTTATAACAAGGATTAACAAAATACCTCTAATTTTAAAATTGTTTCTCAATTTGCCATTAAAATTCTAACAAAAGAACCATTTTTGTTGATACTTTATACTTCAGAGGGAATGGATGTTACGTTTTAAAATTTAGGGGGCAAAGTGTTATAAAGGCTATAGTTTAGAAGAAATTTTTGTAACTAATCCTTTTCTAAAATATTTCTTTTATATCAAATACGGTTTTCATAACTAACTTTTTTTTATCTACCTAATTGTTCAACTGAGATAACCGTCTTACAAAATAATCAATAAATAAAAAAACTAATAGTATGTTTGAAAACACGGTAATCTTGCGATATTAGTTTCTCCTACAAATTTAAATTGTTATAGTTTTTTCAATTCAAACCTGATTTGGACCTTGTACCTAAACAAATTAACTTTTTTAAATAAAAAAATTAATAAATTGAGTACTTAGGTATGTATGTACTTCCTTTTCCAACTTGTTTGCAAATAAAGGAGTATTTAAAAGCCTAAAAATTAATAATAAAAAAAAGATATTGATGCCTTGGTTTAAATTTGTTTAACAATTCAAATTTCCACGTGATCACTTCGTCAATTATTCAAGTTACGTTTTTTCACTAGTGCTTTAAAACTCTCTATTTTGAACTTCATAAATTTTATTTCTGGCTATAAGGTTAAATGACCTTTTTTAAGTAAGTAGCCAAAGTTTTTGAAAAATAGGAAAATGACCATTATACTAGATATATTAAAGTACATCAATGATGTATTGATACCAATCGATATATCATTGATAAACTGTAGTACATCAATAATACATTAATTTGTAGTTTATTATTGATTAATTTAGTGGTTTATTCACTTAATAATTTACCAGTTTTTGATAATAAATCATTAGTAAATCTATGATAAACTAGTGTATTAGTGATAAACTATAGATAATAAGTAGTGTACTAATGTACTACATGCTATTTATAGAGGAATGCGTGCAAAAGCTTATAAATATTTTACAATAAAATATTACACCTAGGGTCAACTTCAAAGAAATGGACAAAGATAGATAAAATCATTTAGGCAAAAGTCTTGGCGTAGGTAAAAATTGGGAGCAATTTTCTTCTTTAGTTTGTCTAGATGCCATGCGGAATAATGCCATTTGTTGGGCAATCTTCTTAGCTACAATCATGGGAGACAAGGGTGAAAAACGAATCGACATCTGAATGTGATGCAACCTTTTTCTTTTATACTTGGGAAAGAACAGCAAAATGTTGGAAAGTGATACATAGCAGAATTTAAAAAATTTTAAATAAGAGTATTTTTCAAAACGTAAGTTTGACATGGTAAGTATATAAATTAATGACAAATCGTACGTACTAGAAGAACGTTCCAGAAGAGCCTCAACCAACTAGTCTTCTTTGCTATTCTCTATCCACGATTGGAGTGTGGATGGTCGCATGTTGTATAGTTTTCCTCCGGTGACTCTCCTTCCAACCACTTGAGAATACCTAGAGCTAAGGTTCTTGATGTTGAAGAATAGCACTCAGGGAGTTTCAGAGTTTCTCTCACGAGAGTACTAACTCTATACTTCTCAAATGACCTAAATAACAAAAAAAACTTACTCCCCTTTTATAGTTGTCGGATTTGGGTTAAACCTTATCAAATTATGCTTTAAAATTTGAGTCTGAATCAACTTCTGATGAAAAATACGTCAAAAATACGTAACTTGATTATCGCATGTTTGGCATGTCGATTTGCGAGATCGGCCAACCGAACCAGCTCCATTGGCCTACCGACTGTGCAATAATCTAGAATCCTGAGAATATCTTATTTTTATACGAGAATTTTAGATAGAGCCTGAGTTTTAATTCAAATAGCAAAATAGAGAAGTTTTTTTTATTAAAACAGTCATATACAAATAATCCCATAGTAAATAAAATATTATCTAAATAATTCAACATGTTTATTTTGAATTAATTTACAAAATTAATTTAAGCGATAAACTAACATGAATTATTAAATCTACTCTTATCGAATTCTAGCCAATCTAATAATTAACACAAGTCACTAATATGTAGGAAAAACACGCCGTATCGTTACAGGATTTATTGTGAGCTAGCAAAGGGGACCTGATGGATATATATATAGGGTGTTTGGCTATAGGTGGGAAATATTGGTGGGAATCATTTTTGCTGTAACATGTAAGAGCTTTACACTGTAGCAACTTTTTTTCCTTTTGTTATAGCGTGTGAGAGCTTTACATTGTTCATAACTGAGTTTGTGGTATGAACCACCTTTAGCCAAACACCCTCATAGATCAAGCTCCTATAATTATAAAATAAAATATCTCAAATATATATTTTATAATTATCAACTCTAACGCTACTCCACTAAAAGCTTAGAGCTACATTCTTGAACTAAATAAAATTACAAAGCTCAAATAAGTTAATTGTTCATGACATATCATAATGTGTAACATCTTTATAGGATATTTATAATTGGCTTAAGGATAAATTCTGTTTTACTTTCCAGATTATTTTTATCTTATGTTCCATTATTTCACTATTAGAATACTTACTTTTCATAAATAGTATATCATTCGATTACACTTATGTATCCAAATGGTTGAGCACTTATGTCTTTCAATTACAGGATAATACCTATAAGAGAATATCATTAACTCTATAAAAAAACTATGGATTTCATATGTATGAACAACGAGTCTATGTCAATCAAGAGTCATGGATTCCATCGTATCGATATGCATACCATTATCAAAATTAGGATGTCACCTTTTGGTACATAAAAAGACATAAGTCAAGGATTCGAGCCTATTGTTCATTTCAGGATTAAGATATCACACATACGATCGTCCAAAAGTGAATTGATTAAACAAATGGAATTATTAATTAAATCAATTCAATTTTTTGTCCTAATCCAAATATCGTTACTTATGACAATATACCAATGTTTCTACTTGTGGGTTACTTTGCCCCCTCGATTTTCAAAATGTATCACTGTGTTCCCTCAAAATTTTTAGCACATAATCTCCTTTCATCTAATTTTGTTTGGCTTAATAAGTCAATGTCACCTGTCTTCTAACTTTGGTATTAAAAAAACTGAAACATAAAAATAAGTTTAGAGGGGAAAAAACAAAAAAAAAAGTTTAAGGAAAAAAAATTATTTTTTGCAATAAACCATTCCAACCCCAACCTAAAAGAGCTTAAGGAATAATTAGAAAGAAACCATAAAATTCCTTAAAAAGTAGAGCTTTTAAAGTTTTTAAAAACAAAAACAAATTATTTTAAGGGATTTTATGGGTTGTTTTGCTTTTTATTCTCCCCCTTTAATTTTTTTTTGTATTTGTATTTGAATGGCATGTTGCAAAAAATATTCATGCAAGTTATGAATATATAGATTGCTTTAACATGAAGGTCTCATTAAATTGGAAGAAAAAAATCAATTTATTAATATAAACAAAATTGGATGAAAAGAGGTAATTTGTTAACAAAAAATTAAGGCTAAAGTTGAGGGGCAAAATAATATAAGTGACATTGTAACACCCCGGAATTTATTTAATGTTATTGCAATATAAATGATGAATTAGTGTGCCATAATTAATGTTTTAACATTTATTTGATTATTTGGTTGAATTTTTGAATTTTTGGCTGTTTTGTTAATTTAATAAATTCAAATGATTTCTTATTGTTTTAAAATGATGTTTTGAGTTTTAAAGCACAACGATTCGTAAAATTTTTAAAATATTCCGTTTTGTAAATCGTGGGTGGCATTTGATTTTTGCACAGTAAAACCGCCCACCGTTTCTCTCTATTTATTCTCTCTTCTCTTTCTCTCTCTTCACTCTCAGCTCTCACTCTCTTTCTCCTCTCTCCCGTGACTCTCTCACTCTCTCTCATTTTCTCTCTCGGTTTCTCCTCTCTCTCTCAATTTCTTCTTAAATTTTTGAATCAAAATTCAAATCCAAGCTTCGGGTTAGCAAGGAGGAAGCTCGGGGACGAGATTTGGCAACCAAAAACGTGGATTTAAAGCTTCGATTTGAGGTTTGTTTTGAAATTTCTAAACTTTTTCAAAGTTTTGATTTTTCGTACATTTTTTGAAATCTAGGTTTGTTTAAGCTTAGAAAACCTTCGATTTGAGTTAAAGGAACTTAGAAAACTTAGAATCTAAGCTTAGATTGAAGAAAAATGGATTCAATTCAAGATTTTTCATTTTCCTCATTTTTCCCCATTTTCAGATTTTTGTGTTTAAATCTTGTTCAAATGAGTTCAAAAGTGTTATAGTATGTTTTTCTATCATCTATGATTGTTTTTCATGCCTGAGATTTGAGAAAAACAGGTTAGAATCAAGATTTGGATTTTGGGAAAAATCGAAACCCGTGGCTGGGATTTTTGGGTTTTTCTAGTTCGACAGGCCGAACTGTACAGTTCGGCCGGCCAAAGCAGGGCGTCTGGTAGGCCGACAGAGCATGGAAAATTTTGTGATTTTTCACCCGTTTTCACTGTTTTGAACCCCGATTTAAATTCCAACCTTATAAAATGATTTAAATGAATCAAGTGGCACACTAGGACATCATGAAGTGATTTAGTGATGTAGAATGTCTTGAACTAGATATTGATCGACTTAGTGTGTATCTAGGATCATTCGTGGTTCCACGGAGCTAACGTATAGCGGACCGGGATTACGGTGTGGGGCACCAGCACGAGTATCGAGATAGGACTTCTACCCCATTTCTTGGAAGCCCAGTTTCAAAATGAGTTGGCTTTGAAGAGGATTTTTGTTAAAATGTTTTCAACGGTTGTGTGAAAATGAAATCATCGGTTATGTTTTAATATACTGTGAACTGAAATGAATTTCATAATGAATGTAAATGACAATACTCGGTAAATGGGTTTTGAATGATGATAAAAATAAACACATAGGCCTGATGTTATATCAGAGATCGGGTCGTGTAGCGATCGATCTTGGGGGCAGGTCCCGAAACCCAGCTGGGCCACTACGGTGGTGATATTCTTATGGTTTGCCTAGGAAAATGAACTGATGTTTCTGGTCGGTTGAATTAACGGTTTTGGGTAAGAACGGTTTTATTAAAAATTTATTTATTCAATGTTTCTTTTAATTCATTCCCTGATAATGACATGTTTCTTTAAATTAAGTTATTTATTAAATATAGTCCTACTGAGCCTTTCGCTCACATTTTATTTGTTTTCAAATTTCCCCCCCCTCTAGGTGGATTCCCGTTTAGATTCAGAGAGGACTCTTCAGACAGAACTCAGGAGCCGTAGCAGGAATTGTAGATTAATTTTATTATCTGAATAAGGCATGTAATGTGTTTTTTAACTTTCCTTATGATTGGACTGTAGTTGTATTATTATATTGTCAATACTATGTGTGTGCACAAGTTGTGGGTCGGTGGATCCATACTCGTGGTTCTTTATTGTTTTGTTATTCGCTCAATGATTTCATCTGTTTTATATTTACGAATTCTTTCTATAAAATGTTGTTGAAACTTTCATATTTTACATTCAATTTAACTTCTAAACTCTTGTTTTTAATTAAATTCTCCGTTTAATTAATTTAAATAATCCACCACGTCACCTCCCGTACTTCGGGGCGTGACAGAATGGTATCAGAGCGCAAGGTTATGAACCTTGGGAATTGTGCACACAATAGTATGGCAATGGAATACCTCTGACAGTCCAAATTTTGTTTTCAGAAGTGAGAGAATGGCACCTAGACATCGTTCGACGGCTGATGCCGAGTTTGAAAACGATGAGGGCATGATGAGGTCTATGTTTGCCACTTTCCGGCAGATGGCAGCCAGGGCCAGACCGGAGGATTCTGATGTCAGTCATCGACATACGTATTTTAAGAAATTTTAGCTTGCGTTTATTCTGACTTTTGATGATAATGGGGATCCGCGGTTGGCAGAGTATTGGTTGGATTCGATCGTGAAGCATCTGGATACTCTTGGTGTGCCTGATGAGTATCGTGTGGAATTTGCTGTGTACAAGCTTGATAGTGGTGCTAACACTTGGTGGAAACAGGCTAAGCGTTTCGAACGCGGTGGTGATATCAGCTGGGACAGATTTGAGGAGCTATTTTATGATCGATATTTTCCGCAGGGGTATAGAGATCAGAAGGCAGCTGAGTTCTACAGGTTGCAGTAGGGGGATTTGTCAGTTAGGGAATATGAGGCAAAGTTTAATGAGTTGGATAGGTTTGCTCCTTCAGCTGTGGCATCGAAGTGTGAGAGGTGCATTAAGTTTTAGGAAGGACTTAAGGCTCTTATTCGGCGACAGGTGGTTGCTCTGCGACTTAGGAATTTTAGAGAGCTTGTGTCGTCGGCGATATCAGTGGAAAATGATTATGTGCAGTATTGTGAGGACCGAGCAAAGGTTTCAGGAGGACCACAGAGGAGCGGCAGGAAGAGCACCAGCAGTCGTCCAACTCTGAGGAAGGGCAAGCAGAGAAGCGCGAACAGCGGTAGCAGCAGTTCATCCGACAGTAGGCGTAGCAATCCCTACAACTTCCATTGTCATTTCTGTCAGCAGCCTGAACACATCAAAAGGAATTGCCTGATCAGGAGTGCCCGTCTTGGATCTAAGACCAGGGAGGATGCCAGCCGTCAGTCTCAGCCTCAAATCCTATCTCTACCTCTACAGTACCCACAGTTGCAGTACCCTTCATTCTCTCCTCAGCAGTTTTCGTATCCGGTACGAGGATAGCAGCCGCAGCATTTCCAGCGCAGCATCCCTCAGTATCGAGCGCCGAGTACAGCTAGTGTGCAGTCGTCTCTGTCTCAGCAGTATCGACAGAACAATCTGGGACCCAGCAATGTTGGTGGAGGGAAAGGAAAGGCACCAGCGCAGGTTCATGCAATGGCATCGGGTGGTTCAGATTCTTATACCAGTAACGCGGTAGTCGATGGTATGATTTTAGTTTCTCAATCCTTAGCTCGTGTTTTATTTGATATAGGTGCCTCTTATTCTTTCATTTCGAGTTCTTTTGTACATGCCTTGGGATTAGAAATAGAAGAGTTTAATGAACCCCTAGCCATAACTTCTCCCTTGGGACGGGTGTGTGTAAATTGTATGTGTAAAGCCTGTAAAATAAAGGTTGGGGATGAGATTTTGAAAATTGATTTGATTGTACTCCCCATGAGCTCATATGATGTAATTCTAGGGATGGATTGGTTGTTCAGGTATAGTGCAGTTGTAGACCGTCAGCTTAGAAAAGTGACCCTGGTGTCTGATAGGGGGACGGTGATCACTTACCAGGGTGGTGGTGATTGGTTGATGAGTGAGCGTCTCATGAAGTCGTGTCTAGGAGGGCGAAGGAATCTGGGTTGTTGTGTTTTTCTTGCTAACCTAGAGTGTGAGCCCTATGCTTTGAGAGAAAATATAACGATTCCGGTGGTTGATAAGTTCAAAAATGTCTTCCCCGACGAGTTGCCAGGTTACCACCGCATCAAAAAATCGAGTTTGGTATTCAGTTGTTTTTGGGGACAGCTTCGATTTCTATAACACCTTATCGGATGGCGCCGACAGAGATGAAGGAATTGAGGAAGCAACTTCAGGAGCTTGTTGATAAAGGGTATATTCAGAACAGTACATCTCCGTGGGGAGCACCGGTTTTGTTTGCTAAGAAACATGATGGGACTCTCAGGTTGTGTGTGGATTATCGGCAGCTGAATCGTGTCACAATGAAGAATAAGTATCCCTTGTCTAGGATCGATGAATTGTTTGATCAGTTGGGAGGTTCGCGGTACTTCTTGAAGATTGATTTGTAGTCGGGTTATCATCAACTCAGGATTAGAGATGAGGATATTCCCAAGACAACTTTTAGGACTCGGTATGGGCATTTTGAGTTTTTGGTTATGTCGTTTGGGTTGACAAATGCTCCGACGGCTTTCATGGATTTGATGAACAGGATATTTAGGCCGTATTTGGATCAGTTCATGATTGTGTTCATTGATGACATTCTAGTGTATTCTAAGACTTGGGAGGAGCATGAGCAGCATCTCCAGATCGTGCTTCAGACTCTGCGGGAGCACCAGTTGTATGCCAAGAAGGAAAAGTGCGAGTTTTGATTGACTGAGGTCAAATTTATGGGTCATGTCATCTCTAAGCATGGTATTTTTGTGGATCCGTCCAAGATTGAAGCTATAGTGGATTGGGAACGACCAAGGAATGTAGCAGAGATTCACAGCTTTTTGGGTCTTGCTGGTTATTATAGGAAATTTGCAAAGGAGTTCTCGAAGATTGCAGCTCCGTTGACGAGATTGATTAAGAAAAATGTTAGGTTTGAGTGGGATGAAGAATGTGAGCTTGCTTTTCAGGAATTGAAGAACCAGTTGACTTCAGCCCTAGTGTTGGTTATTCCTAGCAGTGATGAGCCGTATGAGGTTTACGCAGATGCTTCAGGGCGCAGACTTGGATGCGTGCTGATGCAGCATGGACGCGTGGTTGCCTACGGATCGAGACAGCTACGGCCTCACGAGCGAAATTATCCTACTCATGATTGGAGCTTGCGGTAGTGATTCACGCGCTGAAGATTTGGAGGTGTTATTTGTATGGAGCGTCATTTGAGGTCTTCTTTGATCATAAGAGTTTGAGGGATCTGTTCACTCAGAAGGATCTTAATTTGAGGCAGCATAGATGGATAGAGTATATGGAAGATTATGATTTTGCGTTGCAGTATCATCCCGGGAAAGCTAATGTGGTCGCGAATGCGCTTAGTAGGAAGTCTTTAGGGATTCTCGCTTGTTTGGCTTTTGAGGACTGGAGTAGGGATGCGACAGTAAGCGAGTATGGGCTACGGTATCGTGAAGACTATGATCAAGTTTTGGTATATCATGTGGAAGCGACCCCAGCTCTTGTTCAGATGGTGAAGCAAAATCAGTTGCAAGATCGGCATTTGCAGGGAATTTGGTCGCAGATTCAGAACGAAGAGCAGATTGAAGAATGGAGAGTACGTGCAGATGGATCGTTGTATTTTCGGGAGCGTCTTGCAGTTCCAGCTATCGCCAAGGTGACGGAAGCCGTTTTGGACGAAGCTCATAGGTCTCAGTTCGCTATTCATCCAGGGAGCGCAAAGATGTATCGTGATTTGAAGAGGCAATATTGATGGAGAGGCATAAAGAAGGATGTTCGAGAGTACGTGGTCAAGTGTATGACGTGTCTTCAGGTGAAAGCCGAGCATCGGAAGCCCACAGGTCAGCTTCAGCCGCTTCCTATTCCAGGGTGGAAATGGGAGCATGTGACAATGGATTTTCTCATGGGTTTGCCGAGGACGGAGCAGTGGCATGATGTAGTTTGGGTCGTGGTCGACAGGTTGACGAAATCGGCACATTTCATTCCATTTAGGTCGACATGTTCAAGGAAGATTCTCAGGGATTTGTATCTGCAGAACATAGTAGGTTGCATGGAGTTCTGTTGTCCACCACCTCTGATCGAGACACTAGGTTTAATGCTAAGTACTGGAGGAGTTTTCAGGAGGCTTTAGGTACGGATTTAAACTTTAGTACGGCGTTTCATCCTCAGACTGATGGGCAGTCTAAGCGGGTTATTCAGATTCTCGAGGATATGTTGCGTGCTTGTGCATTAGACTTCGACGAAAATTGGAAGAAATATTTGCATCTGGCGAAATTCACATACAACAACAGTTATCAGTCGAGTATTGGTATGGCACCTTTTGAGGCGTTGTACGGGCGACCGTGTCGGTCACTGGTGTGTTAGGCAGAGCCAGAGGACAAGGTTATTCTTGGGCCGGATGAGATTCGTGATAGCAACGAGAAAGTCGTGGTGATTCGAGATCCATTGAGGGCAGCTCAGAGTCGATAGAAGAGTTATGCGGATAGGAGACGTAGACCTTTAGAGTTCGCTGTTGGAGATTTTGTTCTCTTGAAGGTATCACCTCGTAAAGGAACTATGCAGTTCAGAGTGAGTGGGAAGCTTGCACCGAGGTATATTGGACCGTTCGAGATCACTCAACGTGTTGGTGTGGTTGCTTATCGGCTTGATCTTTCACCCGAACTCTCTCATGTTCACGATGTGTTCCATGTGTCGATAATTAGGAAGTGTCCGCCTGAGCAGGGTAAGATAGTTTCATTTTGCGATGTGCAGGTTTGGGAAGATACGACGTACGAGGAGATGCCGATTCAGATCATGGACCGGAAGGTGATTAGTTTACGTCGTCGTGAGATACCGTTGGTTAAAGTCGTATCGCGGCATCACGGGGTTGATGAAGCCACATGGGAATTAGAATTGAGTATGCGGGAATTGCATCCGCATTTGTTTTGTTTCTAAATTGAGTTGTAACTTTCGAGGGCAAAATTTCTTTTAGGGGTGAAGAGTTGTAACGCCTTGGAATTTATTTAATGTTATTGTAATATAAATGATGAATTAGTGTGCCATAATTAATGTTTTAACATTAATTTGATTATTTGGTTGAATTATTGAATTTTTGGTTGTTTTGTTAATTTAATAAATTCAAATGATTTCTTATTGTTTTAAAATGATGTTTTGAGTTTTAAAGCACAATGATTTGTAAAATGTTTAAAATATTCCGTTTTGCAAATCGTGGGTGGCATTTCATTTTTGCACAGTAAAACCGCCCAACGTTTCTCTCTATTTATTCTCTCTCCGCTTTCTCTCTCTTCACTCTCAGCTCTCACTCTCTCTCTCCTCTCTCCTGTGACTCTCTCACTCTCTCTCATTTTCTCTCTCGGTTTCTCCTCTCTCTCTCAATTTCTTCTTAAATTTTTGAATCAAAATTCAAATCCAAGCTTCGGGTTAGCAAGGAGGAAGCTCAGGGACGAGATTTGGCAACCAAAAACGTGGATTTAAAGCTTCGATTTGAGGTTAGTTTTGAAATTTCTAAACTTTTTCAAAGTTTTGATTTTTCATGCATTTTTGAAATCTAGGTTTGTTTAAGCTTAGAAAACCTTCGATTTGAGTTAAAGGAACTTAGAACACTTAGAATCTAAGCTTAGATTGAAGAAAAACAGATTCGATTCAAGATTTTTCATTTTTCCTCATTTTTTCCCATTTTTGGATTTTTGAGATTTTTGTGTTTAAATCTTGTTTAAATGAGTTCAAAAGTGTTCTAGTATGTTTTTCTATCATCTACGATTGTTTTCCATGCCTGAGATTTGAGAAAAATAGGTTAGAATCAAGATTTGGATTTTGGAAAAAACCGTAACCCGTGGCTAGGATTTCTGGGTTTTTCCAGTTCGGTAGGCCGAACTTCGTGTTTGGCAGGCCAGATTCAAAGGATCGGCAGGCCAGAGTTCATCTGTCTGGTAGGCCAAACCTGGAAATTGTCCGGCCGACCGGACTTGGTTTTTGGCTGGCCGAAGTAGGGTGTCCGGCAGGCTGACTGAGCATGGAAAATTTTGTGATTTTTCACCCGTTTTCACTATTTGAACCCCGATTTAAATTCCAATCTTATAAAATGATTTTAATGAATCAAGTGGCACACTAGGACATCATGAAGTGGTTTAGTGATGCAGAATGTCTTGAACTAGATATTGATCGACTTAGTATGTATCTAGGATCGTTCATGGTTCCGCGGAGCTAACATATAGCAGACCAAGATTACAGTGTAGGGCACCAGCACGAGTATTGAGGTAGGACTTCTACCCTATTCCTTGGTAGCCTAGTTTCAAAATGAGTTGGCTTTGAAAAGGATTTCTATTAAAATGTTTTCAACGGTTGTGTAAAAATGAAATCATCGGTTATGTTTTAATATACCGTGAACTGAAATGAATTTCATAATGAATGTAAATGACAATACTCGGTAAATGGGTTTTGAATGACGATAAAAATAAACACATAGGCCTGATGCCATATCAGAGATTGGGTCGTGTAGCGATCGACCTTAGAGTCAGGTCCCGAAACCCAGCTGGGCCACTACGGTGGTGATATTCTTATGGTTTGCCTAGGAAAATGAACTAATGTTTCTGGTCGGTTGAATTAAACAGTTTTATTAAAAATTTATTTATTCAATGTTTCTTTTAATTAATTCCCTAATAATGACATGTTTCTATAAATTAAGTTATTTATTAAATATAGTCCTACTGAGCCTTTCGCTCACATTTTATTTATTTTCAAATTCCCCCCCCCACTCTAGGTGGATTCTCGTTTAGGTTCAGAGAGGACTCTTCAGACAGAACTCAGGAGCCGTAGCAGGAATTGTAGATTAATTTTATTATCTGAATAAGGCATGTAATGTTTTTTTTAACTTTCCTTATGATTAGACTGTAGTTGTATTATTATATTGTCAGTACTATGTGTGTGTACAAGTTGTGGGTCGGTGGATCATACTCGCGGTTCTTTATTGTTTTGTTATTTGCTCAATGATTTCATCTGTTTTATATTTACGAATTCTTTCTATAAAATGTTGTTGAAACTTTCATATTTTACATTCAATTTAACTTCTAAACTCTTGTTTTTAACTAAATTCTCCATTTAATTAATTTAAATAATCCGCCACGTCACTTCTCGTACTCTAGGGCGTGACAGACATAGTTTTGGAGAAAAAAATAAAACTATGCCCAAAATAGGTCCAAAAACAAACATAGTTTGATGAAAGATGGTTACTAGCCAATAGAACAAAGTTTAAAGGGGTTAAATAGTACATTTTAAAAGTTAAAAGGCATAGTAACATAAGTGATATAGTTTGGGGGCAAAAGCAAAAATAATTCTTTTTTTTTTCTCCCGAAGAACATTGTTGAATTTGTAGTCATTATTTAATTAAAATTTAGCATCAAGCGGTCCAACGTGATAATACTTTGATAAACAAATGAAAAAGAAAATTAAGTAAATGGCCTATTTTTATTACATTGATAAATAAATGGCTAAAATTTTCAAAAATTAAGAAAATGGCCGTATTTTTTGAAAATTAGGAAAATGACCCACTCTTTTTTTTAACTGTTATACATCATTGATAAATATCAGTATATCATTGAAGTACATCGTTGATAATCCTTCACATATTTTCTTTGTCCGAGAATTAGTGTAAATCCTGAGTTCTTAAACTCAACTTTATTCTAAATCTTGTGCCCACTCTTTTATTTAGTTATATGTAATTTTCTCAGTAAATTATATTTAACTTATATTTTAGTTTATTGTTGTTGATTTATTTTCAAAATGTGTTTTTAAATTCATTTTTAGTTGAGAGAAGAGGGAAAAATTCTAGTTAATTTAGCTTAGTTATTATTAGTGTTTCTACGTTTTTGAAACCGTTATAATGTCAAAATCATTTAAGAAATCTTAGTAAATTTAAAGTTATTTTAAGTCATTTTCTTGCAAATTATGAGAGTTTGATTATTGTGGACATATATCGGCGCAGATAATGCTTAAGAAAGCTTTGACACTACAACAAATTTGAGATTATACGACCCTCATTTACCGACTCTTTCTCAAAAACCATTGTGATAAGGGAAAAAAACATGGGGAGTTATGCCCAAGAAGACAAAAACCATCACGGTAGGGCAGGTGTCTACCATGACATTTTTTAAGAAAACCGTCGTGGTATGCAAGGTGTACCACGACAATTTTTTAAAAAACCGTCATGGTAGAGAAGCAGCATACCACGATGGTTTTTGGAAGAAATTTCTCATAAGAGTCATAAGATAATTTCTTCTCAAAATTTTGATTTCAAATCGAGCCCAAGCTTTGGTTTTCGATGGATTGAAGCTCAAGAACATGTTTAGATGATTACAACTTTGAATCAAAGCTCAAATCTGAGGTTAGTTTCACAATTTTAAAACTTTTCTAAATTTTTCTAATTTCTTAGCATTTTGAAATTTAAGCTTTCCTAAGCTTAGAAAACCTTTGATCTAAGTTAGAGAAACTTAAAACAACTAGAATCTAAGCTTTGTTTGGTCAAAAACGGATTTGAATCAAGATTTTCTATTTTTCTCTATTTTTCTTCAATTTTAGGATTTTCCAAAATTTTTGTGCAAATCTTGTTCAAATTGGTTCAAAAGTGTTTTATAATGTTTTTCAATCATTTATGATTGTTTTTCATGCCTGAGAACTGAGAAAAACAAGTTGAAATGAGGATTTGGGCTCGGGGAGGCCGAGGACCCGTGCGTGAAAAATTTTAAAATTTTCCAGTTCGGCAGGCCAAACTTTGTATTCGATAGGCCGGATTCAAGGGATCGGCAAGCTGAATTTATATGTCTGGTAGGCTAAACCTGAAAAAGTTTGGCCGACCAGACATGGTTTTTCGACAACCGGCTGAACCAGGGCGACCAGCAGGCCGACCGGACATGATGAAATTTTGTTATTTTTCACCCATTTTTACTGTTTTGAATCTCGATTGAGATTTTAACGTCATAATATGATTTTATAATTACAAATGGCACACTAGGACACCATGAGGTAGCTTAGTGACGTAGAATATCTTAAGCTAGAAACTAATAGGTTTAGTTTATGTATATTCAAGGTGTTCGAGGATCCACAGAGCTGACATGTAGCGAATCGAGATTATGGTGTGGGACACCAGCACGATTATTGAGGTAGGACTTTTATCCCTTTTCTTTGGTAACCTAGTTTTAAAAGAATTTTGGCCTCAAAGGAATTTTTATCAAAATGTTTTCAATGATTGATTGAAAAAGGATTTTCATTGGCTATTTTCATAAATAGTAGATTGAGGTGATTTTCATAATAAACCTCATAATGAATGTAAATGAAAATATTTGGTAAAAGGAGATTTTTAATAATTATAAGAAAAATATATGAAAGGGCATGATGCCATATCAAAGATCGGGTCGTGTAGCGTGCGACCTTAGGGGCAGGTCCCGAAACCTAGCTAGGCCACTACGGTGGTGTTACATATATGGTTTGCCCAGGAAAAAGAAAATGATATTCTTTCTGGTCGGCCAACAAATGGTTTTGGTAAGATTAATTTTATTGAATTTTTATTTATTCTTTTATTTAAGTCTATTTCCTAAATAATTTCTTGATTAAAGAAATTCTCCATTTAAACTTAAATGTTTCTAAACTATAGTCCTACTGAGCCTTTCACTCACTTTTTATTTGTTTTAAAACCTTTCCCCTCTAGATGGATTTCGGCTTAGGCATGACGAAGGGTCCACAGATTGGACCAACGAGCAGTAAAAGATTCCAAGTAGGTTGATTGTATAAGATTAGTCAAGGCATGTATTACTTTAACTCTTTCTTTCATTTTGGACTGTGGTTGTAATTTAATATTGTTAGTACTATGTGTGTGCATAAGTTGTGGGCCAGTGGGACCTAACTCGCGTTCCTTTCCTTTCTTTATAAGGGTTTTTCTTATTGCTTATTTTGTTAATCTTATTTGTTTAATTATTATAAATATTTGCTTAAAAGGTTTTAAATTATCATAATTTTCATAACTAATCAAATTCTTTAACCTGTATTTTAGTTAAATTTTTACTTAATTATTTTAATCAAACCGCCACGTCACCTCCTGTACTATAGGGTGTGACGAGAGTATATAAGCTCAAGTGGCTCGATGACAGAGCAATTACAAAATGTTGGAATGCCCACCACCTCTGACAGTATTATGAGTACTTTTGTTTATCAATTTCAACCTCAAAGACAATTTCAAGTTTTTAGTTTGAACGATTTCATTTCTTCAAGGTTCTATTCAACTCATTCATAGTAGATTTTCGAAAGATGTAATCCTTGTGTAAAAATCTAGTGGAATGATAGCAATAAATGTAACAAATGCAAGTGTGTAAAGTGAATTGTAACTGGCTTGATCCCTATAAATGAGTGCAACCACTATTAAAAACAACCTATGTTTGTCCCTACATGCTTCGATTTCTCATCATCATTAGGTTCGACCTCCTCAACCAATGCTTAGTTTGAGTAGCCATCTTTATGGCTTTCATTTTCATCATCATTGGTTTCAGCCTGCTTACTCCAATGCTTGTTCGATTAGCCATCTTTGTAGCTTTCATTTTTGCCATCATTGGGTTAGATCTACTCACCTAAAGCTTAGTACAATTAGCCATCTTCATGGCCTTCATTTTCACCATCATCGGGTTGATCTATTCACACAATGCTAATTTGATTAGCCATCTTCACGGCTTTTTTTTTCACTATTATTGGGTTTAATCTATTCACCCAATGGTTAGTTCAGCTAATCATCTGGCTTATTCTCACAATGTTGTGCTTGGTTACCTGGACATCCATATTCTACTTTTGTAACGTTTGATTCTGTCATCTAATATTGTTACTCGATGGATTTGTGCTTCTGCTCCTAAAAGTACTTTCCTTTCAAAAATTAAAGAACTTCAGGGGGAAGGAATATGGCATAAAATTATAGAACCATGTAAATTCAAATCAAGCTCTAGCATTCATGATTTCTGCTTGTAATTAAGATTGTTTGAAATGTTAGTAAGAAAAAAAGAGGAAAGAGAAAAAAGCTGTTAGAATATTACAAGTCACAGTACACCTTAAGCAAAAATGGAAAAAATAAAAGCCACAATGGCTACAAGGATTTTATTTTTCAAATGCTGCGGGGTAAAAATTACCTTCGATTAGAGCTGGGGGTAGAAAAGAGCTAGAGGTTGCTATTCGAGGACGATCAATGACTTCTTTTCTATAGTAGCCACCACAGTTTCGATAGAACTACTTTAGCAGGCGTATTCATAAGAGTTGAATCCTAGTCCTTGCTTTCTTTTCCTTATTGGGAGTATACAGCTTCTCGATATTGGTAATCTTGGCATCGACATCAATCTATTTAAAGCCATTGTCTTTGAACTGTTTAACTAGCTCAAGACAAGCCTAAAAAGTTGAATATTCATAGATGTTGATCACCTACTCGGTTAATTCATTAATGTCTTTTTCTTTTTCTTTAATAGTTGTCGTCACCTCCTCTAGTTCCTTGGACATCTCACACAGGCTATTGCCCAGTTTGAGGACCTTCTTGTTAGATGCAATGAACAATTCACTAGATTTCTTACCTCTTTCGTAGATGTTTCTCGTGTGTTAGCTTTAGCCTTTTTGGCCACTTCGGTTCGAGTTAGCTTGATGTATTATTGGACCAATAAGGTCCTCAGCTGCCCTACTTTATCTTCAATCTTATTGCTAAAGGAGTTTACTACCTGCAAAGCCTACAGTTGTAACTCATTAGACTAAACTTTGTTTTACATGTTGGTCTAAACTAGGATTTAAACCAAGTTAACCTGCAAGTAAATGCAATCACTTCCTTGTGAAGCGAGGGTAGAGTGCGATTGGATAATTTGGTTGCGTCCAAAGGAAAATTTAAGCTCTTTGCTACTTGGATAGCCTTTTGATAATCAGTCATGATGCTCTTAGGTTAATCAGACACTTTGGGTTTTCTTCCTCCCCTCTCTTCTTGACTTGTTCTTTATTTAAAGATATGGTCTGGATCTCAAACTCAAGTGCTGAAGGCAAGGGCTTGGAGATGTTGAAGTCCAATTGCTTTAATGGGCATATAAAGAGCCCTCGGCTCGCCAATTCCTTTTTCTTTTTCTTCTTATCCTTAGTAGCAAGTTTCTATGCCAACTTTCGTACAGCATATTCCTTGGTAGCCAAAAGTGGGACCTTCATGCTGCCCAAAGCAAGCTATGACAGTAGAATGTCTTCATCCTATAGTGGTGTGATAAACTTCGATAGACCATATAGCCAATGAAGTGCACCACGGCAAATAAAAACTCAATTGACTTGACTCGAAAATCATTTAGGGATACTTATGGGGATTTCTTTAAACCTTCTCTAAATCGATGAAGAACGCAACCATTCTAGTCGTGAAATTTGGGCCAAGATATTTTCTCGAGAGTAGTGATGTCAAATTCAGGCTAGCTATAGGTGGAAGCTTTGCTTAAGGATCTACAAAAGAAGAAGAATGCAAAAGGCATTTGTCATAATAGATCCACCGGATATTCAGTAAGTGTTCCACTTGCCCTTTTTTAAGGGCCGCTTTACCCTAAAAGGGAAAATGAGCTTTGTTCCTATGGGTGCTAGGCACTCCTGTGGTTCACGAGAAGGAAAAAGGACTTATCCTTTGTAGCATCTGGCATGAGATGATAAAGAGAGAGCTTTGTCTATCTATGATCAACGGATTAATTATCCCACAAAAAGGGAAAATGAAAAAAGACTAAAAAGCTAGGCAAGCTCTCTAGATATTAATAGGAGAAGTATCTCCCTTGCCACTCTCTATCCATGTTGACAAAGTCAGAGATGATCTATTAATTCTTCCTATAAACAAAATAAAGTTGTCTGTGATCGAGGTCCTTTTCCTTCTTCCAATAATAGTTGAGGAATCTCCAATCATGAATTCTGTATCGGCCTCTTCAGCGAGTATAACAAGTCCAAGAAGCAATCGTATTCTGTTATGCATGAGTTGAGACACAAACATGTGACGGTATACCATTACCTCCCATACGAACTTTGGGATTGGAATTCTCAACCCTAGTTCAAAATACTTCTCATGCATATACATTTACCCGTCATTTTATGTGTCTGCTTATTCGCCTGGGTATGGAAGATGGATCTCAACTTTGTTTTGAAATACTTCTTATAAATTCTTGCCAGATTTCCACCCATTAGTACCAACTCTGGGTTCTTGCATAGGAAACTTTCACCTTTGTAGTCGATTTTAACGAATGAAAAGCAGTCGGGGCTTAATTATGGCCACTTCAACCAAATGGCTTGATGTTCCTAAGCGATTGCCAAATTGTTTGACGAATTTCCTCTTACTCGCTCTACCAATCCTAGAGTCCCATTCCATCCTTGACTGGGCGATTGCTTGGTCAACCTTTTTGTTGTCTTCAAAATCTCACCAGTCTACATTTTCATCAGAATTATCCTCCAAATCAATTACAATGGGCTTTTGGCATGGCTACCTTAGAAACAACTTAATCAAAAGGAAATTAGGACTTGAAAGATCAAAGGCCAAGTAGATTAAGAGCACTTAAGAACTAGTAAGTTTTAACATTAGGAGTTACTAAACAGTCCAAAATCTGGGAATTTTTAGGATGAAACTCCAAAAAAATTGTACCAAATATTTGGAATAAAAAAATAAAGTATTCTATAGAATCCAAATTGCAAAAAACAAAGAAATAGGAAGAGATCTTGCTTGAGACAAAGCTTGGAAAACCCTAGCACCTTTGTTTTGCTAAAGAAATTCGAAATGGATGAACTAGGTGAAAATAGAATTTTAACGCTTTTACTCATCCATCAATAGCCAAGATTCACTTTTTCAAAAATGGAGGAACGTCTATGATTAAACGTCTTTTCATCTTTTCATCTAAACCGAGACAATTTTCTTTCAAATTCAGGTGACATTATTATTTCAGCGCCTTTTTAAATCGAACCAGTGATGATTTGCCACGTGTTACCACCTTTGACGTTCGCCTTTTCTCAAGGAGAAGTCTTGCTGGTCCCTTAGATTTCATGTGAAGAAAGGAAATTTAAGTAAACAGCAAACAATGGGTCAACTAAGGAATGAGGGCTAACTGTTAGGGTCTGATTTGGAGAGGCCCAAATTGAAGGCTTGATCCCGAGACCAAGTGATCAATGTGCTTGCTTATCCATTGTTAGATGTGTAGCTCTATAGTCATTTTAGTCTATATGCTCATTTCTTCTAGAAGACTGGTTGAGTTGGGGTTTATGACCTATTGGGGGAGTTCCAACCATGAAGTGAATGGTTACACAAGCTGAGATGGATCGAAAAGTGGAAATCCATCATTTCATGGCACATGTCCACTCCTCTTACACATACAAACACTTACATTTTCTTACATTTTTGAATTCTTCCATAGAATTTCTAGAAATCAATGTAATTTGTACCAGATTCCTAACACAATGAAGAGATTTCGATAGTGGATGTGGCTCCAAATTAAGTGAACCATTACAAATTCTTGTGCGGTAGTTTATATTGACATTTGTCATCTGTTAAATTCATGTTTGCCTTTTCTTTAGTATTTTTGATAGATAACTTTCGAACTAATTCTGAGTTTTAAAGCTTGTTTAAGATCTAATAACAAGGATCAAGGGCTCAATTAAACCAAATTTTCTTGCAAATTAAATATTAAACACGATTTAATTTAATTATAGATCTAATGTCTACGGTAATATGTACAATGGTAAGTCTAACCGCATTTGTCCTAGACGCAATACCCTTAGAAAACTACTCTTAATTGGTTATCACTGCTTGTTTGAAAAATAGTACGCAGTAGAAATTTTAAAATTTTTATATCAGAGTATTTTTCAAAACACAAGTTTGACACGCTATATGCATAAATTAACTAGATCTTACTAATCTCTGTTTGCTGAAAAGCTCCTGTAGTTTGTGAAGAGTATAACATTCCAAAAGAGCCTTAACCAACGGTCTTATTTGCTATTCTCTATCGACGACTAGAGTGCGTGTGGGTGCACAACATATAGCTACTCCATAGGAAACTCTCCTTCTAACTAATTGAGAAATACCCAAAGCTATAGTTCATGATTTGTGAACAATAGCTCTCTAGGGAGTTTTAGAGTCTCACTAGCATAGTACTCAATCTAGATTTCTCAACTAATTAAATAACAACTGAGTCTCACTCCCCTTTTTATAGAGGTAGGGCCCAAAGGTTAGTCCTTATCAAATAAGGCCTCAAAAATTCGAATCAGCATCAATATATAATAAAATCAGCGTAAAACTACTTGATCTATTTATCGCTCAGTCTGCAGGCCGAACTAGCAGATCAGCCTACCATACTTACTCCATCGATAGGCCGAACTTAAAGACCGGCCTGCCGAACTTAAAGACCGGCCTGCCGAACTTACGATAAATGATCCATGCAAATCTTTTATTTCCTAACTGAGATTCTTGGGATAGAGCTCCAATAGAGAAGTTATTTGATTAAAACAGTCATATCTATATAATCTCTAGGAAAATAAATATTCTTGATAATTCAACAAGTTTGTCTTGAATTAATTTATTCAAAATTAATCTAACCGATAAATAGACATGAATTATCTTGTCCATATATTTTAACAAGTTTATCTTGAATTAATTTTTTCATAAAATTAATTCAACCGATAAACAAACTATGAATTATCTAATTCTATCGAATTTTAGTCAATCTGATAATTTGACATAAGTCACCAATTATTAGAAAAACACGCCGTATCGTTACAAGGATTTTTTTAATGAGCTAACCAAGGAGACCTGATGGACTTATATAGTTCAAGCTCTCGATAATTACAAAACCCAATATCCTAGATATACATTTCATAATTATCAACTCCAACGCTACTCCACTAAAAGCTCAAAGCTACATTCTCGAACTATATAAAATTACGAAGCTCGTACAGCTAAGTCTTTGTGACATATCATAATGTGTTGTATCCCAGTAGGATTATCTATAGTTGGCTTAAGGATAAATTCTATCTTACCTTCCCGATTATTTTTATCTTACGTTCATTATCTCACCATCAAAAAACTTACCATCCGGTTACACCTCTGCATCTAAATGGTTGAGCGCTCTAGTTTTTCAATTAGAGAATAACGCATATAAGAGGATATCAACTACTCCTAAGAGGAGCTACGGATTCCACATCTATTATAACAGGTCTATGTTATCAAGAGTCATGCCTTCAATGTACCGGCATGCGTACCAACATAAAACATAGATGTCACATTCTAGTACATCAAAAGACATAAATTAAGACAGCAGGCCCACTATTTATCTCAGGGTTAAGATACAATATATATGATTGTCTAAAGTGAATCAATTTCCCAAGATAGAATTATTAATCCAAATCAATTCACTTTATATCCTGATCCAATACATCGTCACCTATGATAATGTGCTAATGTTTCTATTCGTGGAAGTCCACCTCCGATAGCCAAGACAAACCATTTCCATTGGAGATATAGACAACATAACAATCTTTACATGAATAAAGTGCCCAACTTTATTCCCTCAATTGCGGATCTTATGATTTCGACTGTCACCTTAAGAATTATGTCTCCCACATAATCGATCCATCATTTGCCTAATTCTTAAAGCTTTAGATTGACAGTCTTAGACTTTTGTTTGCTTATCATGCATTCAACAAATATGAATGTAAAGAGGACAAGATTTGGTAAATGAATAATAAATAAATCCTTTATTGATAAAAATGTCTCCAAAAACATATTACATTTTTAATCCTTAGAGCATACAAGTCCAACAATCTCCTACTTGCAGTAAGTGAGTAAATATGACAAATCTCTCATCCCCTATAGCTTCCACATGCCTCTCGAAGAATCTCCCAATAAGTGTCTTCGTGAATGGATTAGCTAAATTATCCTCTGATGTGATTTTGCAAACAGCTACATGCCCGCCCTCTATGATGTCCTTTATCACACGATACTTCTGATCAATATGCTTACTCTTCTTGTGAAACCTAGGTTCCTTAGCATTAGCTACCACCATATTGTTATCACAGCATAATGATACCGTCCTTAACCATACCAAGAACTACCTCAAGATCCCCAAGGAACTTGCAGGAGCCACACTACTTCTTTTGAAACATCACTAGCTGCCACATATTCGGCCTCCATTGTTGAATCCAAAGTGTAATCTTGCTCACACTTCTCCAACTGATGGCACCATCGCCCAAAGTAAACACAAAACTAGAAGTCGATCTCCTCGAATCCAAATAGGATTGGAAATCCTAAATCAGTGTATCCTAGAGGAGTTAAGTCCTCACTCGAATACAAAAACATATACCCTCGAGTCCTTCTCAGGTACTTGAAAATATGCTTGACTGCTACCTAGTGGTTTGGTCCTGGATCCGCCTGAAATCGACTTACAATCCTGACCGCATAACAAATATCTGGTCGCGTGCAAAGCATGGCATATATAAGACTACCCAATGTTGAAGCATATGGCACCTTCTTCATGTATTCTCTTTCGTTCCTCATACTTTAGAGAGTCTTTTTTAAAAAGGAGTAATTCTAGACCTAGATGGTTGTCCACCTTTCTTGGAATCCTGCATTGCAAACCTCTTGAGAATCTTATCTATATAGTTGGTCTAGGACAAAGTTATCATTATGTTCTTCTTATCCCCAAAGATCTGGATACCTAGAACAAAATTAGCCTCACCTAAGTCCTTCATGTCAAACTGCTTAGTCAACCATAATTTGACCAATGACAATGCCCCAACATCATTGCCAATTAGCAGAATGTCATCTATATAGAGCAGTAGAAAAACTACCTTCCCATCCTTAATGTGTTTGTACACACATGGTTCGTCTACATCTTGTGCGAACCCATAAGTTTTTGATCACTTGATTAAATCTTATATTCTAAGAACAAGAAGCCTGCTTAAGTCCATATATTGACTTTAGCAGCTTACAAACCTTACCCTCCTAACCATTGGCCTTGAATCCATCTAGCTGCTCCATATAGATGCACTCATCAAGGTAGCCATTTAGAAAGGCCATTCTTGACATCCATCTATCAAATCGTGTATTCGAGAGTGGCAGCTATGGATAAGAGAATGTGGATATATTTAAGCATGGCTATAGGCGAAAAGGTTTCCTCATAATCGATTCCTTCCTTTTACTTGTATCCCTTAGCTACAAACCGAGCCTTATAGGTTATGACCTTTCCATCCACTCCTCTTTTCCTCTTGTAGATCCACTTACATCTTATGGGTTTTACCCCTTGAGAAGATCTACAAGCTCCCAGACCCGATTAGTCTCCATAGACTTCATCTCTGTGTTCATGGCCTCTGTCCAGAGTTTCGAATCAACATTCTCCATAGCCTCTTCATAAGTGTAAGGATCCTTATCTTGTTCATTTGGTTGAGCCAAGAAGGCCTTACCATTGAACATGCACCCCTCAGGTTGATGCCTGATTGTCCCACTGCACCGAATCCCCTTAGGTTGTTGTTTAAGTTTATTTGGTTTTTCAACACTGATTGGAACAGTTTCATTCAGGAACCCCTGGAGTGATCGAATCACTCCTCACTCCTCAAGCACCACTATGCTTCTAGGCTTAAAGTCGTTCATGTAACTCTCCTCAAGGAAAGTTGCATTAGTAGAAACCATGATTTTATTTTCCTTTGGGTTATAGAAATAACTCCCCTTACTCCCTTTTGGATATCCTACAAACATGCAAACTTCCGAATGTGCTTCCAACTTATTCGCATCCCTAAACAAGACATAAGCTGGACATCCCTACATGCAAATATGGTTTAAGGATGTCTTCCTACCCGTCCACAAGCTCGTGAGGAGTGTTGGAACCAATTTTGAAGGCACATTGTTCAAAAGATAACATGCAGTTTGTAGTGCATATCCCCAAAAGGACAAAGGCAATAATGAATAACTCATAATGGACCTAACCATGTCCAACAAAGTCCTATTTCTTCTCTCAGCCACGCTATTCTGCTACGGAGTGCCTGATGCAGTCAAATGGGATAGAATCTCATTCTCTAATAAGTGTCCCAAGAACTCATTAGAAAGGTATTCACCACCTCGATCAGATCAAAGTACTTTTATGGGTCTACCCAATTGCTTCTCCACTTCAACCTTGAAACTCCCTGAACTTGTCATAAGTTTCACTTTTGTGGTGTATCAGGTACACATACCCATACCTTGAGTAATCATCAATAAAAGTGACTGAAGTACTCATACCCTCATCATGCCCGGATGTTTATTGGTCCGCAAACATCACTATGCACAAGTTCTAGAACCCCTTCGTCCCTATTGTCCTTTAGACCCAAATGGCCTTTTGGTCATTTCACCCTTCAAACAAGATTCACACTGTGGTATAGATTCCACCTTTAAGTGACTTAAAGGTTCATCCTTTACCATCCTTTGAATCCTATTCAGGCTAATATGACCTAAACAAAAATGCCAAAGATAAGTCTTATTAGAGTGAGAAGTCTTAAGTCTTTTAGAGTTATTATCATTAACCTCTGTGTTCAACAGTGAGTCCATCTTAGGTTTGACAAAATATAGGTTGTTTTGCATCCATCCATCATAGATAAAAGATTTGTTTTTACAAATCACTATGTTGTTATTAAAAGAAACTGAATAGGAATCTTTAAATAAACAAGCTACAGATATCAAATTCCTTTTAAGTTTAGGAACATAAAAACAATCTCGCAAAACTAAACACCGATAATTATCAAAATAAAGATCGACATCTCCCACTGCTTAGCCAACACTAAGGATCCATCGCCCATCTAAAACGTGAAGTTTTCACGAAGTAAACTTCTTGTTTCCTAGAATCCATCCAGAGAAATACAAACATGATTAGTTGCTCCAAATCTATGACCTAAACAAGTTTTCAGAAGATTACACTTGCCTTCTTTGGAAAGGAAGTCCTTGTAATTCTTCTTTATGTGCCCAACCTCTCTATCCTCAGCCTTTTGCTTCCTTCCATTCCTTGGATTAGGATTGGAACTGGATGCACCTACCAAGTTAACCTTTCCACTAGCAGGAGTTTCCTTGATTAGATTTTGAAACTCCTATAACTAGTTTATCAACCCCGTTAACGTCACATCCTGACTATTGCTCAAATAAGCTCTAAACGGGATGAACTTCTTTGACAGAGTCTGAAAAATGATAGTCGTCTGTGACTCGGTATCGATATCAGCTCCATGAGCTTGAGTCTCAGCAAGGTAACCCATGACCAACATCATATGCTCCTTCACAGATGTCCCCTATCTTTGCTTGCAGTTGAGAAGTTTCCAAAGTGCCCCTTGTCGTTTTGTTAGGGCTTGGCCTGCAAATATGTCTTCAAGATTATCCAAGATCTGCTTAGCAGTCTCATAATCTTCATGTTGAGCCTTTATTATGTTATTCATACTAACCATAACATAACAGCGGACTTAATCATTAGCATTTATCCAGCGATAATACGCTTAGATTTTCTCATTAGTGGATTCCCTAGTAGGTTTAAGAGGACATGGTATGGTTAACACAAATGTCAGTTTCTCAAAGGATAAGACGATATTTAGGTTATGTTTCCAATCATTAAAATTCTCACCTGTTAATTAATTTTTATCAAGTATCAAAGATAAAGCATTTCAGACATTTTTAATCTACAATAAAGAATCATGTACTAAACATAAGTAAACATACAATAATAGTTTGGTACGATAACACAATCATGTACAATATACAAATGTGTTTATATGTCAAAACTTTGAAAATATCATAACCTTACAACAATAATTCCTAACCATAATTCAATAAGCCGCCTAGGGGAGACTTCCCAAATTCAATTAAGAACGCGGATCCTCTCTTGATTAATATATGCCATCCAAGGCCCGTATGATCTAACATATATTAATAATCGTTTCTTTGGCCATTAATTTTATTAACAGGGCTCTAGGGGAGGTTAATAGTAAAATTAACATGAGTATATAACCATCGTTTCAATATTTTGTCGATGATTTACAATCAACACCTAGGGGTGTGCAACCATAAATCATGCTAAAATACCTTATCCTCTCAAAAATCCAACCTAGTACATGATGAAGTCCTTTCCTAGGGGTTGGAACCATCATGTGCTACCTTGGACCAATGATAGAGGCCGTAGGTCCTCTCTTTGAAAACCTTCTCCCGCTCATTCTTTTGAAATTAAGGTTTTATTTTATAAACATGCATGAACAATTTTGACACAGGTTTGACACACTATATACATAAATTAACCAGATCTTACTAACCTCATTTGTCGAAAAGCTCCTGAAATTCTGAAGAGTATAACATTCTAGAAGAGCCTCAACTAACTAGTCTTCTTTGCTATTCTCTATCCATGACCGAAGTGCATGTGGGCGCACAACGTACAGCTCTTCCACAGGTGACTCTCCTTCAAACTAATTGAGAAATACCCAAAGCCATAGTTCGTGATTTATGAACAACAGCTCTTCGAGGAGTTTCAGAGTCTCACTAGCAGAGTACTCACTCTAGATTTTTCAATTGATCTAAATAATAATGAGTCTCACTCCCTTTTTTAATAGAGGTTGCGCCCAGAGGTCAGTCCTTATCAAATAAGGCCTCAAAAATTCGAAGCAAGATTAATTTTTGATAAAATTCGCATGAAAACATGTGATCTATTTATCACTCGGTCAGTAGGCTAAACTACCAGATTGGCCTGCTAAACTTACTCCGTCGGCAAGCCAAACTTAAAGATCAGCTTGCCGAACTTATGATAAATAATCCCTGCAAATATTTTATTTCTCACCCAAGATTCTTGGGATACAACCTTAGTTGTAATTCAAATAACCCAATAGAGAAGTTATCTGATTAAAATAGTCACATCGATATAATCTCTAGGAAAATAAATATTCCTGATAATTCAACAAGCTTATCTTGAATTAATTTATTCAAAATTAATCCAACCGATAAACAAACATGAATTATCTTATCCCAATAATTCAACAAGTTTATCTTGAATTAATTTTTTTACAAAATTAATTCAATTGATAAATAAGCATGAATTATCTAATCCTATAAATTTCAGCCAAATTGATAATTTGACCAATTATTGGAAAAGCACGCCATATCATTATTGGATTTTTTTTTATGAGCTAGCAAAGGGGATTTGATCGGCCTGTATAGTTCAAGCTCCTGATAATTTTGAAACCCAATATCCCATATATACATTTCATAATTATCAACTCCAACGCTACTCTACTAAAAGCTCAGAGTTGCACTCTCAAACTCTATAGAATTACGAAGCCCGTATAACTAAGTCTTCATAACATATCATAATGTGTCGTATCCCTATAGGATTATTCATAATCAGCTTAAGGATAAATTTTGTCTTACCTTCCTGATTATTTTTATCTTACGTTCTATTATCTCACCATCGAAAAACTTACTATCCAAAAACAGTATACCATTGGGTTACACCTATGCATTCAAATGGTTAAGCGCTCCAGTTTTCTAATTATAGGATAATGCATATAAGAGGATATCAACTACTCCTAAAGAGGAGCTATGGATTCCACATCTATGAATAACAAGTCTACGCTATCAGAAGTCATGCCTCCAACATACCAACATAAAACATGGATGTCACCATTTGGCATATCAAAAGATATAAGTTAAGGCAACAGGCCCACTACTCATCTCAAGATTAAGATACAATACATATGATTGTCTAAAGTGAATTAATTTGCTAAGACAAAATTATTAATCTAAATCAATTCACTTTATGTCTCGATCCAACACATCGTCTCCTATGACAATGTGCCAATGTTTCTCTACGCGGAGTCTACCTCTGATGGCCAAGACAAACCATGTTCCGTTAGGGATATAGACAACATAACAATCTTTACATGAATAAAGCGCCCAACTTTATTCCCTCAATTGCAGATCTTATAATTTAGACCGTCATCTTAAGAATTGTGTCTTCTGCATAATCTGTCCATCATATGCCTAATTCTTAAAGGTTTAGACCGACAGTCTCAGACTTTTGTTAGCTTATCATATATTCAACAAATATGAATATAAAAAGGACAAGATTTGGTATATGAATAATAAATAAATCCTTTATTGATAAAATGTCTTCAAAAACGTATTACATTTTTACTCCTTAAGACATACATATCCAACATTATTGACTATGCAAAGTGAAAGGATAACATTGTGATCCACTAATTAAAAGGTTAGTTAGAGATCTAGTTAAGACATCATCAAGGGGAATGGGACTAAAGCCCATACAAGAATTAATCGGTATAAGGGAAATCTAACCTAGTTGAATAAAGATTCCGAGATCTAAGTTCAAAGGGACATCCTAGTCGTAAAGACTAAATTAGATCACTGTGGGGATTTTCCTTTTGTCCATTCCTATCATGAAAACAGTCATACTAGCAGTATAAGGTTAAGTTATGTTTTTAATGATTCATAGGCGTCAGAATCAGAATTTCGAGGAAAGTAAATGTAGGCTAATCTTTAATAAAAAATCACCTATATGGGAGACAAATAAGGATACTTCAAAGGAGAATTGTGTATGGCTCAATTTTTAAAAAAATCTTGCTGAATCAGGGAGACGTTCATGACCAAAATGAACATAATAATGACAACCAAAATGTATCAACGTATCGGGAAAGATTCTTGTGCGAGGTATATCATCGATTACATAAATGGTAGAATCGTTCAAGGACATCACTGTTGGGGAATGATTTGGATAAGCCTAAATCAAACAGTAAAGACAATAGTAAGCCTAATATGCGATTTAAATAGGTCAAGCCCATCGGGAGTGCTCCATTGAACTCGTCAGTAGTGTGCAATCAAACTTATTAGAATGTTCATTTGAAGGGTTTGATGTGTTTGATGTCTTCGATATAGATCATTCAATTGAACGGATTTGGTTTTGTTTGATCTCTTGATATAAGGATAGTTGAAGATGGTTAGGACAGTTGAAGATAGATAAGGATTGAGCAGATAATTACAACTTTTTACTCATTTTGATCGACATATTAGATATGGGTTCGAAAGCAACAAGGGAAGATCTACTAACTCACAAGGTAGATCATAGGAACATGGTCTGAAACTAATGCCTAATAAGGAGTTAACACGTGTCCTATTACCACAAGCACTAACGAGGTCCATTCTTCCTATCAATTGAAGTCCATGATCTCGAAGAAGACCTCTATAAATAGAGGGTGAAAACATCACTTGAAGGCATCCTAGACTCTCATTCACATTCCTAAAACTCTGCAGAAAACATTTCTCTTTCATTCATAAAAGGGCTTTCATCTATTGCTATGTTTACTTTCAGTCAAGAATCTCTTGTACTTGTATCAAATTTATTAGATAGGGGAGAAAAAGCACATTGGACATAGTTCTATTCAAAGAGTTAAACACTATCACACTTGTTGTGGTATCTTTAATTTTGCAGCACTTTTCTTTTAAATTCTCATTCCTGATTTGTTATCACCATTATCAAGATTCTAACATGCCTGTGAGATTGTTAGGACCTAATAACGGTAGTTTGAGAGCCTAATTGTTCTTAATTTACTTGTAAAGTCTCATTTTAACATAATTTGATTTAATTATAGATCCAACATCTACAATCGCATCTACTAATTAGCCAGTTTAGTAAATATATTTTCACATGGGAATGTTCAAAGGGCAATACCTACCTATCCTATGTAGGATCTGAAATGTTGATGTCTAAAGTGTGTAGCTTAAAAACCTCATTAAAATATTTTAGTGGAATATTAATTTAGAGGCACTACAAAGATTGTAACCCATGAAATTAAATCTGGGTTATGTCCTGCATTATAGCAGTTTAGTGCTCTGCGTTATGGAAGATTAAAGTGTTGTATTATGGTGGCTGGTTAATGGCCATAAGCTCCAGTAGTTAAAACTCCCTTGGATGGCTATAAATAAGCATCCATTCCAATTCTTCCACATTCAAAATATACATAGAATTTATGCCTCACGTTTTCTCTAGCGCTAAGATTTAGTGTGATAGTTTTTGGGCTCATTTCTAGTTCGTTGAAGTAGTGACAAGGTGCGTATTCTCTACTCGTTTGCTATTGTATCATGGGAGACAGACACCTAGTATCCTAAAGCACTAGCGGTGAGGGACAAATCAAATTGTATGGTACACCAATTTTAGTTTTTTCCTTTATTTTGGTTTTGTTTTTATATTTTTGTCATGCTATTGTATTTTGTTTTGCACAATATAATAAATTTTTCCGTTCATACTTCCAGTTATTTATTTGTTTATTATATTATACTATTAACAATTAACATCAAACTCATAAAAGGTTCACTAGAAAACCTCTCAACATCATAAGGCCTCTGTCAGATTTGGCTAAATCCCTATTTCTTCCTTTCTTTCTACATCATTGGCACCAAGCTCATTCAATATTCACTGAAAAAACTTCGTGGTTGTGTAATTTCATAGCCACATCTAGTGGTATTTGCAAAGCCTCACACCGAAATCATGTCAATCTCATATGATCATCTACACACAAGGCCTCTTGTATGCATCACGAGCCTCATGACACCTTCCTTCTACACCATGAGGCCACACGACCAAATTTAGCATAATCCCATTGAATCTCCTTAGATAATTTTTTTAAAAAATTATCTTATTTATTTATTTTTAATAAATCATCACTTGTGCTTATAAGATAAAGATCTGTTGCTATTTGAAAACATCACCTATTGAATAAAATATTTCAAAACTTGAGTCCAAAAAATTGTAAATTTATATAGGAATATAGTAGATTTTGGATGTATTTAAGATTTTAAGTTTAAAACATGTGTATTAAAAAAGCAAAATTTAGGGTATAATTAAATATTTAATAAAATTTATGTAAACATTGTAATAAAAAATTAAGGTGGACAATTACGAGATAAAATTGTTGACAATTTCAGTTTTAGGGCAAATTCTGTAAAGAATACTTAGGTCTAAGGAGGACGTGGTACAAAATCTTTAAAGGGCTTCTTGGGTCCTGTCACGCCCCGGAGTACGGGAGGTGACGTGGTGGAATATTTAGATTAATTAAAAGTGGATTTAATTAAAAATCGAGAGTTTGAGAATCAAATTAAATAAAAATTAAGAAGATTTTCCACCACATTTTATAAAAGAATTTATAAATATTAAGCAAATAATAATAATTGAATAAAAACCGCGAATATGGGTTCCACAACCCACAACTTGTGCACACACATGGTTCTGACAATATCACTAATACAATTACAGTCCAAGTACAAATAAAGTTAAGTCTTACATGCCTTGATTAATACTACAGAATATAAATAAACTCTCCTATTGCTCCTGAGTTCGGTCCGAAGAATCTTCTCCAAACCTAAATGGAAGACCACCTAGATGGGGGAAATTCAAAACAATAAAACGTGAGCGAAAGGCTCAGTAGGACTATGTTTTATAAATAATTTAATTTGAAGAAACAGTTCATTGTTAGGAGTACTCAAAAGAGAACTTAATAAATAAATACATAAATGCATAATTTGAGTAGAGCCGTTCTGACATAGAACGGTCTACTCGTATAACCAAAAACACCATTTTCCTTTTTCCTAGGCAAACCATGAAATCACCACCGTAGTGGCCCAGCTGGGTTTCGGGACCTGCCCCCAAGGTCGATCGCTACATGACCCGATCTCTGATATGGCATCATGCCCATGTGTTTATTATCATTATCATTCAAAACCCAATTACTGAGTGTTGTCAATTACATTTATTATGAAATTCATTTCATATCACGGTATATTAAAATATAACCGATAAAACTATTTTCAAACAACCGTTGAAAACATTTTGATAGAAATCCTTTTCAAAGCCAAATCATTTCAAAACCAGGCTACCAAAGAAATAGGATAGAAGTCCTACCTCAGTACTCGTGCCGGTACCCCACACCGTAATCCCTGTCCGCTATACGTTAGCTCCACGGAACCACGAATGATCCTAGATACAAACTAAGTCGATCAATATCTAGTTCGAGACATTCTATGTTACTAAATCATTTCATGATGTCCTAGTGTGCCATTTGTACCTTTAAAATCATCCTATAAGGTTGGGATTTAAATCAGGGTTCAAAATAGTGAAAACGGGTAAAAATCACAAAATTTTCCATGCCTCGGTCGGCCTGCCGGACGCCCTGCTTCGGCCTGCCGGAAACAAGGTTCGGCCTGCCGAACATTTCCCCAGATTCGGCCTGCCGGTCGGAAGAACACCGGCCTGCCGATCATCACTCCGGCCTGCCGAACATGAACTTCGGCCTGCCGAATTGGGAAAACCCAGAAATCCCAGCCACGGGTTTCTCGATCCCCAAAATCCAAATCTTGTTTCTGACCTGTTTTTCTCAAATCCCAGGCATGAAAAACAACTATAGTTGATAGAAAAACATTCTAGAACATGTTTGGAATAATTTAAACAACATTTAAACTCGAAATCCTCAAAAATCCGAAAATGAGAAAAAGAGGAGAAAAATGAAAAATCTTGAATTCAATCCGTTTTTCTTCAATCTAAGCTTAGATTCTAGTTGTTCTAAGCTCATTTAACACAAATCCACGGTTTTCTAAGCTAAAACAAACTTACATTTCAAAAACACACAAAATTGAAAATTTTGTAAAAAGTTTAGAAATTTCGAATCTAACCTCGAATCGAAGCTTCAATCCGCGTTCTCGGTTGCCGAATCACGTCCCCGAGCTTCCTCCTTGCTGTTCCGAAGCTTGGATTCGAATGTGGTTTCAAAAATTTTTGAAAGAGATTGAGAGAGAGTGAGCTGCCGAGAGAGAGAGAGAGAGAAGAGAGAGAATGAAACCGGGAGAGTGAGGAGAGAGAGAGCAAGGAAGGAAATAAATAGAGAAAATCGGTGGGCGGTTTTACTGTGCAAAAACCATGTGCCGCCCACGGTTTTGCAAAACGGAGTATTTTTAACATTTTACAAATTGTTGTGTTTTAAAACTCAAAACATCATTTTAAAACAATAAGAAATCATTTGAACACATCAATTTAACAAAACAACCAAAAACTCAAAATCCAACCAAATAATCTAATTAAAGTTAAAACTTTAATTATGGCACACCAATTCATCATTTACATTACATTAACCTTAAATAAATTTCGGGACGTTACAACTCTCCACCCCTAAAAGAAATTTCGTCCTCGAAATTTACAACTCATCTCAAAAACAAAACAAATGCGGATACAATTCCCGCATACTCGACTCTAGTTCCCAAGTGGCTTCATCAACCCCGTGATGTTGCCACACGATCTTTACCAACGGTATCTCACGACGACGCAAGCTAATCACTTTCCGGTCGATGATCTGAATCGGCACTTCTTCGTACGTCGTATCCTCTTGAACCTGCACATCGCGAAACGATACTATCTTACCCTGCTCAGGTGGACATTTCCTAAGCATCGACACATGAAACACATCATGCACATAAGAAAGTTCAGGCGGAAGATCAAGCCGATAAGCGACCACACCAACTCGCTGAGTGATCTCGAACGGCCCAATATACCTCGGCGCGAGTTTCCCACTCACTCCGAACCGCATAGTTCCCTTACGAGGTGACACCCTCAAGAGAACAAAATCTCCAACCGCGAACTCTAAGGGTCTACGTCTCCTATCTGCGTAGCTCTTCTGTCGACTCTGAGCTGCTCTCAACCGATCCCGAATCACCGCGACTTTCTCGTTGCTGTCACGAATCTCATCTGGCCCAAGAATAACTCTATCTTCCGGCTCGGCCCAACACACAGGTGACCGAAACGGTCGCCCATACAATGCCTCAAATGGTGCCATACCGATACTCGCCTGATAACTGTTGTTGTACGCGAACTCCGCCAAATGCAAACATTGCTTCCAATTCCCGCCGAAGTCCAACGCACAAGCACGCAACATATCCTCGAGAACCTGAATAACCCGCTCAGACTGCCCATCAGTCTGAGGATGAAACGCCGTACTGAAGTTCAAATCCGTACCCAAAGCCTCCTGAAAACTCCTCCAGTACTTAGCATTAAACCTGGTGTCTCGATCAGAGGTGATGGATAAAGGAACTCCATGCAACCTCACAATGTTCTGCATATACAACTCCCCGAGAATCTTCCTCGAACACGTCGACCTAAACGGAATGAAATGCGCCGATTTCGTCAACCTGTCGACCACAACCCAAACTGCATCATGCCGCTGCTCCGTCCTCGGCAAACCTGTGAGAAAATCCATCGTCACATGCTCCCATTTCCACCCTGGAATAGGAAGCGGTTGAAGCTGACCTGCAGGCTTCTGATGCTCAGCTTTCACCTGAAGACACGTCGAACACTTGGCCACGTACTCTCGAACATCTTTCTTCATGCCTCTCCACCAATATTGTCTCTTCAAATCATGATACATCTTGGTGCTCCCCGGATGAATAGTGAACTGAGACCTATGAGCTTCGTCTAGAACGGCTTTCGTCACCTCGGTGATAACTGGAACTGCAAGACGCTCATGGAAGTACAACGATCCATCTGCATGCACGCTCCATTCCTCGAACTGCTCCCCGTTCTGAATTCGCGACCGAATCCCCTGCAAATGTCGATCCTGCCACTGACCTTGCTTCACCATCCGAACAAGAGCTGGAGTCGCTTCCACATGCTATAACGAAACTCGATCACCATCTTCATGATACAGTAGCCGATACTCACTCACTATCGCATCCCTGCTCCAGTCCTCAAAAATCAAACAAGCGAGAATCCCTGAAGACTTCCTGCTAAGCGCGTCCGCGACCACGTTAGCTTTCCCGGGATGATACTGCAAAGCGAAATCATAATCCTCCATGTACTCCACCCATCTACGCTGCCTCAGATTGAGATCCCTCTGAGTGAACAAATGCCTCAAACTCTTGTGATCAGAGAAGACCTGAAATGACGCTCCATACAAGTAACATCTCCAAATCTTCAGCGCGTAGATCACTGCCGCAAGCTCTAAATCGTGAGTAGGATAATTTCGCTCGTGAGGTCGTAGCTGTCTCGATCCGTATGCAACCACACGTCCATGCTGCATCAACACGCATCCAAGTCCGCGCCCTGAAGCATCAGCATAAACCTCATACGGCTCATTACTGCAAGGAATAATCAACACTGGAGCTGAAGTCAACCGGTTCTTCAATTCCTGAAAAGCAGACTCACAGTCTTCATCCCACTCAAACCTGACATTTTTCTTGATCAATCTCGTCAACGGAGCTGCAATCTTTGAAAAGTCCTTTACAAATTTCCTATAATATCCAGCAAGACCTAAGAAGCTGCGAATCTCCGCTACATTCCTTGGTCGTTTCCACTCCAATATAGCTTCAATCTTGGATGGATCCACTGAAATACCATGCTCCGAGATGACATGACCCAGAAATTTGACCTCAGTCAACCAAAACTCACACTTTTCCCTCTTAGCATACAACTGGTGCTCCCGCAGAGTCTGAAGCACGATCCGAAGATGCTGCTCATGCTCCTCCCAAGTCTTAGAATACACAAGAATATCATCGATGAACACGATCACAAACTGATCCAGATACGGCCTAAATATCCTGTTCATCAAATCCATAAAAGCTGCTGGAGCATTCGTCAACCCAAAAGACATAACCAGAAACTCGAAGTGCCCATACCGAGTCCTAAAAGCTGTCTTGGGAATGTCCTCTTCCTTGATCCTGAGCTGATGATAACCTGAACGCAAATCAATCTTTGAGAAGTATCACGAACCTCCCAACTGATCAAATAGCTCATCAATCCTAGGCAAGGGATACTTGTTCTTCACCGTAACACGATTCAGCTGCCGATAATCCACACATAACCTGAGAGTCCCATCGTGCTTCTTAGCGAACAAAACTGGTGCTCCCCATGGAGATGTGCTATTCCGAATATACTCTTTATCAGCAAGCTCCTGAAGTTGCTTCCTCACTTCCTTCATTTCTACCGACGCCATCCGATAAGGTGCCATAGAAATCGGTGTTGTCCCTGGAAACAACTCGATACCAAACTCAATCTCCCGATGCGGTGGTAACCCTGATAACTCGTCGGGGAAGACATCCTCGAACTCATCAACCACCGGAATCGCTACACTACTACTCGAAACATAGGGCTCGCAATCTAGATTGGTAAGAAAAGCAAAACAATCTAGATTCCTTCGCCCTCTTAGACATGACTTCATAAGACGCTCACTCATTAGCCAATCACCACCACCCTGGTAAGTGATTACCGTCCCCCTATCAGACACTAGGGTTACTTTCCTAAGTTGGCAGTCCACAACTGCACTATACCTGGACAACCAGTCCATCCCTAAAATCACATCATAGGAACTCATGGGGAGTACAATCAAATCACTTTTCAAAATCTCATCCCCAATCTTTATTTTACAAGATTTACACATACAATTTACACACACCCGCCCCAAGGGAGAAGTTACAACTAGGGGTTCATTAAACTCTTCTACTTCTAATCCCAAGGCATGTACAAAAGAACTCGAAATGAGAGAATGAGAGGCACCAGTATCAAATAAAACGCGAGCTAGAGATCTGGAAACCAAAATCATACCATCGACAACCGCGTTACCAGTCTGAGAATCTGACCCTCTAGATGCCATTGCATGAACCTGCACTGGCACTTTCCCTTTTCCTCTACCAACATTACTGGGTCCTGGATTACTCGGCCGATGCTGCTGAGATGGAGATGACTGCACACTACCTGTACTCGGAGCTCTATACTGAGGAACACTGCGCTGAAAATACTGCGGCTGCTGTCCCCGTGTCGGATATGAGAATTGCTGAGGAGAGAACTGCGGATACTGCAACTGCGGGTACTGCGGAGGCGGAGGTAGGGTCTGAGGCTGAGGCTGAGATGAACGACTGGCATCCTCCCCGGTCTACGATCCAAGACGAGCACTCCTGATCGGGCAATTCCTCTTGATGTGTCCGGGCTGCTGACAGAAATGACAATGAAAGCTGTAGGGATTGCTACGCCCGTTGCCAGACGAACTGCTGCTGCCACTGGTCGCACCGCCTTGCTTGCCTTTCCCCGGAGCTGGACGACTACTAATGCTCTTCCTGCCACTCCTCTGCGGTCCTCCTGAAGCCTTGGCTCGGTCCTCACAATACTGCACGTAATCATTCTCCACGGAGATCGCCGACGACACAAGCTCTCCGAAACCCCTAAGCCGTAGAGCAACCAACTGCCGCTGAATAGGAGCCTTGAGCCCTTCCTGGAACTTGATGCATTTCTCGCGCTCCGATGCCACAGCTGATGGAGCAAACCTAGCCAACTCATTAAATCTTGCCTCATACTCTCGAACTGATAGATCACCCTGCTGCAATCTATAAAACTCAGTTGCTTTCTGATCTCTATATCCCTGCGAAAAATACCGATCATAGAACAGCTCCTCGAACTTGTCCCAACCGATATCGCCACCGCGCTCCAGACGCTTAGTTTGTTTCCACCAGGTGTTGGCGCCACCCTCGAGCTTATACGCCGTGAATTCCACACGATACTCCTCAGGCACACCAAGGGTATCCAAATGCTTCAAGATCGAATCCAACCAATACTCTACTAGCTGCGGATCCCCATTGCCATCAAAAGTTGGAATAGACGCCCGCCGGAATTCCTTAAAGAAAGCATGCCGACTACCAACACTGGAGTCTTCCAGTCTAGCCCTGGCTGCCATCTGCCGGAAGGCCGCAAAAATAGACCTCATCATGCTCTCATCATTTCCGAACTCGGCATCAGCAGTCGAACGACGTCTAGGTGCCATTCTCTCACTTCTGAAAACAAAATTTGGACTGTCAGAGGTATTTCATTGTCAAATCTATGTGTGCACAATTCCCAAGGTTCATAACCTTGAGCTCTGATACCATTCTGTCACGCCCCGGAGTACGGGAGGTGACGTGGCGAAATATTTAGATTAATTAAAAGCGGATTTAATTAAAAATCGAGAGTTTGAGAATCAAATTAAATAAAAATTAAGAAGATTTTCCACCACATTTTATAAAAGAATTTATAAATATTAAGCAAATAATAATAATTGAATAAAAACCGCGAATATGGGTTCCACAACCCACAACTTGTGCACACACATGGTTCTGACAATATCACTAATACAATTACAGTCCAAGTACAAATAAAGTTAAGTCTTACATGCCTTGATTAATACTACAGAATATAAATAAACTCTCCTATTGCTCCTGAGTTCGGTCCGAAGAATCTTCTCCAAACCTAAATGGAAGACCACCTAGATGGGGGAAATTCAAAACAGTAAAACGTGAGCGAAAGGCTCAGTAGGACTAAGTTTTATAAATAATTTAATTTGAAGAAACAGTTCATTGTTAGGAGTACTCAAAAGAGAACTTAATAAATAAATACATAAATGCATAATTTGAGTAGAGCCGTTCTGACATAGAACGGTCTACTCGTATAACCAAAAACACCATTTTCCTTTTTCCTAGGCAAACCATGAAATCACCACCGTAGTGGCCCAGCTGGGTTTCGGGACCTGCCCCCAAGGTCGATCGCTACACGACCCGATCTCTGATATGGCATCATGCCCATGTGTTTATTATCATTATCATTCAAAACCCAATTACCGAGTGTTGTCAATTACATTTATTATGAAATTCATTTCATATCACGGTATATTAAAATATAACCGATAAAACTATTTTCAAACAACCGTTGAAAACATTTTGATAGAAATCCTTTTCAAAGCCAAATCATTTCAAAACCAGGCTACCAAAGAAATAGGATAGAAGTCCTACCTCAGTACTCGTGCCGGTACCCCACACCGTAATCCCTGTCCGCTATACGTTAGCTCCACGGAACCACGAATGATCCTAGATACAAACTAAGTCGATCAATATCTAGTTCGAGACATTCTATGTTACTAAATCATTTCATGATGTCCTAGTGTGCCATTTGTACCTTTAAAATCATCCTATAAGGTTGGGATTTAAATCAGGGTTCAAAATAGTGAAAACGGGTAAAAATCACAAAATTTTCCATGCCTCGGTCGGCCTGCCGGACGCCCTGCTTCGGCCTGCCGGAAACAAGGTTCGGCCTGCCGAACATTTCCCCAGATTCGGCCTGCCGGTCGGAAGAACACCGGCCTACCGATCATCACTCCGGCCTGCCGAACATGAACTTCGGCCTGCCGAACTGGGAAAACCCAGAAATCCCAGCCACGGGTTTCTCGATCCCCAAAATCCAAATCTTGTTTCTGACCTGTTTTTCTCAAATCCCAGGCATGAAAAACAACTATAGTTGATAGAAAAACATTCTAGAACATGTTTGGAATCATTTAAACAACACTTAAACTCGAAATCCTCAAAAATCCGAAAATGAGAAAAAGAGGAGAAAAATGAAAAATCTTGAATTCAATCCGTTTTTCTTCAATCTAAGCTTAGATTCTAGTTGTTCTAAGCTCATTTAACACAAATCCACGGTTTTCTAAGCTAAAACAAACTTAGATTTCAAAAACACACAAAATTGAAAATTTTGTAAAAAGTTTAGAAATTTCGAATCTAACCTCGAATCGAAGCTTCAATCCGCGTTCTCGATTGCCGAATCACGTCCCCGAGCTTCCTCCTTGCTGTTCCGAAGCTTGGATTCGAATGTGGTTTCAAAAATTTTTGAAAGAGATTGAGAGAGAGTGAGCTGCCGAGAGAGAGAGAGAGAGAGAATGAAACCGGGAGAGTGAGGAGAGAGAGAGGAAGGAAGGAAATAAATAGAGAAAATCGGTGGGCGGTTTTACTGTGCGAAAACCATGTGCCGCCCACGGTTTTGCAAAACGGAGTATTTTTAACATTTTACAAATTGTTGTGTTTTAAAACTCAAAACATCATTTTAAAACAATAAGAAATCATTTGAACACATCAATTTAACAAAACAACCAAAAACTCAAAATCCAACCAAATAATCTAATTAAAGTTAAAACTTTAATTATGGCACACCAATTCATCATTTACATTACATTAACCTTAAATAAATTGCGGGACGTTACAGGTCCATAGGGCAGCTACCTCCCCCAGCTGTGCCCTTGACTCTAGAACATGAATGAGGATCATCCATTGGCTCTGGTGACAAGTAGTGGTCACCTATCAACGAAGTAGATAGTTTTATTTTTCCATACAAATTTGTGTACTACGATGTACAAGTGAATCAGTGCATCGTTGCAACGTACTATTTGAAAAATAAAAATTATAACAAAATCCTAGAATATTAGGCACCACTGACATCGCCACTTCTCTTGTCTTTTGCTCGAGCGTCGTATCTTGTTGTCACCCCCATTCGCCACCCTTAGTTCTTCTTTATATATTTTTTGTTGACATAGAAATCTAAAAAATGAACATAATCAATCAAGTTCTTTTTTTTCCTATTCTTTTTGTCGTAGCTAGGAATCTTGTACCATCACAAGGTAAATATTTAAGTATTCTTATGTAAAGTCTTATTTTTGCTCATACCAACCTACAGGGTGTTTAGAACAATAATTTAAACCGTTGATTTGAACAATTAACAATGTAAAGTTCTCATATATCATAGTAAAAAACTACAATATTAGCTCTTATATGTTATAATTTTTAAACCTTAACCGATGGTTTAAACTGCTTTTCTAAACACTTTACTATTAGGCTGGAATGTGACATTAAGCTTACCATAACACGACAAAGAATATTAACATTTTTATTTACACGCCTACGTGGAGGTCAACCAAAGCCTTCTAAATAAAGTTAAAGGGCATCAGAAGTGCCGCTCACCACACAGGTGGCAGCTGAGGTGGACAAGGGAGTTGTCTATTTTTTGGGTCCCCGGTTGAAATAAATTGTGCTGTGTCTTTTATTTTTTAAGAAGTCGCTATTTGCTATAAAGAGAAAAACCCATCTGCTATTCGTCTTCCCTTCTCCACCATCTCTTTCGTCGGACTCCAACCTTTTTGCCACCGACGGCACCATTGTTCACCGTGATCCCTCAAGATTTTTTCTTTATTATCAGAACATCGAATTTTCTCACTCACACGTCTTCTTCTTCTTCTCCTCTCCCAAGAGAAAACTCAATAAGATTCTCCCCAAAAAAAAAAAAAAGAGAATGCCAGAATAATGAACAAAATTAGTAGAGTTATTTCTTTTGTTCTAGAAATAATAAAGTTGTTTAATAAAATAACGAACCAACATAAATAGATCCCATAGTTTCGTTCTAAAAATCTAGATAAAATTGCAAGAGATGAGAACATAGACCTAAACCTAATTCGCAAATCTCGTGGTCTCTTCATCATTTTTAATTTTTAAGAAGCAAACGAAACTATTTCGCTTCATTTTAGGAATTTATGGAGGTGCAACAAGAACCTCGACTGCGGCTAGCTCAACAACTGCCATCTAACCTTTTTTAGGTTAAAAAAATAGAAACGAAATAGTTTAGTTTGAATCTGGAAAACAAAAAAGGAGAAGAAGAAGCCGCATAAAGAAGATGACTTTTAACCAAGTAAGGGACACCGCAGCTGCCATGTTTGCAAGGAAGGCATCTCTTTTGCCCTTAGCTTTATTCTTCCTAGACTTATGATCATACACAATACGATGTGCAATAATTAGGATATCTTTCATCTTTTTTTTTTTTTTTTTTCATATACCCCTATCGGATCATGTAATTTCCGTTTACTTATTGGTGTCCTAAATTTCTGCCAATGATACCATGATCTTATTTTTTTTGGGGTGGAGTAGAGTAATTTCGCTTATAAAGAGTTGACTTTCAGACATATCATTTTTTTTAGTGTAGTTTTTTCATGAAAGCGGTATGGATGAATTATAAATAATTGAGACTTCAAAAATAGTATGTAGCCTAATTAACACTATTTTTAAGCAAGAAGGACATAAATAAGCACTTTTTAAGAGCCCATTTGGGGATTATGAGTTGAACAAAAAAGTTCTAGTTCAAACATGTTTTGCTACATTATTTTTTCTTACAGAAATTGAAATGCTACAATATTTTCACTTCTAATTTTTTCTTTCAATCATGATTCTAACTGTCCTCTAACTTGATATATGAACAGAGAAAATCAAAATAACGAAGGACATAAATGTTGATGCTTCCAGCAGTGATCAGAGATTTTGAAGTTTTGTTATGGCAGCTCTGTTAAAGAAACTTGATAGTAGTTTTTTTGTTCGTGAAGCTAAAGCTAAAGCTATTTCCATCAATCTTTTATGGCCAATAGATATTGGTCTATATATCCAATTTGTAGAGATTGACGCATTGAAAATCGTCCTAAGTTATTGATCCATCTTCTATATTTTGTAATGAATTTGGATTTTTATTGTTAGATGTGTCTATCTTTTTTTTTTTTTTTTCTAAGAGTTAAGTTATATTATGTGTACAAAGAAGCTAATAGGGCTGCCCATTTTATGGTTGTTTATGCTCTTATTATTAACGATGAGCTAATTTAGTTGAAGGACTCTACCCTTCATAGAATCTTTTATTGTAACTAACGCTTATTCTCATCAATAAAGTTATTATTCTGAAAAAAAAAAATAAATCTAATCACATCATTTCATACCTCTAGTTCCCCATTTATGTTGAGAAATATTGGAGGATAAGCCATTACTGTTGTGGAGTTTTTCCACCATTTGTAAGAATGTCGTTATTATCTTGGCCAAATTCTTGCAGTTTTAGACCTTTTGTTATTAAATCCCTTTTTTTAATAGAAAAAGAGTTCGGTAATAAAAAGCACTCCCGGTGGTTTGATAAATATCTATCACAAATGTTAAGGAGCACTCTATATCATAAAGCACCATACACTAATAAAAAATTAGTCTCATAATATGAGATTTAATAGTCTCATAATATGGGATCTACTTTCTACAAACTAGTTGTGTGGTGCTGAAAACTGGTCGTATCTTAGGCATTATTCCTTTATTATTGGAGCTGTTGGAAAAATAATACGTAGTGAAATTTTAATTTTTTTTATATCAGATTATTTTCTATAACACAAGTTTGACACACTATATGTATAAATTAACCAGATCTTACCAACCTCGTAAATGCAGAAAAGCTCCCACAATTCGTGAAGAGTATAACGTTCTAGAAGAGCCTTAACCAACTGGTTTTTCTTTGCTATTCTATATCCACGATCAGAGTGCATGTGGGCGCACGTCGTTCAGCCTTTCCTGGTGACTCTGCTTACAACCAATCAAGAAATACCTAAAGTTATAGTTCATGATTTGTGAACAACAGCTTTCGAGGGAGTTACAGAGTCTCACTCTAGATTTTTCAACTGATCTAAATAACTTACGAGACTTTCTCCCCTTGTATAGAGGTCAGGCACATGAGTCAATCCTTATTAGATAAGGCCTCAAAAATTCGAATCAGAATCAAATCAGGATCAATATCTAATAAATTCGTGTGAAAACACGTGATCCATTTATCGCCAGGTCGACAGGTTGAACTAACTCCATCGGCAGGCCAAACTTAAAGATCGGCTTACCGAACTTGCAATAAATGATCCCTACGAATCTTTATTTCCCACCCGAGATTCTTGGGACAGAGCCTTAGTTTTAATTCAAATAACCTAATAGAGAAGTTATCTGATTAAAATAGTTATATCTAGATAATCTCTAGGAAAATAAGTATTCCTAATAATTCAACAAGTTTATCTTGAATTAATTTATTCAAAATTAATTCAACCGATAAATAGACATGAATTATCTGATCCCGATAATTCAACGAGTATATCTTGAATTAATTTTTCACATAATTAATTCAACTGATAAACAAATATGAATTATTTGATCCTATCGAATTTCAACCAATCTAATAATTTGACACAAGTCACCAATTGTTGGAAAAACACACTGTATCGTTATAGGATTTATTATAAGCTAGCAAAAGGGACCTGATGAACCTATACAGTTCAAGCTCTCGATAATTATGAAACCCAATATCCTAGATATATATTTCATAATTATCAACTCTAACGCTACTCCACTAAAAGCTTAGAGTTGCACTCTCGAACTATATAGAATTACAAAGCCTATATAGCTAAGTCTCCATGAGATATCATAATATGTCGTACCTCTATAGGATTATTCATAATCGGCTTAAGGATAAATTCTGTGTTACCTTCCTGATTATTTTACCTTACGTTTCATTATCTCACCATCAGAAAACTTACCATCCAAAGATGGTATACTATTCAGTTACACCTATGTATCCAAATGGTTGAGTGCTTCAGTTTTCTAATTACAGATAATGCATATAAGAGGATATCAACTACTCTCAAAGAGGAGCTATGGATTCCATATCTATGAATAATAAGTCTATACTATCAAGAGTCATACTTCCAACGTATCGGCATGCGTACCAACATAAAATGTGGATGTCACCCTTTGGTACATCAAAAGACATAAGTCAAGACAACGGGCCCACTATCTATCTCAGGATTAAGATATAATACAAATGATTGTCTAAAGTGAATCGATTTGCCGAGACAAAATTATTAATCCAAATCAATTCACTTTATGTCCAGATCCAACATATCGTCACCTATGACAATGTGTCAATGTTTCTATTCGCGAAGTCCACCTCCGATGGCCAAGACAAACCATCTCCTGATAGGAATATAGACAACATAATAATCTTTGCATGAATAAAGTACCCAACTTTATTCTCTTGATAACGAATCTTATGATTTAGAACACTACCTTAAAAGTCGTGTCTTTCGCATAATCTGTCTATCATATGCCTAATTCTTAAAGGTTTAGACCGACAGTATCATACTTTTGCTTGCATATCATACATTCAATAAATATAAACGTAAAGAGGACAAGTTTTGGTATATAAATAATAAATAATCCTTTATTAATAAAAATTTCTCCAAAAACATATTACATTTTTACTTCTTAGGGCATGTTCGTCTAACAAGAGCCACAAACAACAACAAAAAGCTACATGTTCAAACTTCAATGATTCCAACAATATATGTATTAACCCTCCTTAACATATATATTTTTTAAATCCTTAACAACAATGAATAATGAATAAAGAAAAGATGATGGTGGTTATCTTTGTATTCTCTCTTATAGATATGTTATTATATTTTTGTATTAACCTTCCTAACATTTAGGGGGCAAAAAAAAAAAAAAAAAACCTTTCTTAACGATAATGAATGAAGAAAAGAGGATAGTAACATTTCTCTTCTCTCTTAAATATTACTATATTTCTTCTTCCTCTTTACCAAAATTTTAAAAAAATAATAAAAGTAAAAAGTAATATTCTCACCTCACACGTTTAACTAACATGATGTCAATTCTTAGATGTTTAAAAGGTAGATCAAGCTTAATTCTTTTTTTTTTTCCCTTTTGAAAACCTAACCATAATATTGTAGGCATATAATAAGTTATTCATGTTTGTTGAATTGGAATTTTCCAAGTGTGCCATGATGACACCAATAAATTGTTCAATAGATCGGGTGTATCAAGTTAGTAACCTTATATGATACATTCGTTGAATAATACTTGAGATTTGGATTGTTTATTAATAATATTTTGTCCTAATCATAATAATTACCATAAATACTTTGCCTAAATTCGCCTTCATTAATCCATCTTAAAAAATCTCCTACATTAAGACTTAAAACAATATTAATACTTCACCTAAAAAAACAATATTAATATCAGGGCCAAATGACCTAACTATATTTGTTGAATCAAAATATGGTTTTAAGTTGTAAATATTCTATAAATGGCTCACAATAATTTATTAAAATAATTATTATGAAATTATATAGTAAAATGTAACATTATTAAAATAATTACTATGTAATTACGAACATTTTTGAAATATTTTAAAAATGGTTCAATATTGAATTTCACCACAATAGAGTCCAACTTTTTCCTTGTTTTTAATATATTACAAAATATATATACTGAACAAAGAGCCAATATAGTTGGAAATTGAATAAAAAGTTGTTAAAATTTTTATAAATGTATGTCTATTAAAAAGAAAAGAAGAATATATAATTAAAAATCATAATATTATTTTAAAAAAATTGATTAGTTCTTTTGTGATATTTAAAACAAAAGAAGAATTTGATTAGATTACGTATACATTAGGTTGGCAATAAAAGTTATGATACGACGACATGAATGATATTTTGCGATTTAGTGTCAAAAATTAAGCCACATGTCATTTTCTTGTCAACCCAAACTTGATTTGTCCAAAAACGTTCATATTTGTGTCAACCCACTTGATATTAAATTGACACTAAATTGACCTATAGGTTATTAGTCTATTATTTTTTTAAAAAATTTTGCTCTAGTATATATAGTATCAATAAATTGACACTAAATTAGATATGTTTGTAGTATAAAAGTGATTTAATTTTGAGAAAATATGTATTTTATGTCACTTTTATATAGTGTTGATGCATAAATTATAAATTTAAAGTTATTAAATATAATGGGTTGATTGAAGGTCACGTGTTACATATATCATGGGTTAGGGCCGTATCAAGATGGGTCGTGTTAATGTCAATATTTCCTAATCTGTTCGTGTCATGAGTCATGTTAATGTTGAGATATTTTCTACATGTTTGAGCTTCAACTTGATACAAACATGATCATTAACACGAATTGTCACCCCTATTATACATATGTACATAAATATATTTTAGTATAATGTATTTTTTATTGATAGATATTGGTCAGTTGAATAATTTTATTGTATTTTTTAAGTTGGAATTTCATTTCACTACTAATAAAAAAATGGGTCACAATAAAAAAAAAAAAACCATCTAGGCATAGCATTACATCAAGAAAAATAAGTACTAAAAGAAGTAAAAGCAAATTTTGCAAGGTAATGGGCAAGCCCATTGGCCACCTTAGAGTATGCAGAAACATCAGTGCATTTGGTTTGGAGACATAATGCACAAAAGTCTCTGATCATAGGTCCTTCCAAACCACTAAAAATTTTGTTAGAAACTTCATGGTCAACATTGGCAGCATCCGTTTCAATGTTATGCCCCTTTTTGACAGCAATACGTTTAGTCTGCTGGGGAGAGACACAATGGACAATCTTCTTATCAAAAGCTCCTCAAACAACACATTCCGAGTCATGAAATAACCTTCCAACACATTTAATTTAAGAACAACCTTCTTCGTGGGTGCCAAGAAACGTTCTTGCCCTTCTTACTCTTTGGGCCTTCAACCAAGTTGTTTACTTGGCATTTTTGGAACTCATAAAGCCAAAAACCAACAAGCCCATATCAAGACAGGTTGTGTTAATATCAAGATTTTTTATTCTGTTTGTGTCATGTGTCATGTTAATGTTGAGATATTTTCTACATGTTTGAGCTTTAACTTGATACGAACATGATCTGTCAACACGAATTGCTATTCTTATTATACGTACGTACATACATATGTTTTACTATAATTTATTTTTTATTGATAGATATTGGTCAGTTAGATTATTTTATTGTATTTTTTAAGTTGGAATTTCATTTCACTACTAATAAAAAAATGGGTCACAACAAATAAAAAACCATCTAGACATAGCATTACATCAAGAAAAATAAGTATTAGAAGAAGTAAAAGCAAATTTTGCAAGGAAATGGGCAAGCCCATTGGCCTCCTTAGAGTATCCAGAAACATCAGTGCATTTGGTTTGCAGACATAAAGCACAAAAGTTTCCGATCATAGGTCTTTTCAAACCACTAGAAAATTTGTTAGAAAGTTCATGGGCAACATTGGCAGCATCCGTTTCAATGTTATGCCCCTCTTTGATAGCAATATGTTTAGTCTAGTGGGGAGAGACACAATGGACAATCTTCTTAGCAAAAGCTCCTCAAACAACACATTCCGAGTCATGAAATAACCCTCCAATGGAGAAATTATCAATATCTGCAACAACAGACGCATCCACATTTAATTTAAGAACAATCTTCTTCGTGGGCGCCAAGAAACGCTCTTGACCTTCTTACTCTTTGGGCCTTCAACCAAGCTGTTTACTTGGCATTTTTGGAACTCATAAAGCCAAAAACTAACAAACTCAATGGTCTCCACGGATTCCTTTTCTTATGAGTCGTGCACCAGGGCATTACGTCCCCTCCATAACGACCATGCAATTACATAGGAAACCTCCATATCTGAGTTTGTAAGATTGTCCATCAGTGATAAGCAAGCCCCCCCTAGAGCCTAATGATTATACGAACTAGTCACTCTCTCCAAAACCAAATTAGCCCAACAATTCTTAACAAAACCACACTCCCAAAGGACATGGAAAGTGGCCTCTGTGTTATTTTTGCACTGTAGGCAAAAATCTCGTAGTCAATGCCTCTCCTCCTCAATTTTGCTTTTGTTAAAAGATCCTCAATAACAGCTCTTCACATGAAAACCTTAACATTCCTTGCTTTTCACAAGAACCTCGACCACTTCTTTTTGTTGGAAAAAAATGGTTAACAACCATTGTGAGGAGCCATTTTGAGGCATAATTTTGAGTGGGACCTACTTTGTAAAAGTGACGGATCTTGGTGGATTTGTGTTCTCTATCACGTAGAGATCGAAATCATATATCTATATGCTAAAAATGATAATTGGGTGAATGAGAAATTGATGTTTAAAATATACCTATTGACGTTTGGATTTTGTTAGGAAAAGCCTAAATATGAAGCTCCACATTTGTTAGGCATTAAAGCTTATTATGGTTCTTAATAGGTTGCACTTTTATGCTTGGGTAAGATGTTGTACCTAAGAGGCTCTCTCATGCGCAAAAGGGGACGCTCATGCCGGATTTGTTGAGCTTGCCTTGCGCAAGCTACATAGGGCCATCTTTCCTACTAAGTTTCCAGAACCAATCTACTATCTAACCAACTTAGATAACCTCATTTCTCAAGTAGATACTTTGCCATATGTTGGGGGTAAAAATAGCATTGGATGATGTCAATTGGGCAGGCCGACTGGAGATGGTGAGTCGGTGGTAGCTAATAATCGACTAAAGACATGTAGGACCCACATAAAATCAATTATGAAGACCAAATCAATCAAATATGTTGGATAAAAAGCAACCTCAAGCCAAATAAGAAAACAAGCAAATAGAAAAGTCAACTAGAAGTAAATAAGGAAGTTACTCCTTCATTGATCAACTTAAAATTAGCTCCAGAATTAGGCAAATAGGAGGCCTACTTTATAAATATGGGATTGATCACATGAATGAAACATCTTTGTACTCTAGGCATTCACGCTTTCTCTCTCTAATTTCTCTTTCTAAATCTTGTCCTCTCTCTCTTCTATTCTCTATCACCTAGATTATTATAGTATTTAATCATATAGTGAAACCCTAAGACCCTATAGTAGATGTAGCCTCTACTTCAGAGGTGAACTACTAGAAACTTGTTTGTTTCTTTATTTTTATCGCACTTTACACTTTGTTTTTGTTGCAGGTTAACTAATCACTAATCAATTGACTCAAAACCAATCGACTCCTAAAATGGCCATCGGCCTCTAGACAAATTTCATTGTAAGATTCACCCTCTACAATATATATAAAAGTGATTCCCCTTGGCTCCAACATCCAAGAAAATCAAAGAATGGAAATACTTAGCCCAAAGAGTTTTGGCCATAAGAGGGTCTGGAACTTTATGATCCTCCATGTCTATCTCTCAATCAGAGCCTTGTTGAAACATTCCAAGTCTCTGAACTCGAGCGTCTCATCTGCCTTACATATAACCAAACACTCCCACCATAATCAATGGAGCTTCTTACTTGACCCCTGAACTCCCCACAAAAAGTTTTTAATTAGCAATTGAAGAATGTGGATCAAAGTAGCCGGCAACTAGAACATGCTCATTGTATAAGACGATCAAAGACAAAGATAAAGAAGGCCTAGAAGGGGCTGAAGCCTCCTTTCAACTTTCTTTTTTCTACCTATATAATATATATACATATTAGTTATATACCCAAAAAATTACTAAAATTTGCACAAAGTCCTTACAAAAGTTGAATGTGTATAATCTTATATCTTATAATTTCAAAAATTTACACTAGTTTTTTATATTAGCCCAATTCTTGAAGAGCCCTCACAAGAAAAAGAAAAAGAAAAAAAGGAATAAAAATAACCCCTTCAACACCATATACCATGATATTACATCTTTTACAACCACAACCAAGGCAAACCATAGAAAAGAAATAGAAAGATTTTCATTTGTGGTCTCTTGGTTCATGGTTCTACTCCAATCTATTTTCTCTTTTAAAAAAAAAAAATTCTATATCAATAGGTAATCACCGAAAACGAAGAAGAAAAAAAAAGTTCATCAATCAACAAAAATCACAAGCATCTTTAGCCCTACTTGGTTTTTCCCCTTAACTCTTATTTTATTTTATTTTATTTCATTCACTTATTTTCGTCCTCCTTTTTGTTTGATTATGTTAAAAAAAATACTTCGTCAATTAACAAAAATCACAAGCATCTTTAGCCCTACTTGGTCTTACCCCTTATCTTAACTCTTATATTATTTATTTTATTCACTTATTTTGGTAGGCCTTTTTGTTTGATTATGTTAAAAAAATACTTCATCAATCAACAAAAATCACAAGCATCTTTTAGCCCTAATTGGTTTTTCCACCTTATCTGAACACTTATTTTATTTCATTTTATTTTTCTCACTCATTTTCATACTTCTTTTTATTTGATTAAGTTATAGTAGATAATATTGGAATTTTTTAAAAGCTTCTTACATTAGCATTAATTTTGTCGGTTAATTGTTATTGTTAAGAGTTTTTTTCCTTTTTGTTCCTTCTCTTTTTTTTTTTTTTTTGTAAATCTTGTAAATAATCAACTATACAATCAAATGAGAAATCAACTTTCATATGTTACAAGATCATTTGACACATTAAAAAAATATGAAAATACACATTTTTAAGTATAGTTAACATCAGCACTAGCGCTACGATGCTCAAAATTAGAGTTGTGGTGCTAAGAAGCATGATCAGCAAAATAGGGGTAGAGAGCCCAGCACCTCGACGCTAGGCTTGGAGCGCCTCGGTGCTAGGCCAAGATAGGTCCAGCGCTATAGCACCCACTTCGATTTTGTACCATTTTTGGTGTAGTGTAGTGAGCGCCGCAACGCCGAAAAGCTGGCTCTGTGACAACCATCCAAGCTTATGTGATGAAATTATGTGTCTTTGAGTTTTTTCGAATCGGTACATTCATTAGTTGTATGCTTTTATACAAAGCTAAACACCTACTAGCGATAGACAAATTTGTCATAATAAATGTGTTGATACATAAATAAATACCTTTACAAGCAAAGTGATACATTTACAAATGAAGAAGTTTCTTTATGTAAAGGATTGTATGGACTAAACCAGTTGTATCCATTCATGAGGCATCTTTGTCTCTATATACATTCTAAAAAATCTACAGATTTCATCGATTGTTTTAAAACACAATATTATTGCTAGATAGTGTATTCAAGGGTTTGTTGTATCTTGTAGGTAATATATTGGAAAACTTGTTAGCAAATTTTGAGAAGTAAGAGCAAATAGAACTTCTAAACAAAGAATTCTCATACACCTCAAATCCAACTTTATTTCTAGAAATTTAAGCCTCTATTTTCTCTCTAAATACTTAAATTCTCTAACAAATTAATAGATGCTATTGTACTTATTTTCTCATAAAAATGATACTTTATTTGTGTACATTGAAAATTAAGACATGAGAACCCAACAGAGAAAATTATTGAACATTAATAACTGTTGCTTTTGATTAAAGTTTTATAATAGGTATTAGTTCTTAGCAAAAAAAATCCTCGCACACCACCTGAATCACGGCTTTGATTAGTTTTTCTCTTCCCTTAGAAGAAAATAGTATTGTTTTCCACAATTGGAGTTTCCGACCCAGTCTGTCTTTGAGGACAACAAAAGCAAGTCTTTTGCTTCGTCCAATAAAGGCCGATAGACCAAGATAATCACTGTGGAGTTTCCTACACATTATCTCTTAATTGGTCGGTTGGTAGCGTTGTTTTTAGTAACTTCTTACAACGAAAATAACCTTTTTTTAGAGGCGAAAATAACCTTTTGTTAACAGAGAAATTAGTCATTATCTTTTCAAGGATAGAAAATGTGTGTGTGTGCTTGGACAAGTGTATATATATATATATATATATATTAAAAATACTAACATTAATAATGTTTGAAATCAATGAAGGTGGATATTGGTGTAGTTGATTGGGACTAGACAATTAAAATAAATACATTAGAAGAGATTATTGGCAAGTTAAATATAGAGAAAAATATTCTCAATATCTACCATCCATTGGACCACCGTGGCACAATAGCATGATGTTGTAGTTTATCTTGTTCAATTTCTCGGCGATATCACTATTAAACATTACCGTAATTTTTTTTTTCTTGAAAGGATAAAGATTAACGTAATTAATGGAGAAAAAAAAAACTTAAAAAAAAAAGAAACAAAAATAATAAAAAAGACGTAGCGGCCGGATTACTTCTTAGGGAAAATAAAAGCCTCCACACAGCACATATGTTATTCTCATTAGACACAAATCGTTCTGCCCAACAATCGATTCAATGGGCATTAAAATAAATAAACATATAGTAATTAAATTACAAGACAGCAAATTCTTAGAAGAATGTGGAAAATATTGATGTGATTGCAAAGCTAAAAAGCACAGCTACAACTGAGGCTGCACAAGTTGCATCACTTGAAGCTTTGCTGTCATTGCTACTTGGTGCTGGCGATGGCGCAGTAGAAGATTCTGCTGAGGGCGACACACCTGTGCAAACATTTCAGAAATCATGTATTCATTATATATATCATACTCTAATCACTCACAAATTTTTTGTAATTAATTACCTATTATACAAATATAGTACGTGTATATATATATATATATGTCTGTGTGATGTTAAAAAAAACTTTAGCAACTCAATTAGTTGACACTTGTATTTCGATATCTTGAAATTTTACTTACAACTTACGATATATAGAATTTAGGTACGAATAGTTATGTCGCTAAGTCAATTAAGGCTTTCCCTTTATTTATTTATTTATTTTCCATTTAAGCCTAAAATTAATATATATATATATATATATATATATATATATATATATATATTACCCTAAAAGTGCTTTGAGCAAAAGCTAGATTTTTGCTGTCCCTTTGTGCTCTTGGACCCCAATTGAGTTTGGGCTCTAATGTCAACGAACTACCGAAATTGAAAAAATCTTCTGTAAATAAATTAACTTGTAATTCAAATCTCATAAGAATCTAATTGATATGGACATTAACTCAATGATTATAATGTACCTGATGCGGGTCCTGATGAAGCTGCAGGACCTTCAGATGCTGTTGGACCTCCCACTGGCACTCCCAAAACTGTGAAACACAACAACAAACTACCTTAGAACAAGATTGATTCAACATGGAGCAAATTTAATGAGAATTGGGATACATTCGAACATTTTTTGGGATGTATCATGTAGCTAGAATTCTAAGTCATGAGACGATAAAATGAAACAATTTCAACCATTGAAAAACTGAAGAACAAAAAGAAAAAAATGTCTCAAAAACACAAGTAATATTAAACTAGATGATAAGGGTCTGACCCGGCTTGACTTCGAATTAGTCGAGGCTCAATGTAGCTCTAAAAAAAAAAGAAAAAAAGTAGCATGTACTCATGTGACTCCTTGCCAAATTAAAATGTCATACAGAGTCTGAGTGATCTACCCTACTAAGCAATGTTACTAAATGCATGAAATTTTTCCACTTGTAGAGTGAGGATTATTAGGAGCAGGACAATTCACTTACAGCTTTTATTGCGACAACACTTCCAAGTTACAATAGATTAATAGTTGCATTTCCATCTTTACCTTAATTTGGCTAATTACAGAATTGCGTCAACTTGTTATTTTGTAGGGTGTATGTGAAGAAAATTGTGAATGCAACACATGGTTAGATTAATAAATGCATTAAAAGAGGAAATTCAGTTGGAAAGAAGGTTTAGGTGGGAATAGTTTTATTGGCTTTAAATGAGACAACTTATTTGATGAAAGGTAGTTGGTGAGTAATGGACAGTTCACAGGGGCCGTTGGCAGTTATATTCCATAATAATAACTACGTCGTTGAGATGTGGGCACCGCTAATCTGTTACACTGCCACATTATTCACTGGCATGGGCGGTGCCGTATATGTACACTTCTTTGCTAAATCTCATTCAATTTTTACCTTCACTACACGAAATGTGAGTACTTAATAACTCCAACAACAAACTCTTTTCCCATTCTTAAACTACCCAACAATTAAGAACTAAGCGCTATAATTTTATTAATTGTTATAAAAACAATTGACAAACACAAGACTGACGCATTGGCCTCCGATAGATCTAAATCCAACGAGCACCAAATATTTATTACCAATATTAAACAATAAAAAAGGGTTTTTTCGTGAGTCACAGAATATAGCTTGTTCAGATTAAAAAGAAAAAGTGAAAATAAATCTAGCTGATCGTCTGTGCTTCCATTAAAACAAGTATATAGTTAAAAATAATCTATTATACGGAAAAGTGCGTTTTACTAATTATAATATCAGAATGAACCCCTATTTTATTTGAAAATAAAATTTCGTGAGCGTTTTTAAGATATTCCTCTTGTCTTAATTTGTCAGCATTAAGATATTCCTCTTGTCTTAATTTTTTTACTTTTAAACTTTACTTGAAATCAACAATTGCACAAACTGAGGAAAGAACGGTTAACCATATTATGGTCTCCAAATTAAACAACTCAAACTAATTTCGACGTGTCAAATTATTTTCAAGTCATTTTATAGGTTAAGGATGCTTGGATGTTAAAAAATGGCAATAGACTGAAAATAACACAACTTTCCACCTTCTTTTAAAATCCATTTAAAAAGAAGAGCTAAACCCAAACAAATTAATGAATTAAGAGTAAGTTTGAGACGTTTTAAAAATTAAGAATCAAAATAAGATTGTGATAAAAGTTTGGAATCATTTGTGAGATTAATCTAAAAAAGACATGATTTTTTCTTCTTTTTTTAAAAAAACAAATATATATAGTTTAGAGAATATGCAGGTGACTTACGAGCACAATCGCTGGCTGGTGGAGCATCCACTTTACAAACGGAGGGAAGGTTGGCGGACCTGTTGTAGTCGATCTTATATCCATAGCTGTCGCTGCTTGCAAGCATCTCGCAGAGGCATATCGGGTTGTTCTCCACCACCGTCTTCAGCTCCGGACAGCACGCCTTGTCCGGCTTCGTCTCATTGCTCCCTTCCTGCACGTACGACAGGCAGTCTGCCATCCCCAGCAGAATCGTGAAGCAGTCCGGCCCCGGCGACGGGGCCGTCGGGCTGCCACCTGTTGACGGTGACAATGGGCCCAGGCTCGGCGCCGAGCGTGGAGCCTGCGACCGCGCATCATTTAATAATGTTGAGGTCGAGAGTGCGAATAACAAGAACAACATGCTTGTGGAAATTGTCCTGCAGGCCATCTTAACCTTAGTGTGTGTGTGTGTGTGTGTGTGTTTGTGCTTTGTGGTGTGGTTGGTTTCTAGTTTCTTGGACAAATTGGACTGATATTTGGGAAACGGAAAGAAAAAAGCTTAATATATAAACGTTGATTGGGGCTGATCTAGTTGGAAAACAGAAAGAAGTTTTCCTAACTTTTCGTGAGGAGTTAATGAACGTAACTACCACCAACCTTGTATGAAAAAAATTTAAATACAAGGATTGAGTTTCTCTCTCTATTTTCACACACCCGTCGGTGTTCATTTCGCATTTGTCTTCTTATACTGGATTTCGGTTTTTTGGGTTTTGTGTTTCCAGCACAATTTTGAATTTTTGTGCTTGATTATGTGTCTGTTTCGTTTGTTGGTTTAAACTTTTTTATATTTAGAATATGTGGCCTGAAAAATGGATTCAAACAATTACAAACAAGAGGATATTTTCTAAATTGAGGCTTTTTTTTTCAAGCTGTCAAACTATAATTAAAGGTCAAATCAAAAATTACTTTTTTTTTTCTCCAAATACTATCTCATAGGAAATTTTAGGTTTAAACTACTTAAACCATTCAATCAAGCGGGCTAGATGCTTTATATATTATAACTTCCAAGTCTAATAGAACTTATCCAATTCCTTATCTTGGAATGAAATCTTTTCCACAAAAAAAGTTATCAAGTCTGTCGACAGTTAATGAATTTCCAAACTTTATTAATAATAATAATAATAATCAGTATTATACTTATTATTATTATATTTGGTGCCTCATTTGCCATGTATTTGACAGGTGATTAGAACCATTGTTTAGAGCTGTTTTTATTCTAGCATGTGAAAGCTTTACACTATAACGATTTTTTTTATTACTGTAGCATGTGAGAGCTTTACACTGTTTATAACTGAGAAAGTGGTGCTTTACATTGTTTATAACTGAGAAAGTGGTCCAGATCACAACTATTTCAAGCGAAAGGTAAACTTTCAGACAGATGATAGTTTTATTTCCAAAGCCAGTCTAGATGGGGATTGGATTCTCAAGAACTTTTCTTTTTCTTTATCAGATTTCACCATCATTAAATAAATGCCATGCCATATTATAAAGTTAAAGGAAAAAAAAAAAAAAGAGCGGGAGGGAGCATTACTCTCATAGTTACAACTTAAATCTAATGACACTAATGCTCCATTTGGTAACAAGAAAAGAAAATAAGAAGAAAAGAAAATAAGAGGGAAGAGAAAACTATAAGGAAAATAAAACTGCAGGGAAAAAAAGATTTTGATTTTCCCTTTACTTGTTTAGTATGTGAAGGTGAAAAGAAAATTATTTTATCTTCTCTTATTTGTTATTGCAAGAAAAAACAAAGAAATAGAAAACTACTATTAATACAATTACTATTTTGTCCAAATATTATTTAGTTATTTCCCTAATTTGGTGCTAAAATTTTTTGTTGAAATTTTGATGAAAAAGAGGGACAAATTGGTAACTTTATTTTTTTTTTTACATTGTTGTCAAACTTTTTCCTCATAAAATCTATCTATATTTAGAAATATCAATTTTGGTGGGACCCACATGCCATTTCTTCCACTTCCTTTTCCTTTCATTTTAATTTCTTTTCTACTAAACACCCTATCATATCAATTTCTATCCTAAAATTTTTTCAATGTTTTCTTTTTCTTTACTTTTCACTCATACCAATCAGAGCATCATGGTGGATCCGAAACAATTCTCTCATGGTATGTCCAATTTCATACATTATGAGCCGTTTGATTTAATCCATATGACCTCATCAAAGTCGGCTCCGACAACATTTTACGGTGTCCTCACAATAGAATCTTCCATACTTAAATTGCAAAAGAAAAATAACTAGGCCGTTTGGTATTGTTTTCAAAATAGGTAAAAATATTTTTGTTTTGAAAAATAAGAATTTTTTGGGAATTATGCTAAGAGTATTTTTAAAAGTTTTGCCTCGAAAAACGTATAAAAATATTTTAAAAATTTCTGAGAACAAAACAAACAGGGCCAACAGTTTAATTTTTTATTATTTGCAAAGCAAACAATTTAAATAAAAGCCCAACATGCTACTCGAATAGAGTGTTTGAAAAATAGGTTGAAATTGAGAGTTAGAATTTAAAATACTGTAATATGTAAGATTTTATATTATAATATATTTTTACTTTATACTATAACAGATAAGAGCTTTACACTGTTTAGGTTGGAACTGAGCTAGCCAACACTCTAGAATTTCTTTTACCATCACCTTTCGTGTTTTTTTTTTTTTAAATTTATTGTATAAAAGTGAAACTTATAACTTATTTGGTAAAATGGGATTTATGGCTTTAACTATTTTTGTCTCAGTGTTTTTTTAATAAAATTTAAACAAAAAAATAATTAAAATCATAAAAAAGGGGTTCATCGTGCGCTTAGCTAGTGGACAAACGCTTAGCTAGTGGCGCGCCTGGTGGCCAAAATCAAATATCCGTGTTGCCCATTTTGGTACGACCGGTACGCAATAAACGTTGTCCACAAGCTTTGCTATTGCTAATAGTTCGGTGGGGGAGTGAGACTTGTGTTTTTCTCTTCTTGGGAGTTGGAAGTTGATTCCTTGAAAAGGCGCAAAACATTTATTGCAATACAGAATTAAACTTGCAAAGAAATAATACTGCATGAAAGAGACCCAACGAATTTTTATCATTAGTTTTGCATATAAATATATTTATATTAATCTTATTTTGTTTAAATCTTACAACATTCAGAAATACCGAGGCGAGGAAATCTACCACAAAAAAGCTCTTTTTTCTCCCTTCTTATCGTCTTTTTACACCTCACGTTGAGGTCACGAATCTTGCTGGCTGTACTTTTATAGAAGTGGCAAAAACTGGAAGACTTGCATTTGAGTAGAGATGAACATACAAGTAGAAATTTAGATAATGAAAAGTCGGCAATTTTTGGAGTCTAGCCACTCTTGCGTAAGATTTGTTGGATATATGAAAATGTAGTCGATATTTCAAACTTATCAGCATATATTATAATAAATATGGAAACAGGGTGGACCACCTCAGTTAAATTTTGATTTGCGAAAACAACCTCAAATGATGATAAAAGAAAAACAAAACAAAACAAAAACAAAAAACAATAGCTAGCTAGGCAAAAAAGCCGGACCACAGATTGTGTATGGCTTTGCTGGACTTGCAAGGGAATGAAAGACTCCTCCAAGTTCTAACGAACAAGAGTGTTTGAGAAATCAATTAGAATCATATAATTGTAACTAGTTTATTACAGTACGTGAGAGCTTTACATTGTAGTTTATTTTTGTGTTACACTGTAGCATATGAGTGCTTTATACTATAACAATCGGAACTATAGGTGTGTTTAAGAAATCAGTTGAAACTTCAACACCGTAACATGTTATAATTTTATACTGTAGCAAATTATTATAACATATAAGAGTTTTATATTTTAACAAGTTGAAACTTTCTTCTCAAACAAAGCAATTGAAACGACCTTGCAAAATGAAACTACAAAGGATAGATACACAGTTCAACAAAAAGTACAACTAAAATTCTACAGAAATTTTAATTAATGAAAATCAACTCAATTATGGTCCTCCAACAACATTACTCCTCCTTCACATGAATCATCAACTATGTTTTGTGCCTCTATCTTATGATATACTTCCGCATTTATTTATGTTGAATTTGACCCACCTAAATTATTCAAAAGAACAATAAAAGAAGACCACTTGATATCGGAAAATTGATAATTTTTTTTTTCACAAATATAGTGCAAACTAAATTCACGAAAGGTCAACACTTGTGGATGTTTTAAACCACAAACAGAACTGATCAAATGCTCTTGTGTTTTAAATCCAATTCTTGCTCCGAATCCACGGTAAAATTGATCGTTGCTGGCAGATTAATTTGTTGTTCATGGTATATAGGCCAATGATTATCCTCTATCGCTATGGGCTTCTAATCTTGCTGCTGTTTCTCTAAACCACATAGCAAAAACGTCCCATCAATAATACAAATAGCCATAGAATAAGAAACAAACATGCAATGACTCAATTGAATTACTTCTCCAAAGATGTTTAAATATCAGTTTTAGCAAATAATGGCCTGCATTTTTACGACCATTATTTGTTGAAAATAATCAAGTTTAACAATATTTTACTTTTCAAATTTATTTTTTTTATTTTATAATTTGTTCATTTTGGGGAATAAAAAAGAACTTGCATAATGTAAGAATATAACCGAAAATTAATTTTACGAAAAAAAAAGAATTTGAGACAGAAAAATAAAAGAAGAATAGTACAATTTAGGTTGGCAAAATAAAAAACAATTAGCAAAAGTAAACCCATGAACTTAAAATAATAAATTTGAGTATACAAATTACTTAGATGAGAAAATCCTGAAAATATGGAGGCTTCACTTAAACAAGGCATAACTTTTCTTGTTCAAGTAACAATTTAGTTAAATCAAAATTTACATCAAATCAGTGGGGCACTTAAAAACACAATCTTTCAAAGGAAAAAAAAAAAACTCAAAAGAAGAAAAAAATTTGTAAATTTCTTCCTAAAGAATTTTATAAAAAATACTTGGTACCTAATGAAAGTCCCTTTTCTACCAAAGGCTAGGAGGTTCTTCTTAGCAAACAACCTTTTTGCTTTCTTTAAAGAGTTATTTTCATTTTTATACGGTGCATTTTAAGATTATCATAACTTTATATCTCATATTTTGAACTTCAATACTATTATACCTTCGTATTTTAAATTCACGTTAGATTCGTACCTTTTTCAGGTTAAAGTTTGATTTTGATTGTGTAAGATACTTGAATGTCCTTCACATTTTGAAAATTTTGTTTTTTCTCAAAATTTTTTGTGTATTTTTCAGTTTTTCTTAAGGGTGTTTAGGTTTTTTTTGTTCAAAATTAATTGTTGACTGAGGAATATGTAAGAATTTAATATGAATTGAAAATGTGAAAGTATAAAAGTGTTAAAATTCAAAATACAAAATATGATTTTTTGATAACTCAAAATACATGATATAAAAATGAAAATACCCCTTCTTTAAAAAGGACAAAGAAAGAGAAAGAGTGATTGGCTAGAGCCGCTGTTGGTTATCCATAATTTTCCTCAGCAAACAAAATCAAATCTCTGTTCACAATTTTCGAAAGGAAGCAATTTGTAATTGTATGTGAAGTCAGAAGAGAAGAGGGAAGATGAAGATCTCTCTCAATTAGCTTCAAGACCATCAAAATCATCACCACCATCACACCATACCAACCAGTTAAAAAATAAGTCCTATCTCCATATTCAACCATCAATTCCTCACCACCTCTCACTCGCTCTTACATTTAACTTCCCTAAAACTCACCTATCACTCCCCACTTCCACCAAGTCTTCCTTTCTCTTTCTCTCTCTCTCTCTCTCTCTCTTACTCTAATGCTATGTTTAGCAAGTGGAATGATAATAGAAAGGAAGGAGAAGTGAATTATAGTAAAATCCCTACAATCTAGTAAGTAATAGCCTTGGAACCAAAGAAATCTACTAATTAACAAATTATTGATTAATCAGTGAATTCAAAAATTAACTATTATTTATTATTGTATCAATTATCAGTAATTTATTAATTTATTAAAATATTTCTTATTTTCATAATTTTCTCATTTAATCAAACTAGCAATTTAATGTACTTACTTATTTAAATAATTAAGCGTCATTGAACTTGCTTTACCTACAAAAATCATGAATGTATTTAATAATCAACATAGAAGAATATGTTCGTCTATTCAACAAGAAAATGGATTTTAGAAAGATTCCCTTGATTGTAGGTAATTGTCCTACCCATCCAAACGTCATTAAAGGATTGCAAGATGTTGAATTTCTTTCTTGCCACCCAATGCGACATCAAAAATCAAGCCTTCTGAAGTGACGCAGGAATTATAAGAGCCTTCAAAATGCATTATCGTTGTCAATTTTATCATAGTCTTTTGGAGAGTTATGAAGTATGGAAGCCAAATCCCAATATATATATATATATATATATATATATATATATATATATATATATATAAATGAAATTAACTTTGCAATCTTGGCTCGGAAAAAAGATATACCACAAAAATAATTGCAAATTGCTTTCGGCATTGAAATGTAATATCCAGAAAACTGCTCCACATAAATATTAAATTAAATCAAGATTTAGACAATAAATCGCATAACTATTGAATTAAATCAAGATTTAGACAAAAAAATTTTCTTTGAAAATTACATATTTTGCATATAGATGCAGTTAAATGATTAGTGCACAGTTGCAAAATTTTGTAAATTATAAGAAGGAATTTTGTGAATTAAATGTTCACAAATTTGTTAAATGTCTTAAGGGTAATTGTAGTACCATGTGGATTGATTAAAATTTAATTTTTGTTGCACATGGCCATGGAGTAAAAATGAAATTATAAGATATAAATATCATGATGAAGTTAAGAAATAAACTTGTAACCCCTAGAGATTTGTTAAGTATATTTAGCATGTACATTGATGAATAGGTGTGCCTAATTTCAAATCTTGTGTAATTTAACCATATTGTGGAATTCTTCTAATTAATCTCACTTTTGATTATTTTGTTAGTTATCTTAAATTTCAAGACTTGTTAAAATTTCCATGAGTGGATTTTAGCATTTTGTTAACTTTTTTGAACAAATTTTGATGATTTCTATTTAATTTATTTCATTTTCCATTTTTGGAACCAAATAATTTCTAAAATCCCCAATGAGTCCTCTCTTGAAAACCATGTGCTGAATATGGTTTTCTTCCCCTAAAACTACTTAGCCTTCCCTCTATTTATTCCCCTTCACTCTCTCTTTCCACTCTCTCGTTCTTGCTCTCTCTCTGTTTCTCGGCACTCTCTCCCTCCTCTTTGATTTTTTTTTCCAGCCACCAAACGAAGGCCAAGGGACAAGCATTTGAAGCCTCAATGCAGCTCAGATATGCTCCAAAATTTAAAATTGAGGTTAGTTCTCTTTTTAAAAATTTCAAAGTTGTGTTTCAAAATTTTTCAATCTGTCTTGTATGTTGTAATCTGAGCTTCCTTGAGCTTAAACAACGTTCAATCTGAGTTGTGAAACTTAGAACTAACACGAATCTAAAGATTGTACTTTAGACTCTACAGGAACATCAACTGTACGTAAAAAAGGAAAAGTGTGAGTTTTGGTTGACTAAAGTCAAGTTTCTAGGACACGTCATCTCTAACCAAGGTATCTCAGTAGATCTTTCTAAGATAGAAGCAATAGTGCAATGGGAATGACCGAGGAATGTGGTCGAGATCTGTAGCTTCTTAGGACTCACTAGATACTATAGCAAGTTCGCGCAAGATTTCTTGAAGATAGCAACTCCATTGACATGATTGATTAAAAAATGTCTAGTTTGAATGGGATGTAGAATGTGAGTATGCCTTCCAAGAGTCGAAGAACTGGTTGACCACTACTATAGTGCTGATCATACCAAGTAGTGACGAGCCATACGAAGTTTATACTGATGCTTCAGGACATGGACTCGGATGCATATTGATGCAACACAAATGGTTTGTGGCATATGGATCATGACAACTATGACCTCTCGAGAAAAACTACCCCACTCATGATTTGGAGCTCCAGCAGTAATTCATGCACTAAAGATTTAGAGATGTTTTTTGTACGGGACGACATTACAGATTTTCTCAGATCATAAAAGCCTAAGGTATTTGTTTACTCAAAAAGATCTAAATTTGAGGCAGTAGAGATGGATAGAATTTATGGAAAACTACGACTTCACGTTGTAGTGTCATTCGGGAAAAGCCAATGTAGTTGCAGGTGCACTCAGTATGAAATCTTTAGGAATTCTCACTTGTTTGGCATTTGAGGATTGGATAAGAGATGTTATGGTAAGTGAGTATGGGTTGCATATTATAAAGATTGCAATCAGGTTTCGGTATGCCACATGGAATTTGCCCCAACACTTATTCAAATGGTGAAGTAGAACCAATGGCGGCATCAACATCTACAGGGGATATGGATGCGAATTCATAATAGAGAGCAGTTTGAAGAATGGGAAATGCATGCAGATGGGTCATTGTATTTCAGAAAATGTTTAGTTGTACTTGCAATAGAAGAAGTAACAAAGGCCATAATGGATGAAGCCCACAAGTCTTGATTTGCTATTCATCTAGGAAGCACGAAGATGTATGACAATCTAAAAAGAGATTATTGGTGGTGAGATATGATAAAGGATGTTTTGGAATACGTTGCTAAGTGTGTGACTTGTCTTCAGGTGAAAGCTAAACATCAAAAGCCTGCTGGACAACTACAACCACTTCCCATTCCTAGGTGGAAGTGGGAGCACATTACGATCGATTTCCTCATCGGTTTGCCAAGAACGAAGCAGAAGAATGATGCAATTTGGGTCGTTGTTGACATATTGATGAAATCAACACATTTCATACCTTTTAGATTGACGTGTTTGAGGAGAGTTCTTGGAGAGTTGTATCTCAATAATATAGTTAGACTGCATGGAGTTCCACTATCTATTACTTCCAATAGGGATACCTGGTTTAACACCAAGTATTGGAGAAATTTCTAAAAAGTACTAGGCGCGAATTTGAACTTCAGCACCGCTTTCTACCCTCAGATCGATGGATAGTTCGAGCAAGTTATTCAGATCCTTGAGAACATGTTAGTGCTTGTATATTGGATTTTAGCATAAACTAGAAGCGACATTGTATCTAGCAGAATTTGCGTACAATAACAATTACCAAGCAAGTATGGCATTGTTCAAAGCACTATATCGAAGATCGTGTCAATCACCAGTATGCTAGTTAGAACTGAAGGATAAGATCGTTATCAGACCTAATAAGATCCGTGAGAGTAACAAGAAGATCGCCATTATCCGTGATCGATTGAAAGCTGCCTAAAGCCGACAAAAGAGCTACGCTGACAAGAGATGCTGACCTTTGGAATTTGAAGTAGGTAACTTTGTTCTCTTAAAGGTTTCACCATACAAGGGTATTGCGCATTTTTGTGTAAGTGAAAAACTTGCACCAAGGTACATCGGTGTTAGACATGTATGCCCTAAAGAGTAAAAATGTAATAAATTTTTGGAGACATTTTTATCAATAAAGAATTTATTTATTATTTATATACCAAATCTTGTCCTCGATACGTTCATATTTGTTGAATGTATGTTAAGCAAATAAAAGTCTAAGACTGTTGGTCTAACCCTTAAGAATTGGGCATGTGATGGACGGATTATGTGGAAGACACGATTCTTAAGGTGATGGTCTAAATCATAAGATCCACAATCGAGGGAATAAAGTTGGGCGCTTTATTCATGCAAAGATTGTTATGTTATCAATATCCCTTTGAGGAGATGGACCATCGTAGGTGGACTTCGTGAATAGAAACATTGGCACGTTATCATAGGTGGCGATACGTTGGATCGGGACATAAAGTGAATTGATTTAGATTAATAATTTTGTCTCAGCAAATCAATTCACTTTAGACAATCATTTGTGTTGTATCTTAATCCTAAAATAAATAGTGGGCCTGTTGTCTTGGCTTGTGTCTTTTGATATACCAAAGGATGACACCCACATCTTAATAGTGGTATGCATGCTGATACATTGGAGGCATGACTCTTGATAGCGTAGACCTATTATTTATAGATATGGAATCCATAGCTCCTCTTTAGGAGTAATGATATCCTCTTATATACGTTATCATGTAATTGGAAAACTGAAGCGCTCAACCATTTGGATACATAGGTGTAACCAAATGGTATACTGTCATTAGATAGTAAGTTTTCTGATGGTGAGACAATAGAACGTGAGATAAAAATAATCGAGAACGTAAAACAGAACTTGTCCTTAAGCCGATTATGGATTATCATATGGGGACATGATACACTATGATATGTCATGGAGACTTAGCTGTACAAGCTTCGTAATTTTATGTAGTTCGAGAGTGCAGCTCCAAGCTTTTAGTGGAGTAACATTAGAGTTGATAATTATGAAATGTATATCTGGGATATTGGGTTTTATAATTATCGGGAGCTTGAACTATATAGGTTCATTTGGTCCCCTTTGCTAGCTCACAACATCTTGTAACGATACAGCGTGCTTTCCAATAATTGGCATAAAAATTCTATAACGATATGGCGTGCTTTAACAATAATTGGTGACTTGTGCCAAATTATCCGATTGGTTGAAATTTGATAGGTTCAGATAATTCATGTTTGTCTATCGGTTAGATTAATTTTAAATAAATTAATTCGACATAAACTTGTTGAATTATCAGGAATATTTATTTTCTTAGAGATTATCTAGATATGATTGTTTTAATTAGATAACTTCTCTATTGAGTTATTTGAATTAAAATTGAGGCTTTATCCCAAGAATCTCTGGTGAAAAGTAAAGATTAACAGGGATTATTTATCGTAAGTTTAGCCTGCCGATGGAGTCAGTTCGGCCTAGATCAGCCTGCCGACTAAGCGAGAAATAGATCACTTGTTTTCATGCGGATTTTATTATATATTGATCCTATTTTGATTCTGATTCAAATTTTTGAGGCCTTATCTGATAAGGACTAACTCATGGGCCCAACCTCTATAAAAGGAGAGTGAGTCTCATAAGTTATTTAGATCAATTGAGAAATTTAGAGTGAGACTCTTTGACTCCCCAGAGAGTTGTTGTTCACACCTTATGAACTATAGCTTTGGGTTTTTCTCAATTGGTTAGAAGTAGAGCCATTTGTGGAAGAGTTGTATGTGTATGCCCACACACACACCGGTCATGGATAGAGAATAGCAAAGAAAACCAGTTGGTTGAGGCTCTTATGGAACGTTACTTCTCTTCATAGATTGCAGAGCTTTTTGGTAAATAAGCTTAGTAAGATTTGGTTAATTTATATATGTAGTGTATCAAACTTGCCTTTTGAAAAATACTCTGATATAATTTTTTTTTAAAATTCTACTGCATACTATTTTTCTAACAATTAGTATCAGAGCTAGGTTTTTATGTAAATTTATAAGTTTGTGATCATGCTATATGAATAAATTATGTGATCTTGATCTCTCTTATACTTGAATTTAATTTTCTAGAAAGTTGGCACTCTAGGTTTCTATATATATTTTTATGTTGTCATGGATTATATGGTAAGTATTTATTAATTAATTATAGTTGATTAAATTATTATTTAATTAATTATTAATTAATTAATTTAATTTGGTTATGGTTCCTTAGAGGTTAGAATGTGTATGTAGTTTTTCATATAATTAGATGGCAGACTATCATCTCCGTCTAGGAATTATTATTAATTTTAAATTTGTAAGAATTTTGTAATTAAATAATCATTTAGAGAAGACGAATCTAGAAGATGGATGATAGTGTTCCCATGTATTTCCTAAGTCTCTAATATTGTGTTTTTGAATTGTTGAAAATAAAATAAATTGCATTAAAAACTGCATTTTCTAAAAAGTGTGATTTTTGCTTGCTTGGCATGCCGAACCTCTAGTTCTAGCAGGCCGATGGTCGCAGATCGATAGGCCATCAACGGGGTAGAAATCTAGTGGCTTTGGCGGCAGTTCGAACTATCATGATCGGTAGGACGACCTGAAAAGATCGACAGGCCGATGGATCATGACCGATAGGCTGATACATAGATTGGCATGCTAGCAGAGAGCTATGATTTTCTCAGAAAAGGTGCGTTTTTTTATGCAGTTTTGATTTTATTTTTGGGACAATTCTAAGAAACATTAAATTTGGATATGACCGAAAATATGAAGTATTCGATCTATACGAAATTGAGGATATGAAGATGGAAGTTACGTGAAGAAGGATACAACTTGAAGGTTCAAGGATGAAGAATCGATAATATTTTTTTATTATTCTCTTGTAATTTTTATTTTCTATTCTCAAGGGTGGAACCATAATATTACAGTTATTTATTATTATTTTGCTTTTCTGTATTATAAGATGATTTGCCATGTATGTTGATAACATGTCATATGGAATAGTGAATATCGCTCATTTAAAAATTGTTCATGCATGTTTATAAAATAAAACATTGGTTTCAAAAGAATGAGTGGGAGAAGGTTTTTGAAGAGAGGACCTACGGCCTCCATCGTTGGTCCATAGGTAGCACATGGTGGTTCCGACTCCTAGGAAGAGACTTCATCATGTATCGGGTTGGATCTTGAAGAGGATAAGGTATTTAAGCATGATTTATCGTTGCACACCCCTAGGTGGTGATTATAAATCATGGATAAAATATTGAAATGATGGTTATACAATCATGTTAATTTAATTATTAACCTCCCTTGGGAACTTTGTTAATAAAATTATTAGCCAAAGAAATGATTATTAATATATGCTAGATCATATGGGTCTTAGATGGCATATATTAATCAGGAGGGGATCCGTATTCCTAATTGATTTTGGCAACACCCCCCTAGGAGGTTATTGAATTTTGAGTTGCGAATTATTGTTGTAAGGTTGTGATATTTTTAAGGTTTTGACATATAAATACATTTGTATGCTGTACATGATTGTGTTATCTTACTAAATTATTATGATATGTTTACTTATGTTTGGTATATGATTCTTTATTGTAGATCAAAAACGCCTAAAAATGCTTTATTGTCGATACTTGACAAAAACCAATTAACCAGAGAGAATTATAATGATTGGAAATGAAACCTAAACATTGTCCTATCCTTTGAGAAACTGAAATTTTTGCTGACAACTCTGTGTCCTCCTGAGCCTATAGGAGATTCTACTAATGAGCAAATCTAAGCGTATGATCGCTGGAAAGATGCTAATGACTAGGCCCGCTACTATGTTATGGCCAGCATGAATAATGCACTACAGGCTCAACATGAGGATTATGAGACTGCTAGGCAGATCTTGGATAATCTAGAAGACATGTTTGAAGGCCAAGCCTTAGCAAAGCTACAAAGGGACATTTCAAAAACTCTTGAAATGTAAGTAGAGAACGGGGACGTCTATAAAAGAGCATATGATGTTGGTCATGGGTTACCTTGCTAAGGCTTAAACTAATGGAGCTGGCATCGATGCTGAAACTCAGATGACTATTGTCTTTGAAACTCTATCTAAGGAATTCATTCTATTTAAAGCTATATTGAATTTGAGTAATAGACAGGTATGACTTTGACAGAGTTGATAAAACAATTATAGGAGTTTAAACTATTGATCAAGGAGTCTCTTACTGGTGTCGGGGCCAACTTGGTGGCTACTTTTGGTCCAATTCCAACCCTAAGAATGGAAAAAAGCAACAGGCCAAGAGTGGGAAGTCTTTTATTCCTGCTATTGGCAAGAACAAGAAGAAAAAGAAGAAGAACCCGAAGAAGCTTAAGTGCTTCTTCTGCGGCAAGGTCAGGTACATCAAGAAGAATTGCAAGGACTTCCCTTCTCCAAGAGGTAGGTGTGCTCTTTTGTATTTAGAAACTTGTTTAGTTAAGAATCTAGTGACATTTGGGTCATAGATTCTGGTCCAAATAATCATGTTTATGTTTCTCTATAGGGGTTCAAAGAAATGAGAAGTCTGCTGCATGAAGACTTTACGCTTCGGATGGGCGATGGATCCTTGGTCTTAGTAGAAGTAGTGGGAGACGTCCATCTATATTTTGATAATTATAAGAATTTAATTTTGTGAGATTGTTTTTATGTTCCTAAATTTAAAAGGAATTTAATTTATGTAGCTTGTTTATTTAAATACTTCTATTTGGTTTCTTTTAATAATAAAGTGGTAATTCGTAAAAGCAAATCTTTTTTATGTTATAGATAGATGCAAAATAATCTATATTTTATCAAACCTAAGATGGACTTATAGCTTAATGTTGAGGTGAATGATAATAGCTTTAAAAGACTTAAAACTTCTCACTTGAATAAGACTTATCTTTGGCATTTATGACTTGGTCATATTAACCTAAATAGGATTCAAGGGTTGGTAAGGGATGAACTTTTAAGTCACTTAAATGTGGAATCTATACCATAATGTGAATCGTGTTTAGAGGGTAAAATAACCAAAAGACCATTTGGGTCTAAAGGCAATAGGGCCGAAGGGGTTCTGGAACTTGTGCATAATGATGTTTGCAGACCGATGAACATCCAGGCACGAGGAGGGTATAAGTATTACGTCACTTTTATTGATGATTACTCATGGTATAGGTATTGTATACCCGATGCACTATAAAAGCAAACTTTTGACAAGTTCAGGGAGTTTCAAGCTGCAATGGAAATGCAATTGGGTATATCCATAAAGGCACTTCAATTCGATCGACGTGTGGATACCTTTCTAATGAGTTCTTGGGACACTTATTAGAGAATGAGATTCTATCTCAATTGACTACACCAGGCACTCTGCAACAGCATGGCGTAGCGGGGAGAAGAAATAGGACTTTGTTAGATATGCTAAGGTCCATGATGAGTTATTCATCATTGCCTTTGTCTTTTTAGGGAAATGCACTACAAACCACATGTTATCTTTTGAACAATGTGCCTTCAAAATTGGTTCCTAAAACTCCTTACGAGTTGTGGACAGAGAAAAAGACATCCTTAAATTATATTCGCATTTGAGGATGTCCGGCTCATGTCCTATTTGGGGATGCAAATAAGTTGGAAGCACGTTCAGAAGTTTGTGTGTTTGTATGATATCCAAAAGGGACTAAAGGGGGTTATTTCTATAAACTAAAGGAAAATAAAGTCGTGGTTTCAACTAATATAACTTTCCTTAAGGAGAGTTACAGGGACAACTTTAAGCCTTGAAGCAAAGTGACGCTCAAGAAGTTGAGGAGTGATTCGATCACTCTGGGGGTTCCGATAGGAATAACTCCAATTAGTGTAGAAAAACCAAACGAACCTAAACAACAACCTAAGGGACTTCAGTGTAGTGGGAGGATCAGGCATCAACCCGAGAGGTATATGTTTAATGGTAAGGCCTACTTGGCTGAATCGGATGAATATAACAGGGATCCTTACACTTACGCAGAGGCTATGGAGGATATTGATTCAAAACTCTAGACAGAGGCATGAACACAGAGATGAAGTCTATGGAGACTAGTCAGGACTAGGAGCTTGTGAATCTCCTTGAAGGGGTAAAACCTATAGGGTGTAAGTGGATCTACAAGAGAAAAAGAGGAGTGGATGAAGATTGAAACCTTTAAGGCTAGACTAGTAGTTAAGGGATAAATGCAAAAGGAAGGAATCGATTATAAGGAAACCTTTTTGCCTGTAGGCATGCTTAAGTCCATCCGGATTCTTTTATTTATAGCTGCCGCTTTCGACTATTAGATTTTATAGATGGATGTCAAGATAGCTTTTCTAAATGGCTATGTTGATGAGTCCATTTATATGGAACAACCAGACGGGTTCAAGGCCAAGGGTCAAGAGGGTAAGGTTTGTAAGCTGCTAAAGTCAATATATGGACTTAAGCAGGCTTCCCGTTCTTAGAACATAAGATTTGATCAAGTGATCAAGACTTATAGGTTCGCACAAAATATGGACAAACCATGAGTGTACAAACACATTAAGGATGAGAAGGTGATTTTTCTACTGCTCTATGTAGATGACATTTTACTAATTGGTTATGATGTTGAGGCATTGTCGTTGGTCAAATTATGCTTGACTAAGCATTTTGACATAAAGGACTTAGGTGAGGCTAATTTTATTCTCGATATTTAGATCTTTCGAGATAGGAAGAACATAGTGATAGCTTTGTCCCAAGTAGGCTACATAGATAAGATTCTCAAGAGGCTTGTAATGTAGGATTCCAATAAAGGTGGGCAACCATCTAGGTCTGGAATTACTCTTTCTAAGAAAGAGTTTCCAAAGTCTGAGAAAGAAAGAGAATACATGAAAAAAATGCCTTATGCTTCGGCAGTGGGTAGTCTCATGTATGTCGTGCTTTGCACACGACCGGATATTTGTTTTACATTAGGGATTGTAAGTTGATTTCAAGTAGATCAAAGATCAAACCATTGGGTTACGATCCAGCATATTTTCAACTATATGAGAAGGACTTGAGGGTATATACTAGTGTATTCGAGTGAGGACTTAACTCCTTTAGGATATACTGATTTAGATTTATAGTCCTATCTGGATTTGAAAAGATCGGCTTCTGGTTTTGTGTTTACTCTAGGCAATGGTGCCATCAGCTAGAGAAGTGTGAAGCAAGATTGCACTTTAGATTTAACGATGGAAGCCAAGTATGTAGAAGTAAGGGATGCTTCAAAAGAAGCAGTGTAGCTCTATAAGTTTTTTAGGGATCTTGAGATAGTTCCTAGTATAGATAAGGCGATATCTCTATATTATGATAATGATGCGGCTGTAGCTAATGCTAAGGAATCAATGTTTCACAAGAAGAGTAAGCATATCGATAGGAAATATCATGTGATAAAGACTTCGTCGAGGGCGGGCATATCATTGTATGCAAAATCGCGTTAAAGGATAATTTAGCTGATTCATTTACAAAGACACTCACTGGGAGAGTCTTCGAGAGGCATGTGGAATCTATAGGGATATGATATTTATCATATTTACTCACTTAGTGCAAGTGAGTAAATATGACATATCTCTGTACTATAATAACAGTGCGGTTGTAGTTAATGCTAAGGAGCCAAGGTTTCACAAAAAGAGTAAGCATATCAATAGGAAATATCATGTGATAAAGACTTCGTCGAGGGTGGGCATGTCATTGTATGCAAAATCGTGTTAAAGGACAATTTAGCTAATCCATTTATAAAGACACTTACTGGGAGAGTCTTCAAGTGGCATGTGGAATCTATGGGGATCTGAGATTTGTTATATTTATTCACTTAGTGCAAGTGGGTAGTCTCATGTATGTCGTGCTTTGCACACGACCGGATATTTGTTATGCATTAGGGATTGTAAGTTGATTTCAAGTAGATCCGAGATCGAACCATTGGGTTGTGATCCAGCATATTTTCAACTATATGAGAAAGACTTGAAGGTATATACTAGTGTATTCGAGTGAGGACTTAACTCCTCCAGGATACACTGATTCGGATTTCTAGTCCTATCTGGATTTGAAGAGATCGACTTCTGGTTTTGTATTTACTCTGGGCAACGGTGCCATCAGCTGAAGAAGTGTGAAGCAAGATTGCACTTCAGATTTAACGATGGAAGCCAAGTATGTAGCAGTAAGTGATGCTTCAAAAGAAGCAGTGTAGCTCCGTAAGTTTTTTAGGGATCTTGAGATAGTTCCTGGTATAAATAAGGCGATATCTCCATACTATGATAACAGTGTGGCTGTAGTTAATGCTAAGGAACCAAGGTTTCACAAGAAGAGTAAGCATATCAATAGGAAATATCATGTGACAAAGACTTCGTCGAGGGCGGGCATGTCATTGTATGCAAAATCACGTTAAAAGACAATTTAGTTAATCCATTTACAAAGACACTTACTGTGAGAGTCTTCGAGAGGCATGTGGAATCTATAGGGATTTGAGATTTGTCATATTTACTCACTTAGTGCAAGTGGGAGATTGTTAGATATGTATGCCCTAAGGAGCAAAAATGTAATATATTTTTGGAGACATTTTTATTAATAAAGAATTTATTTATTATTTATATACCAATTCTTGTCCTTTTTACATTCATATTTGTTGAATATATATTAAGCAAACAAAAGTCTGAGACTGTCGGTCTTAACCTTTAATAATTGGGCATATGATGGACATATTATGCAAAAGACATGATTCTAAAGGTGACAGTCCAAATCATAACATCCACAATCGAGGGAATAAAGTTGGGCGCTTTATTCATGTAAAGATTGTTATATTGTCTATATCTCTAACGGGAGATAGTTTGTCTTGACCATCAAAGGTGGACTCCATGAATAAAAACATTGATGCATTGTCATAGGTGATGATGTGTTGGATTGGGACATAAAGTGTATTGATTTGGATTAATAATTTTGTCTTGGTAAATCGATTCTCTTTAGACAATCACATGTGTTGTATCTTAATCCAGGGATGAATAGTGGGCTCATTGTCTTGACTTGTGTCTTTTGATGTACCAAAGGATGACATTCACATTTTAATAGTGGTACGCATGCCGGTACATTGGAGGCATGACTCTTGATAGCGTAGACTTATTATTCATAGATATAAAATCCATAGCTCCTCTTTAGGGGTAGTTGATCTCCTGTTATATGCATTATCCTATAATTAGAAAACTGGAGTGCTCAACTATTTGGATACATAGGTATAACTGAATGGTATATCGTCTTTGGATGGTAAGTTTTTCGTTGGTGAAATAATGGAACGTAAGATAAAAATAATCAAGAAGCTAAGAAAAAAATTATTCTTAAGCCGATTATAGATAATCCTATAGGGATACGATACATTATGATATATCATGGAGACTTAGCTATATGGTTATAATTCTATATAGTTCGAGAGCGTAGCTCTAAGTTTTTAGTAAAGTAGTGTTGGAGTTGATAATTATGAAGTATATATCTGGGATATTAGGTTTCATGATTATTGGGAGCTTAAACTAAATAGGTCCATCAGATCCACTTTGCTAGCTCATAAAAATCCTGTAACGATACAACTTACTTTTCCAATAATTGGTGACTTGTGTCAAACTATCAGATTGGTTGAAATTCAATAAGATTAGATAATTCATGTTTGTTTATTAGTTAGATTAATTTTTAATAAAATAATTCAAGATAAACTTGTTGAATTGTTAGGAATATTTATTTTTTCTAGAGATTATCTAGCTATGACTGTTTTAATTAGATAACTTCTCTATTAGGTTATTTAAATTAAAACTGAGGCTCTATCCTAAGAATCTCGGATGGAAAATACAGATTCGTAGGGATCATTTATCATAAGTTTGGTAGGCCGATCTTTAAGTTTAGCCTGTTGATGGAGTCAGTTCAGTAGGCTGATCTGCTAGTTTGGCCTGTCAATTGAGCGTGAAATAGATCATGTGTTTTCACGCGAGTTTTATTATATATTGATCCTGTCTTGATTCTGATTTGAATTTTTAAGGCCTTATCTGATAAGGACTGACTCTTGGGCCCAACCTCTATAAAAAGACTTAAAACTTCTCACTTAATAAGTCTTCTCTTTGGCATTTGTGATTAGGTCATATTAGCCTAAAATGGATTCAAAGATTGATAGAGATGGACCTTTAAGTTACTTAGAGGTGGAATCTATACCACAATATGAACCTTGTTTGGAGGACAAAATGACCAAAAGACCATTAAGGTCTAAGGGCAATAGGATCGAAGAGGTTTTAGAACTTATGCATAGTGATGTTTGTGGTCCCATGAAGATTAGGGCACGCGGAGAGTATAAGTACTTTGTCATTTTTATTGATGATTACTCAAGATATGGGTATGTGTACCTAATGCATCAAAAAAGTGAAAGTGTTGATAAGTTTAGGAAGTTTCGTGCTGAAGCGAAGAAGCAATTAGATAAACCCATAAAGGCACTTCGATCTGATTAAGGTGGACAATACCTCTCTGATGAGTTCATAGGACGCTTATTAGAAAATAGGATTTTATCCCATTTGACTACGTCAGGCACTCCGTTGCAAAATGACATAGCTAAGAAAAGAAATAGGACTTTGTTGGACATGGTAAGGTCCATGATGAGTTATTCGACATTACATCTATCCTTTTCAGGATATGCACTACAAACCGCATGTTATCTTTTGAATAGTGTCCTTCAAAATCAGTTTTTAAAACTCCTCACAAGTTGTGGACGGGTAAGAAGACATCTTTAAACCATATTCACAAATGGGGATGTCCAGCTCATGTCCTGTACAAGGAAACGAATAAGTTGGAAGCACATTTAGAAGTTTGCGTATTTGTAGGATATCCAAAAGGGACTAAAGGGGTTTATTTCTATAACCCGAAAGAAAATAAAGTCATGGTTTCAACAAATGCAACATTTCTTGAGGAAAGTTATATAAACGACTTTAAACCTCAAACTAAAGTGGTACTTAAGGAGCTTAGCGAGTGATTCAATCAATCCAGGGTTCCAGTTGAAACCAATCCAATCAATGTAGAAAAAGCAACCGAGCAACAACCTAAGGGCTTTGGTGTAGCGGGAGGATCAAGCGTCAACTCGTGAGGTATATGTTCAATGGTGAAGCTTACTTGGCTAAACCGGTTGAACATAATAGAGATCCTTACACTTACATAGAAGCTATGGAGGCTGTTGATTCAAAGCTTTGGACAAAAGCTATGAACACTGAATGAAATCTATAGAGACTAATTAAATTTGGGAACTTGTGGATCTTTCCGAAGGGTTAAAACCTATAGGGTGTAAGTGGATCTACAAGAGAAAGAGAGGAGTAGATGGGAAATTCGAATCGTATAAGACTAGCTTGGTAGCAAAGGGATATACGCAAAATGAAAGAATCAATTACGAGAAAACTTTTTTAGCCTATAGCCATTCTTAAGTCCATCTGCATTCTTTTGTCCATAGCTGTCGCTCTTAACTAAGAGATTTGGCAAATGGATGTCAAGACGACTTTTTGAATGGTTATCTTGATAAGTCCATATACATGGTACAACTAGATGGGTTCAAGGCTAAGGGTTAAGACAGCAAGGTCTATAAGCTTTTAAAGTCAATTTATGGACTTAAGTAGGCTTCCCGTTCTTGGAATATAAGATTTGATCAAGTGATCAAGACTTATGGGTTTGAAAAAAGCATGGACAAACCATGTATCTACAAACAAATTAAGGACGAGAAGGTGGTTTTTCTACTGCTCTATGTAGATGACATTTTGTGAATTAACAATGATGTTGGGGCATTATCATCGATCAAATTATGGTTGACCAAGCACTTTCACATGAAGGACTTGGATGAAGCTAATTATGTTTTAGGTAGCCAAATCTTTCAGGGTAGGAAGAACAAAAAAGATGGCTTTATCTCAAGCAGCATACATAGATAAAATTCTCAAGAAGTATACAATTTAGAATTTCAAGAAAGGTGAGCAACCATCTAGGTCTAAAATTACTTTTTCTAAGAAAGAATCTCCAAAGCTGATAAAGAAAGAGAATACATGAAGAAGGTGCTTTATGCTTCGGTAGTGGTAGTCTCATGTATGTAATGTTTTACACACAACCGGACATTTGTTATGCAGTCAGAATATTAAGTCGATATCAGTCGAATCTTGAATCGAACCACTAGGTTACGGTCAAGCATATTTTCAAGTACATGAGAAGGAATAGAGGTTATATGCTAGTGTATTTGGGTGAGGATCAACACCTCTAGGATACACTGATTCGGATTTTCATTCTTGTCTAAATTCAAGAAGATCGACTTCTGGTTCTATGTTTACTCTGGGTGGAGGTGCCATTTTTTAGAGAAGTATCAAGCAAGATTGCTCTTTGAATTCAACGATAGAGGCTGAGTATATGGCAGCTAGTGATACTTCAAAAGAAACAATGTAGCTCTGCAAGTTTCTTGGGGATCTTAAAGTAGTTCTTAGTATGGATAAAGTGGCATCGATGCATTGTGATAACGTTGCAGCGATAACTAATGCTAAGGAACCAAGATTTCCTAAAAAGAGTAAGCATATTTATCGAAAGTATCATGTGATGAAGGACTTCATTGAGGCCGGGCATGTTGCAGTATGCAAAATCACGTCTAAGGACAATTTAACTGATCCTTTTATGAAGAGACTAACTGTGACAATCTTCGAGAAACATGTAGAGACTATGAGAATACGAGATATGTTATATTTACTCACTTAGTGCAAGTGGAAGATTGTTACACAGTGCCTTAAGAAGTAAAATGTTGTAATATGTTTTTAGAGACATTAAATCAATAAAGAATTTATTTATTATTCATAAACCAAATGTTTTCCTCTTTATATTTATTTTTGTTGAATGTATGATAAGCAAACAAAATTCTAAGGCTATCTACCTAAACCTTTAAGAATCATGCATATGATGGATAGATTATGCGTAAGATATGAATCTTAAAGGTGATGATCTAAATCATAAGATCCACAATCGAAGGAATAAATTTGGGTGCTTTTTTCATGCTAAGATTGTTATGTTGTCTACATCCCTCACAGGAGATAGCTTGTCTTGGTCATCAAAGTAGGACTCCATGAGTAGAAACATTGGTACATTGTCATAAGTGATAATGTATTAGATCGGGACAAAAAGTTGAATTGATTTGGTTAATAATTTTGTTTGTTCAAAGCAATTCACTTTAGACAATCATATGCATTGTATCTTAATCCTGAAATGACTAATGGGCTCGTATTCTTGACTTATGTCTTTTGATTTAGTAGAGGATGACATTCTAATTTAATGATGGTTTGTATACTAGTATGTTAGAGGCATGGTTCTTGATTCACAGAGACTCGTTATTCATAAATATGAAATCCATAGCTCCTTTTGTAGAGTTAATGATATTCTATTATATGCATTATTCTATCATTGGAATATTGAAGTACTCAACTATTTGAATACATGTGTAGCTGAATGGTATAATATCTATGGATAGTAAGTACTCCAATGGTGTGATAATGGAATGTAAGATAAAAATAACCAGGAAGGTAAAACAGAATTTATCCTTAAACCGATTATGAATATCCTATGGAGATGTGACACATTATGATATGACAGTTAGCTTATTGGAGCTTTGTAATTTTATATAGTTTGAGAGTGCAGCTCTAAGCTTTTAGTGGAATAGCGTTAGAGTTGATAATTATAAAATATGTATCTGTAATATTGTATTTTAAAATTATAGCAGCTTGATCTATATATGTCCATCGGGTCCCCTTTGCTAGCCCATAATAAATCATGTAATGATATGGCGTGTTTTTCCTACGTATTGGTGACTTATGTTAAATTATTAGTTGGCCAAAATTTGAGTTAATTGAATTTAATAATTCATATTAGTTTATCGATTGAATTAATTTTGTGAATTAATTCAAGATTAACACGTTGAATTATTTAGATGAAATTTTATTTATATGAGTTTATCTGTATATGACTATTTTAATTAGATAACTTTTCTATAAGGTTACTTGAATTGAAGTTGAGGCTCTATAAAGAATACTCGGGTCAAATAAGATAGGATTTATCTATTGGAAACAATGTGCGCAGCGGAATTTTTAAAAATTTCCATCAGAGTAATTTCCAAAACACATGTTTGACATGTTATATATATAAATTAGACAGATCTTACTAACCTCAGTGTGTTGAAGAACCTCCACAACCTGTGTAGAGAAGTAACGTTCCAGAAGAGCCTCAACCAACTGGTCTTCTTTGCTATTCTTTGTCCACAACCGGAGTGAGTGTGGGTTCACACGTACAGCTCTTCCACCGGTGACTCTCCTTCTAACCAATAGAGAGAACCCAAAGCTAGTGCTCGTGATTTGTGAACAAAAGCTCTCAGGGAGTTTTCTGATGCTCACTAGAAGAGTATCACTCTTAATCTCTCAAATTGATCTCTATTGATCTGAGTAAATCATGAGACTCACTCCCTTTTTATAGCTATTGGTCCTGAGGTCAGTCCATATCAGATTAGGTCTCAAAAACTCAAAACAGAATCAAGTTCAGATCAATATCTGAGAAGATCTGCGGGAAAACGTGTAATCTTATCTCTTACTGATCGACAGGCCGAACAGGTCCCATCGGCTGGCCGAACACATCATCTGGCAGGCCGAACTCCAGAGAAAAAATCTCCGCAAATCTTTTATTTTCCACCCGAGATTCTAAAGGATAAAGTCTCAGTTTTGATTCAAATAACCCAATAGAGAAGTTATCTGATCAAAACAAACTTTATCAAGATAATCTCTAAGAAAATAAATCAATTCACAATAATTCTACAAGTTTATCTTGTTCTAATTTGTCCAAAATTAAAACAACCGATAAACAGACAAGAATTATCTGATCGCAATAATTCAACAGGTTTATCTTGAACTAATTTCTTACAAAATTAATTCAACCGATAAACAGACATGAATTATTTTATTCTTACAAAGTTTAAACCAATCTGATAAATCCGACATAAGTCACCAATTATTGAAAAAGCACGCCGTGTCGTTACAGGACTTTGTGAGCTAGCAAAGGGGACCAAAATGGACCTATAAAGTTCAAGCTCATGATAATTATGAAACCCAATATCCCAGATATACATTTCACAATTATCAACTCCAACGCTACTCCACTAAAAGCTTGGAGCTGTACTCTCGAACTTTATAGAATTAAGAAGCTCATGTAGCTAAGTCTCCATGACATATCATAGTTTATCGCATCCCCATATGATCATCCATAATCGGCTTAAGGACAAGTTCTATCTTACCTTCCCGATTATTTTTATCTTACGTTCCATTGTCTCACCATTAGAAAACTTACCATCCAAAGATAGTATACCATTTGGTTACACCTATGTATCTAAATGGTTGAGCGCTCTAGTTTTTCAATTACAGGACAACGCATATAAGAGGATATCATTACTCCTAAAGAGGAGCTATGGATTCCATATCTATGAATAACAAGTCTACGCTATCAAGAGTCATGCCTTCAACGTACCGGTGTGCATACCACTATAGAGATGTGAGTGTCACCCTTTGGCACATCAAAAGACACAAGTCGAGACAACGGGCCCACTATTCATCTCAGGATTAAGATACAATACAAATGACTATCTAAAGTGAATTGATTTTCTGAGACAGAATTATTAATCCAAATCAATTCACTTTATGTCCCGATCCAACACATCGTCACCTATGACAACGTGCCAATGTTTCTATTCATGGAGTCCAACTCCGATGGCCAAGACAAACCATCTCCCAAAGGGATATAGACAACATAACAATCTTTACATGAATAAAGTGCCCAACTTTATTCCCTCGATTTCGGATCATATGTTTTAGACCATCACCTTAAGAATCATGTCTTTTGCATAATCATCCCATCATATGCCCAATTCTTAAGGTTTAGACTGACAGTCTCAGACTACTGTTTGCTTATCATACATTCAATGAATATGAACGTAAAGAGGACAAGATTTGGTCTATATAAATGAATAAATTCTTTATTGATAAAAATATCTCCAAAAACGTATTACATTTTTACTCCTTAGGGCATACATGTCTAACAATCTCCCACTTGCACTAAGTGAGTAAATGCAACAAATTTCGCATCCCCATAGCTTCCACACGCCTTTCGAAGACTCTCCCAGTAAGTGTCTTCGTAAATGGATCAGCTAAATTGTCCTCTGACGCGATCTTGCACACCATGACATGCCCGCCCTCAACGAAGTCCTGTATCACATGATACTTCCGATCAATATGCTTACTCTTCTTGTGAAATCTTGATTCCTTAGCAATAGCTACCGCCGTACTGTTATCACAGTACAGTGATACTGCTTTATCCATACTAAGAACTACCTCAAGATCCCCAAGGAACTTCCGGAGCCACACTGCTTCTTTCGAAGCATCACTAGCCGCCACATACTCGGCTTCCATCGTTGAATCCAAAGTGCAATCTTGCTTCGCACTTCTCCAACTGATGGCACCGCCATCCAGAGTAAACACAAACCCCGAAGTCGATTTCCTAGAGTCCAGACAGGATTGAAAATCTGAATTAGTGTATCCTAGAGGAGTTAAATCCTCACCCGAATACACTAGCATATACCCTTGAGTCCTTCTCAGGTACTTAAAAATATGCTTTATCGCAACCCAATGGTTCGGTCTTGGATCTGCCTGAAATCGACTTACAATCCCGACCGCATAGCTAATATCCGGTCGTGTGCAAAGCATGACATACATGAGACTACCCACTGTCGAAGCATAAGGCACCTTCTTCATGTATTTTCTTTCTTCATAAGACTTTGGAGAGTCTTTCTTAGAAAGAGTAATTCCAGACCTAGATGGTTGCCCACTTTCTTGGAATCCTGCATTGCAAACCTCCTGAGAATTTTATCTATGTAGCCAGCCTGAGACAAAGCTATCATTTTGTTCTTCCTATCCCGAAAGATCTGGATACCGAGAACAAAATTAGCTTCACCTAAGTCCTTCATGTCAAACTGCTTGGTCAACCATAATTTGACTGATGACAACGCCCCAAACGTCATTACCAATTAGCAGAATGTCATCTACATAGAGCAGTAGAAAAACCACCTTTCCATCCTTAATGCGTTTGTAAACACATGGTTTATCCACGTTTTGTGAGAAGCCATAAGTCTTGATCACTTGATCAAATCTTATGTTCCAAGAATGAGAAGTCTGCTTAAGTCCATAAATAGACTTTAGCAGCTTACAAACCTTACCCTCTTGACCCATGACCTTGAACCCGTCTGGTTGTTCCATATAAATGGTCTCATCAAGATAGCCATTCAGAAAAGTCATCTTGACATCCATCTGCCAAATCTCATGGTCGAGAGCGGCAGCTATGGACAAGAGAATCCGGATGGACTTAAGCATGGCTACAGGCAAAAAGGTTTCCTCATAATCAATTCCTTCCTTTTGCTTATAACCCTTAGCTATCAGTCTAGCCTTAAAGGTTTTGACCTTTCCATCCACTCCTCTTTTCCTCTTGTAGATCCACCTACACCCTATGGGTTTTACCCCTTCGGGAAGATCCACAAGCTCCTAGACCCGATTAGTCTCCATAAACTTCATCTCTATGTTCATGACCTCTGTCTAGAGTATTGAATCAATATCCTCTATAGCTTCTGCGTAAGTATAAGGATCCCTGTCATGTTCATCTGGTTCAGCCAAGAAGACCTCCCCATTGAACATATACCTCTCAGGTTGACGCTCGATCCTCCCACTACGCCGAAGCCCTTGAGGTTGTTGTTCTGGTTTGTTTGGTTTTTCTACACCAATCGGAATGGTTTTGTTCGAAACCTCTGGAGTGAAGGAATCATCCCTTAACTCCTCAAGCACCACTTTGCTTTGAGGTTTAAAGTCGTCCATGTAACTCTTCTCAAGGAAAGTTGCATTAGTTGAAACCACGACTTTATTTTCCTTTGGGTTATAAAATTAACCCCTTTAGTCCCTTTTGGATATCCTACAAACACGCAAACTTCCAAACGTGCTTCTAACTGATTCGGATCCTTAAACAGGACATGAGCCGGACATCCCCATATGCAAATATGGTTTAAGGATGTCTTCCATCTTGTCCACAACTCGTGAGGAGTTTTAGGGACCGATTTTGAAGGCACATTGTTCAAAAGATAACATGCGGTTTGTAGTGCATATCCCCAAAAGGATAAAGGCAATGATGAATAACTCATCATGGACCGAATCATGTCCAACAAAGTCCTATTCCTTCTCTTCGCTATGCCATTCTGCTGCGGAGTGCCCGACGCAGTCAAATAGGATAAAATCCCATTCTCTAACAAGTGTCCCAAGAACTCATCAGAAATGTATTCTCCACCTCGATCAGATCGAAGTGCCTTTATGGGTCTACCCAATTGCTTTTCCACTTCAGCCTGAAACTCCCTGAACTTATCATAAGTTTTGCTTTTGTGGTGCATCAAGTTCACATGCCCATATCTTGAGTAATCGTCAATAAAAGTGACAAAGTACTTATACCCTCCTCGTGCCCGGATGTTCATCGGTCCGCAAACATCACTATGCACAAGTTCTAGAACCCCTTCGGCCCTATTGCCCTTAGACCGATATGGTCTTTTGGTCATTTTACCCTCCAAACAAGACTCACATTGAGGTATAGATTCCACCTTTAAGTGATTTAAAGGTCCATCCCTTACCAACCTTTGAATCCTATTCAGGTTAATATAGCCAAGGCGTAAATGCCAAAGATAAGTCTTATTAGAGTGAGAGGTTTTAAGTCTTTTTGAGTCATTATCATTTATCTCAGCATTAAGCAATAAGTCCATCTTAGGTTTGATAAAATATAGATTATTTTGCATCCATCTAGAACAGATAAAAGATTTGTTTTTACAAATCACCATTTTTCATTAAAAGATACCATGTAGGAGTCTTTAAATAAAGAAGATACAGAAATTAAATTCCTTTTAAATTTAGGAACATAAAAACAATCTCGCAAAATTAAATTCCTATAATTATCAAAGTAAAGATGGACATCTCCCACTGCTTCCGCTGAGACCAAGGATCCATCGCCCATTCGAAGCGTTAAGTCTTCATGTAGCAGACTTCTCGTTTCTTTGAATCCTTGTAGAGAAACACAAACATGATTAGTTGCACCGGAATCTATGACCCAGATGTCACTGGATTCCTCAACCAAACAAGTTTCTAAATATAGAAGATCACACCTACCTCCCTTGGAAAGGAAGTCCTTGCTATGCTTCTTTATATGCCTGACCTTACCGTAGAAGAAGCACTTAAGCTTCTTTGGGTTCTTCTTCTTCTTCTTGCTCTTGGTAGCAGCAGGAATAGAAGACTTCCCGTTCTTGGCCCGCTGCTTCTTTCCATTCCCAGAGTTAGGATTGGAACCATAAGCAGCTGCCACGTTGGCCTCACCACCAGTAGGAGACTCCCTAATCAGCAATTCGAACTCCTGTAATCGTTTCATCAGTTCTGTCAAGGTCATATCCCGTCTATTACTTAAATTAAAAGTAGCTCTAAACGGAATAAATTCCTTAGACAGAGTCTTAAAGACCATAGTCATCTAAGTTTCAGCATCGATGTTGGCTCCATTAGTTTGAACCTCAGCGAGGTAACCCATGACCAACATCATGTGCTCCTTTATAGATGTCTCTGGTCTCTGTCTATAGTTTAAGATTTTTCGAAGCACCCCTTGCCGCTTTGTTATGGCCTGGCCTCCAAACATATCCTCAAGATTATCCAAGATCTGCTTCACAGTCTCATAATCCTGATGTTGAGCTTGCAGCACGTTGTTCATGCTAGCCATGACATTGTAGCGGGCTTGATCATTAGCATCTTTCCAGCAATCGTACGCTTAGAATTGCTCATTACTTGAGTCTCCCATAGGCTTGGGAGGACAAGGGGTTGTTAGTACATATTTCAGTTTCTCAAAGGATAGGACGATGTCCAGGTTCCATTTCCAATCGTTATAATTCTCACCGGTTAATTGGTTTTTGTCAAGTATCGATGATAAAGCGTTTTTAGACATTTTCAATCTACAATAAAGAATCATATACCAAACATAGGCAAACATATATAATAATTTAGTAAGATAACACAATCATGTAAAATCATACAAATGTGTTTATGTGTCAAAACCTTGAAAATATCACAACCTTACAACGATAATTCCCAACTCAGAATTCAACAAGCTCCTAGGGGAGTCATGCCAAATTCAATCAGGAACACAGATCCCCTCCTGATTAATATATGCCATCCAGGACCCGTATGATCCAACATATACTAATAATCATTTCTTTGGCCATTAATTTTATTAACAGAGCTCCTAGGGGAGGTTAATAATAAAATTAACGTGAGTGTATAACCACCGTTTCAATATTTTATCCATGATTTATAATCACCACCTAGGGGTGTGCAACAATAAATCATACTAAAATACCTTATCCTTTCAGAGATCCAATCTGATACATGATAGAAATCCCTTCCTAGGGGTCAGGATCATCATGTTCTTCCTATAGACCAACGATGGAGGCCTTAGGTCCTTTCTTCGAAAACCTTCTCCCACTCAATCTTTTGAAGTTAAGGTTTTATTTTAAAATTATGCATGAACAATTTTAATATAAGCGGCACTCCCTATTCTATATGACTTGTTATCAATATACATGGTAACTCATATTATAATGCAGACAAGCAAAGCAATCAAGCAAAGCTACAAGCAAAATAATAATTACCGTAATATTATGGTTCAACCCTAGAGAATAAAAAACTAAGATTACAAGAGAATAATCGAGACATTTATTGATTCTTCATCCTTGAATCCTCAAGCAGTATACTTCTTCATGTAATATCCATCTTCAAGTCTTCAATCCCGTATGAATCGAATACTTCATATTTCCGGTCATATCCAAATTTAATGTTTCTCAGAATCGTCTCAAAAATAAAATTAAAACTGCACCAGAAAAATTGCATCTTTTTTGGACACTTGGCAGCTCTCGGTCGACAGGCTGATCATGAAGGTTCAGCCTGCCGGCAGAGCACCAAAATTTTTGCCCCACTGTCGACCTGCTGGAGCACACGTCCAGCCTGTCGATCTGTGATCTTCGGCCTGCCGAACTGTGAGGTTCGGCATGCCGACCGAGCAGAAAACCCTCATTCCAGAAAATACAATTTTAATGCAATTCATCAATTTTATTTTCAACAATTCAAAAACATAAAATTAGAGACTCAGGAAATACCTGGAGGCGCCATCATCAATCTTTAAGATCCGACTTCTCGTTCCGTCTTCTCCGAATAATTATTTAATTACAAAATTCTTACAAATTAAAAATTAAATAACAATTCTTAGACGGAGATGATAGTCCGCCATCTAATTACATGAAAAACCTAGATACACATTCTAACCTCTAAGGAACCATAATCGGTATGAATTAATTAATAAATAATTAAACAACGATTTAATCAACCATAATTAATTAATAAACATTTACCACATAATCCATGACAACATATATATTATATAGAAACCTAGAGTGCCATCTCTCTATAAAATTCAATTCAAGCATATGAGAGATTAAGGTCACAAAATTTATGCATATAACATGATCACAAACTTGCAAATTTATGTAAAAACCTCGGTTCTGATACCAATTGTTGGAAACAAAGTGTACAATGAAATTTTTAAAAATTCCCATCAGAGTAATTTCTAAAACACAAGTTTGACATGTTATATATATAAATTAGATAGATCTTACTAACCTCAGTGTGCTGAAGAACCTCCGCAACCTGTGTAGAGAAGTAACATTCCAGAAGAGCCTCAACCAACTGGTTTTCTTTACTATTCTCTATCCACAACCGGAGTGAGTGTGGGCTCACACGTACAGCTCTTCCACCAGTGACTCTCCTTCCAACCAATAGAGAGAACCCAAAGCTAGTGCTCATGATTTGTGAACAAAAGCTCTCAGGGAGTTTTCTGATGCTCACTAGAAGAGTATCACTTTTAATCTCTCAAATTGATCTCTATTGATCTGAGTAAATCATGAGACTCACTCCCTTTTTATAGCTATTGGTCATGGGGTCAGTCCATATCAGATTAGGTCTCAAAAACTCGAAACAGAATCAAGTTCGGATCAATATCTGATAAGATCCACAAAAAAATGTGTAATCTTATCTCTCGCTTGATCGGTAGGCCAAATAGGCCTCATCAACAAGTCAAACACATCATCCGGCAGGCCAAACGCTCGAGAAAAAATCTCCACGGATCTTTTATTTTCCACCCAAGATTCTAAAGGATAAAGTCTCAGTTTTGATTCAAATAACCCAATAGAGAAGTTATCTGATCAAAACAAACTTTATCAAGATAATCTCTAAGAAAATAAATCAATTCACAATAATTCTACAAGTTTATCTTGTTCTAATTTGTCCAAAATTAAAACAACCGATAAACAGACAAGAATTATCTGATCGCAATAATTCAGCAGGTTTATCTTGAACTAATTTCTTACAAAATTAATTCAACTGATGAATTATTTGATTCTTACAAATTTTAAACCAATCTGATAAATCCGACATAAGTCATCAATTATTGGAAAAGCACGCCCTGTCATTACAGAACTTTGTGAGCTAGCAAAGGGGACCAAAATGGACCTATAAAGTTTAAGCTCATGATAATTATGAAATCCAATATCCCAGATATACATTTCACAATTATCAACTCCAACGCTACTCCACTAAAAGCTTGGAGCTGCACTCTCGAACTTTATAGAATTACGAAGCTCGTGTAGCTAAGTCTCCATGACATATCATAGTGTATCACATCCCTATATGATCATCCATAATCGGCTTAAGGACAAGTTATGTCTTACCTTCCTGATTATTTTTATCTTACGTTCCATTGTCTCACCATTAGAAAACTTACTATCCAAAGATAGTATACCATTTGGTTACACCTATGTATCCAAATGGTTGAGCGCTCTAGTTTTTCAATTACAGGACAACGCATATAAGAGGATATCATTACTCCTAAAGAGGAGCTATGGATTCCATATCTATGAATAACAAGTCTACACTATCAAGAGTCATGCCTCCAACGTACCGATATGCATACCACTATAGAGATGTGGGTGTCACCCTTTGGCACATCAAACGACACAAGTCGAGACAACGGGCCCTACTATTCATTCAGGATTAAGATACAATACAAATGACTGTCTAAAGTGAGTCGATTTGCCGAGACAGAATTATTAATCCAAATCAATTCACTTTATGTCCCGATCCAACACATCATCACCTATGACAACGTGCCAATGTTTCTATTCACGAAGTCCAACTCCGATGGCCAAGACAAACTATCTCCCAAAGGGATATAGGCAACATAACAATCTTTACATGAATAAAGTGCCCAACTTTATTCCCTTGATTGCGGATCATATGTTTTAGACCGTCACCTTAAGAATCGTGTTTTCCGCATAATCATCCCATCATATGCCCAATTCTTAAGGTTTAGATTGACAGTCTCAGACTATTGTTTGCTTATCATACATTCAACGAATATGAACGTAAAGAGGACAAGATTTGGTATATATAAATGAATAAATTCTTTATTGATAAAAATGTCTCCAAAAACGTATTACATTTTTACTCCTTAGGGCATACATGTCTAACATTATCCAATTCATTGAGATTGGATCAATCAGATCAACTTAAAGAGTTTGAATTTGGTTCGAACATTGAGATCACGACAACGCAAATGATCACGCATTTATATCGTAGTCAACCATGGCGCTTAAAGTCAAAAATGCGTTTATGCATTTTTTAGTTAGATGTTGATCTAAACTCGAATTTTGAGGCCTAATCTGATAAGGTTTAGCCCTAAATTTGGCAACTATAAATCATTGGTGAGTTTTCTTTGTTATTCAGACCATTTGAGAAGCATAAAGTGAGTAATTTAGTGAAAGAAACTCTAAAACACCCTAAGAACTATTGTTCAACATCAAGAATCTTAGCTCGAGGTATTCTTAAGTGGTTGGAAAGAGAGTCACTGGAGGAAAAAGTATACAATGTGCGATCACCCGCACTCCGATCATAGATAAGGAATTGTAAAAAGACTAATTGGTTGAAGTTCTTCTAGAATGTTCTTTCTAGAACATCTAACCACAAATTGGAGCCATTATGAGTCATATTCAAGCTCAACATGGTGATCATCTCAAATGAAGTAGAGAGATTAAATTTGGATACAATTTCAAACTTTTGTCTTATTAGAGAGATTAATAAAGTTTGATAAATAGATAAATTCAGATTATATCATATCCAATAAAATACATAAAATATGACAATTAAATACGACTTCATAAAAAGAATCCCATAAATATGGGGCCCATTTGGTAGTGTTTTCAAAATAAGTAAAAATAGTTTGTTTGGAAAAATACAAATTTTTTGAGAATTATGTTGAAAGTATTTTTGAAATTATTGCCTCAAAAAACATGTAAAAACATTTCTAAAAATTCTCAAAACAATACCAAACGAGGCCATAATATCTTTTCATACCCTATCAAAGTTTTTTTGGAGTTAAATTCATTAGAGGTCCTTAGAATTTTTTTCTCTTTTGAAATTTAGTTCATGTACTCAAAAGTATTTTAACTTAACCCTTGGACTCTTTTCTTGTCTCAAATTTAGTCTCTTAGTTACCCTCTGCTAATTTTTTTGATGAAAAAAGTTAACACATTGGTATTTAAGTTATAAACATATCATTTATTGCAAAAAAGAAAAGGAAAAAAAAAAATCAAAGTCAAATTCACTTCATAAAAAGTCCATATACCTAAATTCATCAATATTAAGCAAAATAAAACAAACTTGTCCATGATCAAGTTTTCCCCTAAACCAAAGAAGACTAGAAAGCTTGTCCATAATCATGTTTCATGTTTCCTCCAAAGTAAAAAGGCTAAAGAAATGTCCATACTCAGTTTTTCCCCCTCAAAAACAAAATGCCTAAAGAACATGCCCCTTATCAAGTTTAATCCAACAAAGAAAGAAAGAAAGAAGCACGAAATGCGACTCAACACAAAGAAGCATGTTTGATATTTCTTTTGAATTGATAAATTGATGTATTGAATTCACAAAGGGACAAAAGTCTAGCTACACATTTTATCATAACAAAACAAAAGCCTAAAGCTTATCAGCAATTACCAATAAAAAACCATAATCAAAGAGAGAAGGGGAGAGAGAGAGAGATCTTAAAGCTTAAACAAAGTACAAATTTTAAAGGAAAAATAAAATATATCACCCAGTTACTTAGAACAGAATTTGCTCTCATGGTTCATTAGATATAAGATGGGGCTTTTTCACAATTTTTTCTTTTTCTATTTTTTTCTTTGTTCACTGGGTTTATAGTAGCCTTTGGGGTTTAAAGGCATAAAAGGTCTACAGTGACCATTTGGCTTTTTTGGACAAATTAGGAGAGTGCCTATTCACTTAAGATGAAATTACAAAAATTACCTACTTTTCCATCTAAAATTTAATAAAATTTAATTGAGGGACAAAATTTAAGACAAAAAAAGTTCAAGGGTTAAGTTAAAATACTTTTGAGTGCATAGCCCAATTTTAGAAAGAGAACAAAACTCAAGTACTTTTCATAAAGTTAGCTCTTTTTTTTTTTATATTCAAAAGTGGTTTCATGGCAGGAAAAAAAACAAAGAGAAAATTATATAAGTCATTTAAAAAGTTCCTAGGGAATTCAGTCATACGCGAGCAAAAATACGAGTAGTTAGATAAAATATTATTTCCATTTTAATGATATAGATTTTATTCCCCTAAATTAGAAAAAAAAAATGGTCATTTACCAAAAACACCTGAAAAGGAGGTCATTCAGGAACACTTTTTTTTTTTTTTTGCTAAGTTTTGTAAATTTAATAAATAATAGAAAAAAGTATTTAAGGATATTATTATTATCTGAACTTACTAATGTAGGACATATTTAAAAGGATATATCTATCATTTTACAAGGATGATTAGCCAAAAAAAAAAAGAAAGAAAAAATGCACAAAAGCTTATGAATTAATTATAAAACTATACCTCTTGTCTTACTTATTTCTCTTTATCTCTCTTTTTTCTGAAACTACAAAAATATTTTTTGAATTTGAAAAGCTTGTTTCAATTTTATCCCTTGTAGGCTTTTTTGACTAAATAAACGAGGAGATAAAAAAAAAAAGAAGATAACCTTAAGTAGATCGAGTTTGTTTCTAAAATATATTTTTCATTTTGAGAATTTTTTCTTAAAAAATATTTTTCCATTTAAAAGTCTATAAAACTTAAGGTATCTTTTTTCTAAAATAAGATGGCTTTTTTTTAAGATTTTTTATTTTTTAAATTTATATAATATTTTTCATAAATGTTTAAAGATAGTTATATTGCTTGGCCCCTTTTCTTCATTCATAGGGATGGGATAGAAACTAATTTTTTAAATTCAAAAGATACTTTGTAGTATTTAAAATAGAAGGATTAACCCAAAAGGCTTATTGAAAAAAAAAAAAAAAAACCAATTAAGCCCAAAAGAAAACTTATTTCTACAATTACAAATGTACAAGGGAAACCCAAATAGAAGGTGGCTATTCCAAACCTGTAAGTGTGTGTGAGAAAATTGCCTCCATCCAGTTTTCATATTCTCTGCAAGGTCCAAGTCTTGGGTCTTAACTTTTATGATACGATATGCTTGATCTTATGATGTGCTTCCGCATTTATTTACATTCAATTTGTCCCATCTAACTTATTCCAAAAAATAATAATAATAAAAGAAAAAGAAGTGCACCTGATATTGAAAAATTGTTTTTTTTTTTTTAACAAATTAGAAAATGTGGATTGTGAATTTCTCATAGTAAAAACTAATTTCACAAAAGTTCAACAGTTCTGGATATTTAGACCATAAACAAAACTGATCAAATGCTTTTCTATAATTGTCGATTCCTAAGCCATTTAAATCCACTTCTTGCTTCGAATCCTTGGTAAAATTGGTTGTTGCTGAAGGATTAATTTGTTGTTCATTACATATAGGCCAACGATTACCCTATATCACCATGGGCCTCTAATCTTTTTGCTACTTTGCTATTGAATAATACAAATAACCATATAATAAGAAACAAATGTAGAAGACCCAATTGAATTACCTTTCGAAGAACGGAGAGCTGTCTTGATAGGCTCTCCTAATTCCGGTCCCATTTACAATAATTTGCCACGTGTCCTTGAAGGTGAACTCCAATTGAACTCTAATTTTGTACGTAAAATGCCATATTGATAAAACTAGTTTCTCTTTCTTCTAACAGAGGTAAAATTCCTTAATTCACATAGTTAATGGCAATGTCCAAAATTTACCATAATGATTTTTTGTATTTCGTCCTGAAGAGGATTTTTATCTTTCTTCTTTTTTTTGGTTAATCACAATTATATACCTTCAGTTTCAATTATTTTTTAATTTGTTTTTCCATTTTTAGAAACTACAAACGTATCATTTAAATTTAAAGGATACCTTTGTAATTTCTTGAAACAATAATATTAGAGTTTTTTTTTTTCCAATTGTTTGACTAAGAGTCAGCTGCATTCCTCAATTTTTTAATTTGTTTATAGTTTTTTTTTTCTTTTTTTATGTTGCTAAAGTTGATGACAAATTCTTTAACAAAATTACCAACTCTGTCATGACAATTAAGACGAATTCAGTCTTTTTAATCTTTTCTCAATGAAAATATTCGTAACATATTTTCAAATTTAACTTTAAAAAAAAAAGTTCAAATAAATCTTATATCAAAATAAAGATGTTCAACCTCTTTCAACCAACATAGAGCTTCACACGTACGTAGCAGAGCTTGACACATACGTAGCACGTAGCCCTAACTAGTAATAAGAAAAAGTGGCAGATGGTCGTTCACGTGGCCCAAAAATATTACATGTTAAACGAAGAAAATCTCAGACAATATCAACATGTTTATAAATCACACCTACTGCCAAACTTTCATTGAAAGTAAAGCCACCCGTCTCGAGAACTTCAACTGGTTCAGGAGAGAAGCCCAATCACAGTCAACTTCGCGGTAAAATGGCAAGCAACGGAAACCATTCAGCTGAAAGGTATCAAAATCACCTGCTCATGAACTTCCATTTCTTTGTTTCCATTTTTACTATTTAGTCCCGAACCACACGAGGAGAGACAGCAGATCTTATTGTCAGATTCCAATAGTTTACTAATGCAAGACCTTGTTAGTGGTTTGCACTACATAGTGGTGTATCTACTTGAGGCGGGGCAGATAGCTACCCCAACAAAAATTTGTGATTTTTTCCGTATAACTCCCCTCTCAGCTTGGATTATTTGTCCAAAAAGGTCCGCTCTCAGCCATTCCACATGCTGTTTTGTCCTCATTGAGATCCTTTTGTTGTATGAATGCCCTACTTAACTTTACATTTCAAAAAAAAAAAAGTGAAAAAGATAGTCTTTCAAACCAGCTCATAAAGCGATTTTATTTGGCTTCGCAAAACATTTACAAGGGGTTTTCAACATTACGAGTCATCTTTTGTGGCCCATTGTATCTCTTGCAGAGCTCCACAACTCTTTTTTTTTTTTTTTTTTTAACCTAGTCTGGATAGGCAAACAAATATATCATAATTTAGATAGATGGTTAGTAAGCGTAAGAAATCCAGGTTTGCAAGGACAGTTATTTCTTTGAGTAGGTATGCAGTGGTTACAGGGGCAAACAAGGGAATAGGCTTTGAGACTGTGAGGCAGCTGAGCTCCAAGGGCGTTACTGTGATCTTAACTGCTAGAGATGAAAAGAGAGGAAGAGCTGCCACATCATTGCTACAAGATCAATTTGGTATTTCTGCCGACCGCGTCGTTTTTCATCAACTCAATGTTTTGGACCCTCACAGTGTTCAGGCTCTGGCTGACTTCATTAGGGAAAAATTTAGAAGGCTTGATATCTTAGTAAACTGATTAGTACTTGTGTTTGGATTAATGTTTGTTTTGGACTTTTCACTATTGTACAAATGACTTAGTTATATTCATTGAATAGAAAATCTAGTTGGGATTTAGAGATATGGTTTATGTTTGGAAAATTCTTTTCACCAATGAAAATAAAGAAATTGCATTTTTTGCGTGATTTGCGTTGGAAATTATAATATGCATTTAGTTGACTAAAAAAAAAGAGTCCCCATTTGTCACATATCTATGGTTCTCTAAGAAATCTTTTTGTTTACTGTCTTGAATTTATCGATTTGAGCGCAACAATTACTTTTAACAGTGTGATTAAGCTTCGAATTACTACACCATCAACTTTTAGTGAATTACACTGAGTGAATTGTTCCATGTCCACAGGTTAATAATGCTAGAGCTTCTGGTGTTGTAGTTGATGTGGATGGCTTGAGGGCATTAAATATAGATCCAGCAGATTGGGTAAGCTAAGCAAATGTTACATGTTTGCACATGAATATACTATATACATCTGTGTATATGTCTGCGTGTGTATGTAGAATTGTAACAATATTGCTGGTGTAGCTTGCTGGGAAAGTCACCCACTTGGTTCAAGGCGTGATTATGCAAACATATGAGAAGGCAGAAGAGTGCTTGAATACCAATTACTATGGCGTCAAAAGAGTTACAGAAGCTCTGCTTCCTCTTTTGTAGCTTTCCCCTAGAGGAGCAAGGATAGTGAATATCTCCTCTCTCATAAGTGAGCCCAGGGTTGGTCACCACTTTCTCAACCACCATCCCAGGCATGATCATGATCATGATCTCAGGTGTATGATGCTCCCAGCTTATAGCATTTCCAAGGTCACTCTAAACGCTTACACTAGAATTCTGGCTAGAAAGTATCCAAATATGAACACCAATTGTGTGCACCCTGGCTATGGCAATACGGACCTGAATTGGCATAGAGGCACATTAACTGTTGAAGAGGGCCCTAGAGGCCCAGTTATGCTGGCTCTTTTACCTGATGGGGGTGTTAGAACAAAATATTGTGATGCAAACTTTCATCACCTAAGATCATTCATGTCAAATCACCAAGAATATTAACAAGATACGGAAGCTAACCTAAATCTATGGATTGAATGTGATTCCTGAGTCTGTAGGATAAGGATCTTCTAAGTCTGATACATAAGTCCTCCTTCACAGTTTGCCTTTATAATTTCTTTGTAGATAGGAACAGAAAAATAGCTTATGTACTGACTTGGGGACCACAACCCATTTATATAACTACTAAACCTTAATAGTTATCTTTAATTACCAATTTAGCCTATCATAAAATTAGTAATTATATTTTAGTCTCTAAACATAGGAGGCCACACTTAATGATGCATTAAAAGCCCAAAACCCAAATTGATTACTTTTAATTGGGCATCCTTATCTGATAGCCTTTAATGCACATTTATTTAATATATTAGCCCATATATTGGATTTAGTTCCAACAATCTCTCACTTGGGTTGTATATGAAACTTTATAAATGTGAATTATACCTTATGAGCTCATGAATTTTGCAATCAAAACTTTATGCATCTCAACAATCTTATCTATTAACCATATCAATATAGGACCAAAGCGACTTTTGTTACATATGTCGTACCCATCAATGATCATATATACCAATACAACTAATGATAAGATCAAGCATGGATGTGTAGCATGGAAATTTCATGCAATGTGATCTTAACATGCCTATTTCTAACTAGACTACCTAAAAACCTTAGTGAGATCAAACCATACCAAAATTAGAGTGAGTAAACCGAAAACTTTATTTCTATAGAAAATAACCTTAAAATATTCATAAATTGAAATAACTGAAAATATGTTTATATCATAAAAACATCTAAAATTACAAACATAACTAAAACTGAATATCCTGAAATGATATGACACGCATACAAGCAGTGTGCTCATGAAACATTTTGGGTGGCAATCACTTAGTAAGCGGATCCGTAATCATGGAGTTTGTACTGATGTGTTCTATAGACAGCTGTCCACTCTAAACTCTTTCTTTCACAACTAGAAACTTGATCTCTATATGTTTTGACTTTGTCGAGCTTCTATTGTTGTTGGAATATAAAATTACTGACTTATTGTCACAAAATAACTTGAGTGGTCTTTGAATATTGTCCACTATGTGCAGCCCCGTGACAAAATTTTGCAACCATATTTCATGCACTACTACAAACTGTGGATTCCATGACGGTTTATAACCGTCGTGAAAAAATTTCATGACGGTCAAAAAACCGTCTTGAAAGCTTCAATCGTGGTACAATGTAGAGTTTTCACGACAGTTTTTTTACCGTCGTGTAATACAAAAATTGACGCGATAAGAGGTAAAATAGGGTGGGATTCCACGACGGTTTCACAAATAACCATAGTAGAAAGTGGGGATTCCACGATAGTTTTTTGTGAAACTGTCGTGGAAAGGGGGGATTCCATGATGGTTTCGTGAAAAACCATCGTGGAATCCCCCCATTTCCACAACGGTTTCACGAAAAACCATAGTGGAATCCCACCATTTCCACGACGGTTTCTTGAAAACCGTAGTGGAAAGTCTTCCACAATGGTTTTTCGTGAAACCATCGTGGAAAATTGGTATTCCCCCCCAAAAAAATTCGCCAGAAATTTTTGTTTTCCCACGGGATGGCCAATACCATGTGTTATCCATTACAACAAGGCCCTGATTGCATACAAAAATTAGAGTATATTGAAATTTCTAGGTATTTACAAGATCATTTACATTTGAGCTATTTTCAGCAATTATTTATCTACTATCTCCATCTATCTATCTAAAGAGCACATACCTATTTACAAATTATATCCACTCTAATCTAACTTCATGTATATCCGTATGTATATAAAAATCCTTTTTTCCTAAGGCTTGTATACCACTTGTAATTATATCTCGCATGAAACGTAGAATAAAAAAACCACATTCTACATTTCCTTGTTGTCTTGGACACTTACGTTTGGAATATAGTGTTCCGTTCGGTCGGTTTGTGACACCGCTTGAAGCTTGAAGCTTGCAATCATTAAGTGCCCTAACAATGTGTCATTTTTAAATGAATTAATAGACGATACAAATATATGGGACTAAAAACATTTAATTTAAATTTATAAGAGAATATTAATACTTACAATCTCGTGATTGATATAAAATCCTCACGTGGTGGGTGTCCGAGGGGGTCAAACCAATATATTTGGTCCTCCCATCGCGAAATAAGTCCCAACATCCAATGTTCTCCAACATTGTATGGCAGGAAGAATAATTTCGCCCTCGGTGCTTGAGCTAATAGGTGGAGGAGTAATGTGGCGCACTCTCTACGATCACTCTGTAGGTCTCTTGCAGCACTTGAAACAATGGCCAGAGATATGAAGCCGAAATTTTATGCCAAGACTTGAAGTTCACAATATTCCGCCAAAAAACTATAATAGAAAAAAAATAGCCAATTATTTGAAAGCACCTTACAACTCTACCTATATTTTAAAAATACAAAATAAGGATGAAGTTATTACCTGAGGTATACCAGGATACAGTTTGCCCTGATTTTATCAAAGTTGATGAAGTAGTAAACGTCTTCATACCCCACATAGATAGGGAATTCATTGCCAGTGACATTTACCGACGTTGGGCATTGAATTGACAAACCATCGTGCATAAAAGAATGTACGTATACAGCTAACTGCATAAATTCTTGAGGTACTGAAGCAAAGTTAAATGCTTGCAGTTGCTCATTAGTAATGGTTTGCTCTTGTTCTTGTTCTACCTCAGGTTGCGATTCTTTTGCTTTTGTAGAGCTTGTTTTTTCTTGGCGTTTCTTTCCGCTTAGATCTTGTGGAACATGGCTAGGCGCTCAACTCGTCTTCGTCAATGCGATGACTTCAACTAACCTCTTCGGCCATGTGACAAAGCTTTTAGTTGCTTCACCCACAGTTGTTGCTTCAAGTGTTGGAACAGACAATTCAACTGTTCTAACTCTAATGGTAGTGATGTTAACTCGCACGTTCTCTTCCCCTAATAGTTGTCTATGAACTGTATCAGTTGGAAGACTCTTTATCCACACCTTTTCAAGCGCAACAAGTGCACACTCACCATTAACTCTATCCTCAACGAAGAGCTTACATTGTTCGGGCTCTTGACGAGGAGGTAACAAATGGACTTCTGGAGCTTCTGGAACTTCTACTGCATTATTGGGAGGGTTACAACTAGCTTTGATGCTGTTGCGTTGTGAGATGCTATCATCCGTCGACTTGGCACGTCCTTGAATGTTTCGGTTTCCCTAGTGCCCTTGTCAAAATGTCATAATTACCAACTGATTGGAAGCTCCCTTAACTTTGTTGCGTTGTGTATTCATCCTGTAAAACAAGACAACCATGTTATTTAAGCAATCCTTGATCTGGTATTAAATTACAAATTTATTGTTTGTGGTCAGTAAACTTATAATCAATTTCCCAATTTCTGCTACTTTTGGGTTTTTGAACTGGCCATCGGGGCCTTGACATGATTTGACCCACAACTCCTCCTGTGTTGGTAGCATGCCCGTCTTTGCAAACTGTGTTACGCTACGTTAGCAACAAAGTAATGATAGAATAATTGATATATGAAATATGAGTAAGATATTAACGTACCAAGGATTGCTCGAGCTCTCTATATCCGACTCGGCCAACCATAGAGCAGTATTCATTCTCTGCTCGCATTTTTCTTGCGTTTGATGATAGTAGTTGGAATTCGGTCGAACGTCGATACCTCACAAAAGCTTCCCAGTTGTCATCGTTTATGGAGGGGTAGTAGTGTACTATCGTAGGAGGCCGTTTATATACATTCTCATCCTCCTCCGAAATAGAAAGGTATGGCTGTACGAAGGTAACATAGAGGTCGGATCTGAACCCCTTTGCTAATTCACCACAAACCTTCAAAGCCCTTTTCCTATACCAATCCTCGACTGTGAAAGCTATGTATATCTCTCTCCAAATCATATCTTTTACTTTATCTAAATCCTTAGACCTCCAATCTTTTGTCCATATCGAAATGTGCTCTTGATTGAGGACTCCGATCCAACTTGTCAATTCATGGCCGGGTGCGCCATCCGGTTAGTCTTTTGAATCAAAAGTTACTTCAATTTTTAAACCTTTCTTTCTCATCTGATGAATTTTTTTCATTAATGTACCCCTTCGCTCAAAGTCTCCTTTTGGATCAAATTCGATTCGCCTTTGTGGCTTACTGCATTGGTTTCCCTTGCTATATTGCGATGAAGATGGAGTGCAGTCTTCGTACTCGTCCTCGTACTCGTCACTATCAATGGGGCGAGACATTGTACCTGTGCAAAGTTTTCCAAAACTAGCACATACATACTAATATTAAATCAAAAACTACACATATTCACATCTTCACATATTCCATTTCTTACATTTTCACACAATTTTATATATTACACTTATTCATAAATTTAGAATTTCAATTACATATTTAATTTCACAAATTGCACATATTCACATAATTTCACATTTTACACATATTTACATAACCTCACATATTACACATATGCACAACTTTACATATATTGACATAATTTGACGTATTCAAATCTTCACATATTCACAAGTTTACAATCTCAACAACATAATTTCATAAAATCATTTCATTTCATATGTTACACATATTGACAAATTCACAATTTCAATTATACATATAATTCCACAAATTACACATATTCACATAATTTCAACTCCAATTGTACATATTTACATATCCTCACATAGTACACATTATGCACATCTTTACAACTTTAATTACACAATTTCACTGATGGGCGAGGGGCGGGTGTGGGGTGGGGGAGCTAGGCGAGGGGGCGCGGCGGGTGGGGGGGCTTAGCGAGGGGGGCGAGGGGGCTGGGGGGGTTGGCGAGGGGGGCGCGGGGGGTTGGCGAGGGGGATGCGGGGGGTGGGCGGGCTTGGGCAAAGGGGAAAAGAAGTGTGTGTGTGTATGGGGGGGGGGGGGGGGGGGGGGGGCGGGGAGCGCTAGGAGCTCGAGGGGTAAGAGGGGGGTGGGGGGTCACGGGGGGGTTGCCGAGGGGGGCGCGGGGGGTGGGGGGGGCTAGGCGAGGGGGGTGGGGGTGGGGGCAAGGGGGAAGGGGAGAGAGAGAGGGAGGGGGAGCTTACCGATGGTGGAGGTGAGGGCAGCCCGATGGAGGTGCTGGCGATGCAGTGGAGGCAATTTTAGAGAGAGAAAGAGAGGTTTTAGAGAGATAGAAAGAGGGATTTGAGAGAGGAGATTGAGGCATATTAGTAACCTTGGGCGCACATAGATATAGGTGGGTGGCGCGAATTTCAAAAATTTGAAGAATCCACCTTTCACGATCGTTTTGTCAAAAAACAGTCGTGGAAGGCTGGGTCTGTTACGACTGTGCTTTGAAAAACAGTAGTGGAAGGCAGGGCCTTCCATGACCTTTTTGTGAAAAACAGTCGTGGAAGACCCAGCCTTCCACGACTATTTTTTGAAAAACCGTCATTGAAGATCTGTCTTCCACGATGGTTTTTCACAAAAAGGTCGTGGAACAATAATTCTTTAAATTTTTGAATTTTTTGAAAACAGTCATGGAATCTATATATTCCACGACGGTTTTTGAAAAAAATCATCGTCGAAGATACTTTTACATGATGAATTTTACAAAAGTGTTCAAAAACATTTGCTTGCTACACATGATAATATTCAAATAAATCCGGATGGTGCACAAAGTATTCTTCTAAATCATTGATCATGTCAACCATATTGCCTTGATCATCCATATTATCCTCCACAATAGCTTGCTTTTCTTTACTTAGTAAAGTTGGATAAAAATTAGACTCGTCACGAAAATGCCACGTTTTATAACTACTTATAATTCCATTTTGAAATAAATGTCCTCTAACAATTGGAATTGGATGCAATCTATGGTTTCCACATTGAACACAAGGACACCAAATTTTATCACCATTGGCCGACTTTTGGCAAAATTCAAGAACTCTTCCACACCATTCACATACTCTCTAGACAATCAAAAATCCCACATCCATTTCGCAATACCTAAATCGAAATAATAAATAGGAAATATTAAATTAAAATTAATTTCACAATCTATATATATATATACCCACCTATATATATTAATTAATCATAAAACGAAAACACCAACACCGACGACAGTCACAAGTTACACATACTCATTATAAAACAAAGAAATCATACTCATGATCCACAATACAAATTTCACAGAATAAACAAAAAAATCAACAACTATTTATCAATTTCAGATTAATTATACAAAATAATCAATAACAATTTATCAATTTATAACAAAAACTTACAATTTGGGTTGAGATTAAGTAGTGTGGAGGTAGAGAGGGACGGCGGTAGCTGATTCGGACGCGTCTGTGTCTGTATTTGAGAAACGAGTTTTTGAATTGGGTCTGAATGTCAAGGTGGAAAAGGGGTTTTAAAGTAAGATACTACGACTGTTTTGTTAAAAAACTGTTATGGAATACATGAGCTACCATGATGGTTTTTTAAAAAATCGTCATGGAAGGGAGCTATCACGACAGTTTTTTGAAAAACCATCATGTAAGAGGGGCGATTTTATGACAGTTTTTTGAAAAACCGTTGTGGTATCTCCCCCCTCTTCCATGATTGTTTTTCAAAAAACCATCATGGAAACCCCCCTCTTCCACGACGGTTTTTTAAAAAACGGTTGTGGTAGCTCCCACCCCCTTCCACAATAGTCTTCATTTTCGCGGGCATAACTCGCCGCGCTTTTCTCGCTATACCACGACTGTTTTTAGAAAATGATCGTTAAATAAGGGTCGTTTAATCCAAAATTTGTAGTAGTGATAATTGGATGCCTCATAATAGGCTATGAACTCTACCGCTATGGTAGAAGATGCTATAAGAGACTGTTTAGTACTCTTCTAGGAAACAGCACCTCCAGCAAGAAGGTTGACTTAGCTTGACGTAGATTTCATACTATCTTGGCATCCAGCATAATCAAAGTCACTATACCTAATGATCTCAAGCTGTTCCGACCTCCGATACATGAGCATATAGTCCTTTGTTCTTTGTAAATACCTTAAGACTCATTTGGCTGCTACCCAGTGATCCTTTCTAGGATTACTTAAGTATCTGCCCAACATCCCTATAACGTATGCAATATTCAAATGCATACAAACCTATGCATACATTAGACTCCTTGATGTTGACACATAAGGAATCTTCTCCATTTCCTCAACCTCAAAATCATTCTTAGGGCACTGATTGAGACTAAACTTGTCTCCCTTAGCTACAGGGGTATCCCGTGGTTTGCAATTCTACATGCCATATCTCTTAAGTACCTTTTCGATATAGCCCTTTTGTGATAATCTAAGAATACCCCGAGAGTGATCATGGTGTATCTGTATACCAACACAAAAGAGGCGTCACCAAGATCCTTCATCTCAAATTTTTTTGATAAAAATCTCTTGGTTTCATGCAATAAGCCTATATCGTTGCTGGCAAGCAAAATGTCATCGACATATAAAACTAGGAAAATATACTTACTCCCACTAAACTTGTGGTATATACAATCATCAAGTACATTCATCTTAAAACTGAATGAGATGATAACCTGATAAAATTTGTAACAACACTAACGAGAAGCTTGCTTAAGCCCATAGATTGATTTCTTTAATTTGCAAACCATTTTCTTTACATCTCCTAACACAAAGTTTTTTAGTTGCACTATATAGATTGTTTCATCAATGTCGCCATTGAGAAACGCAGTCTTAACATCTATATGATGAAGTTCAAGATTAAAATGCACCACTAATGCCATTATAATCCTGAAAGAGTCTTTCGTAGAAACTGGAGAGAAAGTCTCTTTATAGTCGATGCATTCTTTTTGTGTAAAGCCTTTAGTGACAAAACGAGCCTCATGCCTCTCTACATTTCCTTTCTAAACCCTCTTGGTCTTAAATATCCATTTGCAACCAATGGGTTTTGCTCCTTTAGGCAATGGGACAAGATCCCAAATGTCATCGTCCTTCATAGACTTTATCGCCTCATTAATGGCATCAATCCACTCTTGAGATTTAGAACTTTGCATGGCTTTACGGAAGTTGATTGGATCATCTTCCATCACACCAATGTCAAACTCATGTTTTTGGAGAAATACAATGTAATCATCTGGCACTGCACTTCTCCTTGCTCTAGTGGATCTCCTTAATGGCATAGGTTCTTAAGGTGGTAGAGTTTGTTCTTTTAGAATAATTTTTGAAATAGGAGGTTCTCTGAAATTGTCTTGATTTGGATCTGCTTCTTAAAAGTGTCAAGAATAGGAACCTAATCAATGTCAATAACAGCTGTGGGAATATCAACATATTCCTTTCAAAGACAAAGTCCCTAACCTTATCTCTCTCTGTAAACTCGACATCCTCAAAGAACCGAGCATTTCCTATCTTAAAAATTGACTTAGTCATAGGATCATAAAATTTGTACCCTTTGGATCTTTCAGAGTATCCAAGAAATAACAACTCACTGTCCTTGAGTCTAGTTTGTTTTCATTAGGCCTATAAGGCCTTGCCTCTGCTGGACATCCCCAAACATGCAAATGCTTTAGACTTGGCTTCTTACCCATCCAAAGTTCATAAGGGGTTTTGGCAGTTGCTTTAGTTGGAACCCTGTTAAGGATATATGTTGTAATCTTAAGTGCTTCTCCCCAGAGTGATTCTGGTAAGGTAGAATAAGAAATCATACTCTTCCCCATGTCCTTAAGCGTCCTGTTTCGTCTTTCAGTAACACCATTCATAGTGGGCGAACCTGGTATAGTGTATGTGGGATGATACTGCTTTCCAATAGGAACTTAGCAAATGGTCCTAAACGTTGTTCACCTGAACTATCATATCTACCATAGTACTCACCACCACGGTTAGATCTGACGCTTTTAATCCTTTTGTTGAGTTGGTTTTCAACTTCAGCCTTATAATTTTTGAACATATCAAGTGACTGTGGCTTTTCATAAATGAGATATATATAGCCATATCTAGAAAAATTGTCTATGAACGTTATAATATATTGTTGACCATTCCAAGAAGCCGTAGGAAATGGCCCACAGATATCTGTATGTATAAGTTCTAAGACGTCCAAAGTCCTGTTAGCTTCAAATCTTCTTTTATTGGTTTGTTTCCCTAAATATCAAAATCTGTAAAGTCTAAGGGGTCAAGAATTTTGTCTGACACAAGTCTTTCTATTCTCCTTCTAGAGATATGACTCAATCTCTTGTGCCATAACGCAGTTGAATTCTCATTGGTTAATTTTCTCTTTATACCTCGAGTACTTAATTACAGGGATATATTGAATGAAGCAATTGTATCAAGTAAATAAAGATTATCGTAACCTAATAAAGAACTAAAACCAACCAATTTTGAATCATGAAACAAACTAAATTTTCCATTTCTAAAAGAACAAGAATAACCATATTTGTTCAAAACAGAAATAGAAATCAAATTTTGTCTAAAAGATGGTACAATAAATGTTTCATCAAGATCCAAATAAAATCCAACGTTTAATAATAATCTAAATTTTCCTATTGCTTCAACTTCAACCTTCTTGTCATCACCTACGTAGATGTATCTTTCACCATCATTTGGCTTTCGGCATCTTAGGCAAACTTGCATAGATACACTGATGTGAGTGATTGCACCAGAATCTATCCACCAAGTGTGTTCAGGTACCGAAGTTAAATTAACCTTATAATGAACCAAATTCAAAAGCATACCTTTTCTAGCACACAAAGTGTGATTATTGGTACAATGCTTCTTCTTATGTCCTACAACTCCATAAAAGAAACAATTTGTACCTTCCAAATCAACCGGTCTCTTTTGTTGTTTCTTTTGAGGTGCCATGACTGTAGCTTCTTTATCCTTCTTTCTTTTATCCCCTTTGTCCTTGGAAGTATTAGCCAAGTGAGCACTTTTTGTCTTCTCTTGCTTCAACCTTTCCTCTTCTTGTACACAATGTGAGATGAGCTCATTAAGAGACCAAGTCTCCTTTTGGCAGTTATAGCACACCTTAAACTACCCGAATTGTGCAGGAAGAGACATAAGAACCAAATGCACTAGCAAGTCCTCAGAAAGGTCAAGCTTAAGTGCTCTTAATTTTGAAGTAAGATGAGACATCTCCATGATGTATTCCCAAATGTTCCCTTTACCTTTGCATCTCTATGAGATGAGGCTTGCTAAAAGTGTACTTGTTTTAGCCTTTTCATTTTTGGCAAATCTCTTCTTAATGTCCTCAAGGAACTGTTTGGCTATCTTTATCGTTTCTGATATAGTGCCCCTGAATGCTTCTGGAATGGCCTTCTTCATGATCATCATACACATACGATTTGACTTCTCTCACTTTCCATGTCCCTTTTTTCATCAGAGGAACTCTTATCTGTAAAAGGTGTAGGAGAAGGAACCCTTAAAGCAAGGTCGAGATCCATGACTTTGAGAACTATAAAGAGGTTCACTTGCAATAATTTGAAGTTGCTACCATTTAGCATAGGAATTGAATTGATGTTGGCAGTAATATTTGAGGCAAAATTAGTAGTTGAATCAGAGAACAAAACAAACAAACTCACATAAGAATCCAAAATAATAATAATAAATTCAAATAAAGGTAATCCCATCTTAAGATATCAGGCACTCCATTAATCTTTAGTCTTTGGACAGAAATATTAACTTGTAAGTGATATCTTTGTGTAGTAATCAAACACTAACAATAAGAACATGTCAAACAATAAATCTTCCTTTGAGCCGACTTATTGTTCACATGAAAAATTGGATAATCATCATGTGTTTATCACGATAGGTGTACATGCAATTCTTTCAAATATTGCCTTCCTTTGGGCCGGTCAATATTCACATACGTTGCATTGACACAACCGTTTATATTTCAAAACAAATTAATTTCCACAAGAGAGGCCACTTTGGTGACAAGTTGCTTCAATTAATTCATCTCAAAATATATATATATAATACCAATATTTGAATTTAAAATTGCACCAAAAAATGACCAAAATTAAAAAAAAATAAATGAAAATTTTGATCAAAAGTCAACATAGTCAAAGTCAACGGTCAACATGACTAGTCAACCTTGACTTGGTCGGGGCTGGATCAGGTCGGGAGAACCCAACCCAAATCCTAACCCAGTCCTCCCTTATTTCTCCCTTTTTTTTTAATTTGGGTCAGCTAGGGGTTAACCCTTGGTGACTTTACCTGTCACGGGCCCAGCCCATGTAATGGCCTCATTGTCCAGTCATGGGCCCAACTGACCCATGTATAGAGAAATTACAGTGGCAAACTATGAAAGATGACTTACGTACTAGACTTGGAAGATCCTCAACCTACAAACTCAAGAATCACATTCAATCTATGGATTCATATTAGCTTTCGCATCTTATTAATATTCTTGATGATTTGATATGAATTATCCTGGGTGATGATGGTTTTCATCACAATATTTGTTTTATCAGGGGGTCCAACAGGCCGCTACTTTGACCAAACCCAACTAGCAAACTTTTGACAGTGGTTGTTTCCTCATGTCCGTGGAAGATATGAATCTGAATAATTACATAAAATTTCTATTGTAAGATATGTTGCCATTTGGGACTTTTTTATTGCCACCAAGAATGAAAATGTTAGTTCAACCAACATATGGTTTGCTTGTTTTGAAAAGTTGAAAATTTTATTTCATGATGGTTTCCTTTCGTCAAACAATGTGTACACTCAAAATTATACCATTTCATGATTCAATGACGAGGATAATAAAATATGTATATATATAGCCAAAATAGATTAAAAAAATATTACTTGCAAATATGGTTTTTTCTTTCTTTCCTTCTTAATGAGTATTTCACGGAGACCTCCATCATAATGCTTGTTTCTAAGCATTAAATTTAATCAATATTATATTTGCAGCAAAACAAAAAAAAATGTACAAAATTAATATAATCCAATATAAATTTAAAGGTTCAAAATAGAGCCTTATAAATAGGATCACTGTAAAGATATCTCATACTTGAAATATCTTTACAATATTAATAAGAAATTTTCATGTTATACCTTTTTTAAAAAAAAAAATGTGTTTATTCATTGCATACTTAAAAAATTGTTGTGCCATTCTACTTTTCATGTTACTTTTTTAAAATAATTAGTTTGAGTTGTTTAAATAATTTTCTAACTAATTAAAATAGACAAATCTTAACACTCTCAACTTTCTTTTTCTTTTTCTCTCTTATCTATATATAAGAATTAATTTAATAGCTTAATGAGGTTCAAGCATGTATGCATTTATAGAAAATAAATTTCAAAATCTGAAGTTTATGAAAATTTCTTTTATTTATACACATACCATGGATGTCATCATTCACTTGTGATAGTGTCTAATTTTCAAATATAGATATCATTGTTAACATTTTCATTACGCCTTAAACTATTACTTAGTCTAACTAATGACTCATTGAAGTACTTTTCTGCTATCAATTAAATAGAAAATATACATAGGCAATCTCCAATCAAGCACAGGGCCAATCAAGCAAATTTTTTGTATGCTGTTATAAAAATATTGTTCGTATATCATATAATACTTTATATACATTAGGTATTTTATAATTGTAGTCCAACACTTGTAAATTAAGTAATACATTTCAGCAAAACGAGTGCTATACGAACATATAAACGATAGTATATTGGTAAATTAAAAATGTTACAAGTCTTGAATTTGTACATGCAACACACACACATATATATTGCTATGCACATGATTATTTATATTATGTCTATTTTAATATCACATTGATACTCTATTATTTTGAAATTATTAAAAAAGAAACTTCATGGCTTTAAAAATATTATTTTGCTATATTGCATGCTTGTCTTGGGACATAAAAATATTCAACTTTCCTTTTTCATTTATAAAACCTAAATTGAGTTTACGAAAACAATTAAAGAATAAAGGGATATTCATATACATGCCACTTTTTAGACTTAATTTTTGTTTTTGCTACAAAAATGTGAAAAGTCCTTATGCCACAACATGGATTTCACATGTCTCATTGGAACATTTTAACGTGTCCTGGTGGGATATTCCATCCCCCATTCATCCTGCCGAGACATTTCCGCTTGTCCCAATGAGACATTCTAAAAGCCTCCTAATTGTTCCGCTAAGACATTTTCACATGTCCCTTCGGGAAATTTCCACATGTTTTGCTAGGACATTTCCACATTTTGATGTGTCTTTTGGGACATTTTGATATGTCATTTTTTGAAGTCCCATGGGGGCATTTTGAAATGTCCTAGAGGGACATTTTGGCATGTCCTTCAACAACATTTTCCAAAGACATTTTTTATCTATTTTTTTTCTTTTACCTCTCTCTTTCTATCTCTTTCTCTTTGCTATCGCCGGCTTGTCTTTGGCACCAACAAAGTCATTGATGACCAGTTAGTCCAAAAAAAAAAAAAAAACAACACAACGATAAACATTCAAAAGAAACAAAAAAAGGGAAATACTCTTTGCACTCCACTGTCGGCCACATGCCTCCATCGTCATTCACGTGCTGTTGACCGTTGTCACATGTCAGCCTATACCGTTTGGACCACCAAGCATAAAATCTGATGGTCTACAGCACCGCGGCGACGATTTCACCAAAAATAGCCTTAGGACCTTTAGAGCATAGTCACACCACTGGCGTCCCTCCAACAATAGTTGCAACCATTCGATCTCTGTCGCTGACTTGTCATGATCTTTGATCGACCTCCTAAAGCAGATGCATCTTTAATTCACCTCCAAAAAAATATATGGATCGATCTACCGCTCCTCGCCATAAATCTAGGCCATTGAGAATAGTAGAGAAAAACTAGAAAGAGAATGTAACAACATCCCCCCTCCCCTAGGTGGAAGGGAGGAGAAGCTGCCATACCCCGTTGTTCGTTGTTCACGTCTCCTTGGCGTAGGTTCTCGAACTGATCGTAATGCTTCTAAGTAATGTTCATATGGAAAAACTTCATGTTAAATTCATGAATGAAATCAGCCCATGTCATCTCGTATACATTCCTACTTTATTCGATTCTATCCCACCAGATTCTAGCCTCCATGGTGAGGCAATATGAGGCACAGAGGACCTTCTCATTTTCTATGAAACCCATGAGTTTCAAGGTGGCCTCGATTGTCTTTGACCATTCTTGGGTGACTAGAGGATCCTTAGAACCTTCAAAGTCTACTAGCTTAACCCTCTTCCATCTAACTAGCAACTGTTCTTAGTAGGCAGGTGTTACAATTCTCCCCTTCTTATAAATATTTTGTCCTTGAAATTTAGCTATTCTAAGTCCTTAAAACTTGGCAAATCCAACATCTCTAATTCAAGAGTTGATCCTATGGACTCATAAAACATCATAATACTTATTGACTAAGTTCTTGGTCCCATGACATACTAAAATCCTCAAGAATTGTTCCACTCTGATACCATAATTGTAACGACATCCCCCCTCCCCTAGGAAGAAAGGAAGAGAAGCTGCCACACCTCATCGTTCGTTGTTCATGTCTCCTTAGCGTAAGTTCTCAAACTGATCGTAATGCTTTCGAGTAATGTTCATATAGAAGAACTTCGTGTTGAATTCATGAACGAAATCAGCCCATGTTATCTCCTCTACATTCTTGCTTTGTTCGATTTGTCCCACTAGATTCTGGCCTCCATGGTGAGGCAGTACGAGGCACAGAGGACCTTCTCATTTTCTATGAAACCCATAAGTTTCATGGTGGCCTCGATTGTCTTTAACCATCCTTGGGCGACTAGAGGATCCTTAGAACCTTCAAAGTCTACTGGCCTAGCCCTTTTCCAACCGATAAAAGAAGAAGGCCCTTAGAATTCGCTATAGGTGATTTTGTACTCCTAAAGATTGCACCAATGAAAGGAGTTATGAGGTTCATAAGGAAAGGCAAGTTGAGCTTGAGGTTTATTGGACCTTATGAAATCATGAAGCGGATATGAAAGGTGGCCTACCAATTGCGATTGCCATCAGAAATGTCAGTTATTCACGATGTGTTCCACGTTTCGATGCTCAAGAAGTATGTCCCAGATCCTATGCACATGATTAAGCCACAGGTGATTGAAATACAAGATGACCTCAGTTACAAAGAAAAGCTAGTGGAGATTCTAGATCAAAAAACTAAGATCTTGAGGAATAAAGAGATCCCTTTGGTCAAGATATTATGGCACAGTCAGCAAGTGGAAGAAGCTACATGGGAATGTGAAAATGACATAAGGGTTAGATATCCGCAATTATTCTATGTTTCGAGGATGAAACTCTTATAAGGTGGGGAGAATTGTGATACCTGCCATTTTTCTTATAACAATTAATGATAGATACATAACGATATTAATTATTTTCTTTATGAAATAATGTTACTGACCATCCTATTTTGAGTATTACGATAGGCAATAATCACATGGAATTGATGTGCTTAAGGTGTTTATGTCACTTATAATGCACTACTACAAACTGTGGATTCCACGACGGTTATAAACCATCGTGAAAACTTCAGTCGTAGTACAACATGAAGTTTTCACGATAGTTTTTTACCATTGTATAATAGGAAAATTGGCACAAGCAGGGGTAAAATGGGGTCATTTTCCATGACGATTTCATGAAAAACAGTCGTGGAAACCTAAGGATTCTACGATAGTTTTCTAAGAAACCATCGTGGAATCCCTAGGTTTCCACGACGGTTTTTCATGAAACCGTTGTGGAAACTGAGGATTCCACGATGATTTTTCATGAAACCGTCATGGAAACTGAGAATTCCACAACTATTTTATGGAAAATCGTCGTGGAATCCTTAGTTTCCACAACGGTTTTTCATGAAACTGTCGTGGAAACTCGAGGATTCCATGACGGTTTACCATAAAACCGTTGTAGAATCCTTAAGTTTTCACGACGGTTTCATGAAAAACCATCATGGAAAATTGGTATTCCCCCAAGAAAAAATCCCCAAAACTTTTTGATTTCCCACGAGATGGCCAGTCTCGTGTATTATTATCCATTACAGCAAGGTCTTGATTGCATACAAAAATTAGAGTATATTGAAATTACTAGGTATTTACAAGATCATTTGACATTTGAGCTATTTTGAGCAATTATTTATCTCTATCTCCATCTATCTATCTAAAGAGCACATACCTATTTACAAATTGTACCCACTCTAATCTAACTTCATGTATATCCGTATGTATATAAAAATCCTTTTTTTCCTAGGGGCCCTAACAATGTGTCATGTTTAAATTAATTAATAGACAATACAAATATGTGGGACTAAAAACATTTAATTTAAATTTGTAAGAGAATATTAATACTTACAATCTTGTGACTGATACAAAATCTATTGGAAAAATAGTGCGCAACAAAATTTTAAAAATTTTATATCAGAGTAATTTCCAAAACACAAGTTTGACATGCTATATGTATAAATTAACTAGATCTTACTAACCTTTGTGTGCCGAAGAACCTCCGCAATCTATGAAGAGAAATAACGTTCTAGAAGAGCCTCAACCAACTGGTCTTCTTTACTATTCTCTATCTACGACCGGAGTGAGTATGGGCTCACACGTACAGCTCTTCCACTGGTGACTCACCTTCCAACCAATCGAGAGAACCCAAAGCAAGTTTTCGTGATTTGTGAACAAATGCTCTTAGGGAGTTTTTTAGATTCTCACTAGCCGAGTATCACTCTTAATCTCTCAATTTATCTAAGTAACTTGTGAGAATCACTCCTTATTTATAGAGGTTGGTCCTAGGGTCAGTCCTTATCAGATTAAGTCTCAAAACTTGGATTAGAATCAAATTTAGATCAATATTTGATAAGATCCATGACGAAACGCATGATCTTATCCTTCGTTGATCGGTAGGCCAAACCACCTGATCGATAGGCCGAACAGGTCCCATCGACCGATCGAACTATTAAATAAAAAATCTCATGAATATTTTATTTTCCACCCGAGATTCTATAGGATAAAGTCTTAGTTTTAATTCAAATAACCCAATAGAGAAGTTATTTGATCAAAACAACTTTATCTAGATAATCTCTAAGAAAATAAATCAATTTCCAATAATTCTACAAGTTTATCTTGATCTAATTTATCCAAAGTTAAATCAACCGATAAACAAACAAGAATTATCTGATCCCAATAATTCAACAAGTTTATCTTGAATTAATTTCATTATAAAATTAATTCAACCGATAAACAGATATGAATTATTTAATTCTTCCAAAGTTTAACCAATCTGATAAATCCGACATAAGTCACCACTTATTGGAAAAGCATGCCATGTCATTATAGGATGTTGTGAGCTAGCAAAGGGGACCAAATAGACCACATAGTTCAAGCTCCCGATAATTACAAAACCCAATATCCTAGATATACATTTCATAATTATCAACTCCAACGCTACTCCACTAAAAGCTTGGAGCTACACTCTCAAACTACATAGAATTACGAAGCTCATATAGCTAAGTCTCCATGACATATCATAGTGTATCGTATCCCCATATGATAATCCATAATCAGCTTAAGGACAAGTTCTATCTTACCTTTTCGATTATTTTTTTTATCTTACGTTCCATTATCTCACCATCAGAAAACTTACCATCCAAAGATAGTATACCAATCGGTTATACCTATGTATCCAAATGGTTGAGCGCTCTAGTTTTCCAATTATAGGATAACGCATATATGAGGATATCATTACTCCTAAAGAGGAGCTATGGATTTCATATCTATGAATAACAAGTCTATGTCATCAAGAGTCATGCCTCCAACGTACCGGCATGCATACCACTATTAAAATGTCGGTGTCATCCTTTGGTACATCAAAAGACACAAGTCAAGACAACAGACCCACTATTCATCTCAGGATTAAGATACAACACAAATGATTGTCTAAAGTGAATCAATTTGCTGAGACAGAATTATTAATCAAATCAATTTACTTTATGTCCCAATCCAACACATCGTCACCTATGACAACGTGCCAATGTTTCTATTCACAAAGTCCATTACGATGGTCAAGGCAAACCATCTCCCAAAAAGGATATAGACAACATAACAATCTTTGCATGAATAAAGCGCCGTATGATTTAGACCATCACCTTAAGAATCATGTCTTTCGCATAATCCATCCATGATATGCCCAATTCTTAAGGTTTAGACCGATAGTCTCAGACTATTGTTTGCTTAACATACATTCAACAAATATGAATGTAAAAAGGACAAGATTTGGTATATTAATAATAAATAAATTCTTTATTAAAAAAAATGTCTCCAAAAACTTATTACATTTTTACTCCTTAGAGCATACATGTCTAACAATCTCTCACTTGCACTAAGTGAGTAAATATAGAAAATCTCGCATCCCCATAGCTTCCACATGCCTCTTGAAGACTCTCCCAGTAAGTGTCTTTGTAAATGGATCAACTAAATTGTCCTCTGATGCGATCTTGCACACTGTGACATGCCCGCCCTCAACAAAGTCCTTTATCACATGATACTTCCGATCAATATGCTTACTCTTCTTGTGAAATCTTGGTTCCTTAGCATTAGCTACTGCCACACTGTTATCACAGTACAGTGATACCGCTTTATCCATAACAGGAACAACCTTAAGATCCCTAAAGAACTTGCGGAGCCACACTGCTTCTTTCGAAGCATCACTAGCTATCACATACTCGGCCTCCATTGTTGAATCCAAAGTACAATCTTGCTTAGCACTTCTCCAACTAATGGCACCGCCGCCTAGAGTAAACACAAAACCTGAAAGGTCCTCACCCGAATATACAAGTATATACCCTCGAGTCCTTCTCAGGTACTTGAAAATATGTTTTACTGCAACCATTGGTTCGGTCCTAGATCTGCCTGAAATTGATTTACAATCCCGACCGCATAGCCTATATCCGATCGTGTGCAAAGCATGGCATGCATGAGACTACCCACTGCCGAAGCATAAGGCACCTTCTTCATGTATTCTCTTTCTTTATAAGACTTTGGAGAGTCTTTCTTAGGAAGAGTAATTCCAGACCTAGATGGTTGCCCACCTTTCTTGGAATCCTGCATTGCAAACCTCCTGAGAATTTTATCTATGTAACTGGCCTATGACAAAGCTATCATTTTGTTCTTCCTATCCTGAAAGATCTGGATACCGAGAACAAAATTAGCCTCACCTAAGTCCTTCATGTCAAACTGCTTGGTCAACCATAATTTGACTGATGACAATGCCCCAACGTCATTGCCAATTAGCAGAATGTCATCTACATAGAGCAGTAGAAAAACCACCTTCCCATCCTTAATGTGTTTGTAAACACATGGTTCATCCATATTTTGTGAGAACCCATAAGTCTTGATCACCTTATCAAATCTTATGTTCCAAGAACGAGAAGCCTGCTTAAGTCCATAAATTGACTTCAGCAGCTTACAAACCTTACCCTCTTGACCTGTGACTTTGAACCCATCTGGTTGTTCCATATAAATGGACTCATCAAGATAGCCATTCAAAAAAGTCATCTTGACATCCATCTGTTAAATCTTGTAGTCGAGAGCAGCAGCTATGGACAAGAGAATCCGGGTGGACTTAAGCATGGCTACAGGCGAAAAGGTTTCCTCATAATCGATTCCTTCCTTTTACGTATAACCCTTAGCTACCAGTCTAGCCTTAAAGGTTTCGATCTTTCCATCTACTCATCTTTTCCTCTTGTAGATCCACTTACACCCTATGGGTTTTACCCCTTCAGGAAGATCCACAAGTTCCTAGACCTGATTAGTCTCCATAGACTTCATCTCTGTGTTCATGGCCTCTGTCTCGAGTTTTGAATCAACATCCTCCATAGCTTCTGCGTAAGTATAAGGATCCCTGTCATGTTCATTCGGTTTAGCCAAGAAGACCTCCCATTGAACATATACCTCTCAGGTTGACGCCTGATCCTCCCGCTGCGTCAAAGCTGCTAAGGTTGTTGTTCAGGTTTCTTTGGTTTTTCTACACTGATCGGAACAGGTTCATTTGGAACCTCCAGAGTGATCGGATCACTCCTTAACTCCTTAAGCACCACTTTGTTTCGAGGTTTAAAGTTATTCATGTAACTCTCCTCAAGGAAAGTTGCATTAGTTGAAACCATGACTTTATTTTCCTTTGGGTTATAAAAATAACCCATTTAGTCCCTTTTGGATATCCTACAAACACGCAAACTTTCGAACGTGCTTCCAACTTATTAGGATCCTTAAACAGGACATGAGCTGGACATCCTCATATGCGAATATGGTTTAAGGATGTCTTCCTACCCATCCACAACTTGTGAGGAGTTTTAGGGACCGATTTTAAAGGCATATTGTTCAAAAGATAACATGCAGTTTGTAGTGCATATCCCCAAAAGGATAGAGGCAATGATGAATAACTCATCATGGACCTAATCAAGTCCAACAAAGTCCTATTTCTTCTCTCCGCTATGCCATTCTACTACGGAGTGCCCGATGTAGTCAAATGGGATAAAATCGCATTTTCTAACAAGTGTTCCAAGAACTTATCTGAAAGGTATTCTCCACCTCGATCCAATCGAAGTGTTTTTATGGGTCTACCCAATTGCTTTTCCACTTCAGCCCGAAACTCCCTAAACTTGTCAAAAGTTTCACTTTTGTAGTGCATCAGGTACACAAACCCATATCTTGAGTAATCGTCAATAAAAGTGACTAAGTACTCATACCCTCCTCGTACCTGGATGTTCATCCGTCCGCAAACATCACTATGCACAAGTTCTAGAATCCCTTCGGCCCTATTGCCCTTAGACTCGAATGGTCTATTGGTCATTTTACCCTCCAAACAAGATTCACATTGAGGTATAGGTTCCACCTTTAAGTGACTTAAAGGTCCATCCCTTACCAACCTTTGAATCCTATTCAGGTTAACATGACCAAGGTACAAATGCCAAAGATAAGTCTTATTAGAGTGAGAAGTTTTAAGTCTTTTAGAGTTATTATCATTCATCTCAGCATTAAGCAATAAGTCCATCTTAGGTTTGATAAAATATAGATTATTTTGCATCCATCCAGAACAGATAAAAGATTTGTTTTTACAAATCACCACTTTATCATTAAAAGAAACCAAGTAGGAGTCTTTAAATAAACAAGCTACAGAAATTAAATTCCTTTTAAATTTAGGAACATAAAAACAATCTTGTAAAAATAAATACCTTTAATTATTAAAATAAAGATGGACGTCACCCACTGCTTCCACTGAGGCCAAGGATCCCACACCCATCCGAAGCGTGAAGTCTTCATGCAGCAGACTTTTCATTTCTTTGAACCCTTGCAGAGAAACACAAACATGATTAGTTGTACCAGAATCTATCACCCAGATGTCATTGGATTCCTCAACCAAACAAGTTTCTGAATATAGAAGATCACACCTACCTCCTTTGGAAAGGAAGTCCTTGCAATGCTTCTTGATATGCTCGACCTTCCCACAGAAGAAGCACTTAAGCTTTTTTGGGTTCCTTTTCTTCTTCTTCTTGCTCTTGGTGCTAGCAGGAATAGAAGACTTCCCGTTCTTGGATCGTTGCTTCTTTCCATTCCCAGTGTTAGGATTAGAACCAGAAGCAGCTACCATGTTGGCCTCACCACCCGCAGGAGACTCCCTGATCAGTAGTTTGAACTCTTGTAACTGTTTCATCAGTTATGTTAATGTCATATCCCGTCTATTGCTTAAATTAAAAGTATCTCTAAATGGAATAAATTCCTTAGACAGAGTTTCAAATACCATAGTCATCTGAGTTTCAGTATCGATGTCAGCTTCATTGGTTTAAGCCTCAGCAAGGTAACCCATGACCAACATCATATGCTCCTTTACAGATGTCCCCGGTCTTTGTCTACAGTTTGAAAGTTTTTGAAGCATCCCTTGTCGCTTAGTTATGGCCTGGCCTCCAAATATATCCTCAAGATTATCCAAGATCTGCTTCGCAGTCTCATAATCCTGATGTTGAGCCTGCAGCACGTTATTCATGCTAGCCATAACATAGCAGCGGGCCTGATCATTAGCATCTTTCCAGCGATCATATGCTTGAAATTGCTCATTACTTGAGTCTCCTGTAGGCTCAGGAGGACACGGGGTTGTCGGTACATATTTCAATTTCTCAAAGGACATGACGATATCTAGGTTTCGTTTCCAATCATTATAGTTTTCATCAGTTAATAGGTTTTTGTCAAGTATCGATAATAAAGCGTTTTTAGACATTTTTAATCTAAAATAAAGAATCATAAACTAGACATAAGCAAACATATGATAATAATTTAGCAAGATAACACAATCACGTAAAAATCATACAAATGTGTTTATGTGTCAAAACCTTGAAATATCACAACCTTACAACAATAATTCCCAACTCAGAATTCAACAAGCTCCTAGGTGAGTCATGCCAAATTCAATTAGGAACACAGATCCCCTCCTAATTAATATATGCCATCTAGGACCTGTATGATCCAACATATATTAATAATCATTGTTTTGGCCATTAATTTTATTAACAGAGCTCCTAGGGGAGGTTAATAATAAAATTAACATAAGTGTATAACCATTGTTTCAATATTTTATCCATGATTTATAATCACCACCTAGGGGTGTGCAACTATAAATCATGCTAAAATACCTTATCCTCTCAGAGATCCAATCTGGTACATGATAGAAATCCCTTCCTAGGGGTCAGGACCACCATGTTCTGCCTATGGACCAACGATGGAGGCCTTAGGTTCACTCTTTGAAAACCTTCTACCACTCAATCTTTTGAAATCAAGGTTTTATTTTAAGAATATGCATGAACAATTTTAATATGAGCGGCACTTCCTATTCTATATGGCATGTTATCAATATACATGGCAAATCATATTATAATGTAGACAAGCAAAGCAATTAAGCAAAGCTACAAGCAAAATAATAAATAACCGTAATATTATGGCTCCACCCTAGAGAATAGAACACTAAGATTACAAGAGAATAATCGAGACATATTATCAATTCTTTATCCTTGAATCCTCAAGCTGTATCCTTCTTCATGTAATTCCATCTTCAAGTCTTCAATTTCGTATGAATTGAACACTTCATATTTTCGGTCATATCCAAATTTATTGTTTCTTAGAATTGTCCCAAAAAAAAAATTTAAACTGCATCGAAAAAACTGTACCTTTTCTGGAAATTTTTTAACTCTCGGTCGGTAGGCCGATCTGGGTGATCGGCCTACCGGTCATGTTTCATCAGCCTGCCGATCTGGAAGATCGGCTTGCCGACTTGTGAAATTTTGGCCTGCCGCTAGAGCCACCAGATTTCTACCCCACTGACGGCCTGCCGAACCACTAGTCCAGCTTGTCGAACTGTGAGGTTCAGCATGCCGACCGAGCAGAAATCTTCATTCCAAAAAATACAATTTTAAATGCAATTTATCAATTTTATTTTCAACAATTCAAAATATAAAATTAGAAACTCAGGAAATACCTAGGAGCATCATCATCAATCTTCTAGATCCATCTTCTCCGAATAATTGTTTAATTACAAAATTCTTACAAATTTAAAAACTAAATAATAATTCCTAGACGGAGATGATAGTCTGCCATCTAATTACATGAAAAACCTAGGTACACATTCTAACCTCTAAGGAACCATAACTGGTATAAATTAATTAATTAATTAATAATTAAATGATGATTTAATCAACCATAATTAATTAATAAACATTCACTACATAATCCATGACAACATATATAATATATAGAAACCTAGAGTGCCAACTCTCTATAAAATTAAATTCAAGAATAAGAGAGATTAAGATAACAAAATTTATATATATAACATGATCACAAATTCGTAAATTTATGTAAAAACCTCGCTTTGATACCAATTGTTGAAAAAAGAGTGCACAATAGAATTTTAAAAATTTTATATCAGAGTAATTTCCAAAACACAAGTTTGACATGCTATATGTATAAATTAACCAGATCTTACTAACCTTTGGGTGCCGAAGAACCTTTGGGTGCCGAAGAACCTTCGCAATCTGTGAAAAGAAATAACATTCTAGAAGAGCCTCAACCAATTGGTCTTCTTTACTATTCTCTATCATGACTAGAGTGAGTGTGAGCTCACATATACAACTCTTCCACTGGTGACTCTCCTTCCAACCAATCGAGAGAACCCAAAGCAAGTGTTCATGATTTGTGAACAAATGCTCTCAGGGAGTTTTTCAGATTCTCACTAGCAGAGTATCACTCTTAATCTCTCAATTTATCTAAGTAACTTGTGAGAATCACTCCTTATTTAGAGGTTGGTCCTAGGGCCAGTCCTTATCAGATTAAGTCTCAAAACTCTGATTAGAATCAAATTCAGATCAATATCTGATAAGATCTGTGTGAAAACGTATGATCTTATCATTCGCTGATCGGTAGGCCAAACCACCTGATCGGTAGGTCGAACAGGTCCCATCGGTTAGTCGGACATGCCCATCAGTAGGCCGAACTGTCGAATAAAAAATCTCACGAATCTTTTATTTTCCACTTGAGATTCTATAGGATAAAGTCTCAGTTTTAATTCAAATAACCCAACAGAGAAATTATCTAATCAAAACAACTTTATCTAGATAATCTCTAAGAAAATAAATTAATTTCCAATAATTCTACAAGTTTATCTTGATCTAATTTATCCAAAATTAAATCAACCTATAAACAAACAAGAATTATTTGATTCCAATAATTCAACAAGTTTATCTTGAATTAATTTCATTACAAAATTAATTTAACCGATAAACAGACATGAATTATTTAATTCTTCCAAATTTTAATAACCAATTTGATAAATCTAAGATAAGTCACCAATTATTGGAAAAGCAAACCGTGTCGTTACAAGATGTTGTGAGCTAGCAAAGGGGACCAAATAGACCTACATAGTTTAAGCTCCCGATAATTAAGAAACCCAATATCCCAGATATACATTTCATAATTATCAACTCCAACGCTACTCCACTAAAAGCTTAGAGCTGCACTCTCGAACTACATAGAATTATGAAGCTCATATAGCTAAGTCTCCATGACATATCATAGTGTATCGTATCCCTATATGATAATCCATAATCGGCTTAAGGACAAGTTCTGTCTTACCTTCCCGATTATTTTTTTTATCTTACGCTCTATTATCTCACCATTAGAAAACTTACCATCCAAAGACAGTATACCATCAGTTACACCTATGTATCCAAATGGTTGAGCGCTCCAATTTTTCAATTATAGGATAATGCATATAAGAGGATATTATTACTCCTAAAGAGGAGCTATGGATTTCATATCTATGAATAACAAGTCTACGCCATCAAGAGTCATGCCTCTAACGTACCGGCATGCATACCACTATTAAGATGTGGGTGTCACCCTTTGGTACATCAAAAGACACAAGTCAAGACAAGGGGCCCACTATTCATCTCAGGATTAAGATACAAAACAAATGATTGTCTAAAGTGAATCGATTTGCCGAGATAGAATTATTAATCCAAATCAATTCACTTTATGTCCTGATCCAACACATTGTCACCTATGATGACGTCCCAATGTTTTTTTTCACGGAGTCCACTCCGATGGTCAAGACAAACCATCTCCCAAAAAGGATATAGACAACATAACAATCGTTGCATGAATAAAGTGCCCAACTTTGTTCCCTCAATTGCGGATCGTATGATTTAGACCATCACCTTAAGAATCGTGTCTTTCGCATAATCTGTCCATCATATGCCCAATTCTTAAGGTTTAGACCGACAGTCTCAGACTATTGTTTGCTTAACATACATTCAACAAATATGAACGTAAAGTGGACAAGATTTGGTATAATAATAATAAATAAATTCCTTATTGATAAAAATGTCTCCAAAAACTTATAACATTTTTGCTCCTTAGGGCATACATATCTAACAAAATCCTCACGTGGTGGGTGTCCAAGGGGGTCACAGCAATATATTTGGTCCTCCCATGGCAAAATAAGTCCCAACATCTAATGTCCTCCAACATTGTATGACAAGAAGAATAATTTCCCCCTCGGTGCTTGAGCTAATAGGTGGATGAGTGATGTGGCGCACTCTCTACGATCACTCTATAGGTCTCTTGCAACACTTGAAACAATGGCCGGAGATATAAAGTTGAAATTTTGTGCCAAACCTTGAAGTTCACAATATTCTGCCAAAAAACTACAATAGAAAAAAATACAGTCAATTATTTGAAAGCACCTTGCAACTCTACCTATATTTTAAAAATATGAAATAAGGATCAAGTTATTACCTGAGGTATACCAGGATACAGTTTGCCCTGATTTTATCAAAGTTGATGAAGTAGTAAACGTCTTCATACCCCACATAGATAGACAATTCATTGCAATGACATTTACTAGTATCGGGCACTAAATCATCGACCCATCGTGCATGAAAGAATGTGCGTATAGAGCCAACTGCATAAATTCTTGAGGTACTGAAGCGAAGTTAAATGCTTGTAGTTGCTCATTAGCAACGGTTTGTTCTTGTTCTTGTTCTACCTCAAGTTGTGATTCTCTTACTTTTGTAGAGCTTTTCTTTTTTTGGCGTTTCTTTCCGCTTAGATCTTGTGGAACATGGCTAGGCGCTCGACTCGTCATGCGATGACTTCAACTAACCTCTTCAGCCATGCGACGAAGCTTCCAGCTACTTCACCCACAGTTGTTGCTTCAAGTGTTGGAACAGCCAATTCAGTTGTTCTAACTCTGATGGTAGTGATGCTAATGCACACGTTTGCTTCCCCTAATAGTCATCCATGAACTGTACCAGTGGGAAGACTCTCCATCCATACCTTTCTAAGCGCAACAAATGCACACCCACCATTAACTTTATCCTCAACGAAGAGCCTACATTGTTCGGGCTCTTGACGAGGAGGTGACAATTAGACTTCTAGAGCTTCTGATACATTATTGGGAGAATTACAACTAGCTTTGAAGCTGTTGCATTATGAGATGCTATCATCTGTCGACTTGGCATGTCCTTGGGAAATGAGCTCGATCACAAGACCCCGCAGTTCTACAATCTCCATCTGCATCTTCGACCTTTGGGAATTCAATTTTGAAGTACTTGATTAGAGGCCTAAATGTTCCAGTTTTCCTAGTGCCCTCATCAAAATGTCATCATTACCGACTAATTGGAAGCTCCTTTGACTTTGTTGCGTTGTGTATTCATCCTGTAAAACAACACAACCATGCTATTCAAGCAATCCTTCATCTGGTATTAAATTACAAATTAATTATTCGTGGTCAGTAAACTTAAAATCAAGTTTCCAATTTCTGCTACTTTGGGATTTTTGAACTGGCCATTGGGACCTTGACGTGATTTGGCCCACAACTCCTTCCGTGTTGGTAGCACGCCCGTCTTTGCAAGCTGTGTTAAGCTATGTTAGTAACATAGTAATGATAGAATAATTGATATATGTAATATGAGTAAAATATTAACGTACCAAGGACTGCTCGAGCTCTCTATATCCGACTCAGCCAACCATAGAGTAGTATTCATTTTTCGCTCTTATTTTTCTTGCATTTGATGATAGCAGTTGGAATTCAGTGGAATGTCGATACCTCAGAAAAGCTTCCCAATCGTCCTCGTTTATGGAGGGGTAGTAGTGTCCTACCGTAAGAGGCCATTTATATACATTTTCATCCTCCTCTAGAATGAAAAGGTATGGTTGTACGAAGGTAATGTAGAGGTCGAATCTGAACCCCCTTTGCTAATTCGCCACAAACCTTCAAAGCCCTTTTCCTATACCAATCCTCGACTGTGAAAGCTACGTATACCTCTCTCCAAATCACATATTTTACTTTATCTAAATCCTTAGACCTCCAATCTTTTGTCCATATTGGAACGTGCTCTCAACTGAGGACTCTAATCCAACTGCTTAATTCATAGCCGGGTGCGCCTTTCGGTTGGCCTTTTGAATCAAAAGTCACTTCAATTCTTAAACCTTTCTTTTTTCATTAATGTACTCCCTTCGTTCAAAGTCTACTTTCGGATCAAATTCGATTCGTCATCGTGGCTTACTGTGTTGGTTTCCCTTGCTATCTTGCGATGAAGATGGAGTGCAGTCTTTGTAATCATCCTCGTATTGGTCACTATCGATAGGGCGAGACATTGTACCTGTGCAAAGTATTCAAAAACTAACACATACATACTAATATTAAATCACAAACTACACATATTCACATCTTCACATCTTCTACAAATAACATTTTTACACAATTTTACATATTCATTTAATTTCAGATATTACACATATTTACATAACCTCACATATTACACATATGCACAACTTTACATATATTGACATAATTTGACATATTCATGAGTTTACAATTTCAACAACATAATTTCACATATTCATTTAATTTCACATGTTACACATATTCACAAATTCACAATTTCAATTACATATATAATTCCACAAATTACGCATATTATACATATTCATATATCCTCACATATTACACATATGCACATCTTTACAACTTCAATCACACAATTTCATAGATGGGCAAGGGGCAGGTGTGAGGTGGGGGGGCTGGGGCGAGGAGGGGTGGGGGTGGGGGGGCTGGGCGAGGGGCGGGCCTTGCGGGTGGAGGGGGGGTATGGGCGAGGGGGGGTGGGGGAACTAGGCGAGGGGGGGCTGGGCCTCGCGAGTTGGGGGGTAAGGGGGTAGGGGGGGCTAGGCCTCGCGGGTGGGGGGGCTGGGCGAGGGGGGGTGGGGGCGAGGGGCGGGGTGAGGGGGAAGAGGAGAGAGAGAGGGAGGGGAAAGAGGAGAGGGAGGGAGGGAGGGAGGGGGAGCTTACTGACGGTGGAGGCGATTTTAGAGAGAGAGAAAGAAAGAGGGATTTTAGAGAAAGAGAAAGAGGGATTTGAAAGAGGAGAGTGAGGCATCTTGGAGGTGGTGGGCGCGCGCGTATAGATATGGGGTTGTTGGTGCAAATTTCAAAAATTTGAAGAATCACATCTTCCATGACCGTTTTTGTGAAAAACAGTCGTGGAAGACTAGGTCGTCCACGAAGTTTTTTCACAAAAAGGGTCATGGAAGACTAGGTCTTCCACGATGGTTTTTCTTAAAACTGTCGTGGAACCGTTTTTCACAAAAACAGTCGTGGAAGATGTGATTCTTCAAATTTTTGAAATGTGGAATCTATATATTCCACAATGGTTTTTTTTTAAAACCATCGTGGAAGATAGTTTTTGATGGCGGTTTTTGCAAAAACCGTCGTAAAAAAATTATGTTAAACATTTCTTACATGTAATAATATTCTTTGCTGCCCAGGGTGGCCAGCCCATGTGTTAAGCATCCAATGGCCCAGAATCATAAATAGTACTTTATCTTCGTTTTCACCACAAATTTAACTATAGATACATATACAAAACCTATTAAAAAAGATTGAAAAATGAAATAATTTAAAGAAAAATCTTAAAAGTAAATTAACATAAAGGTTTATTGATGCTCATCTTTTTATCTTTTTTTGCATTGGTTCCTCAATACATATCCATTCGACATCTTCACAAAGCAAGTGCGAAACCTCATCTTCAAAATTATCTATCTCTTCAACTAGTGGCAATCCCTTTGTGAATGAAGGGATGTCTGAGCAATCCTCATCAACTTCTTCACCATCGATAACTATTCTTGGCTTTGTCAGGACGATTAGAGATAGCTCCATGTCTTGGGGATCTGTAGTATACAAAACTTGGATTGCTTATGATGCCATAATGAAGGGATCATTCCTGCATCCCAATCTTCTAAAGTCAACCACCGTGATGTCGTCATTGTCATTCTTAACATAGTTATTGTCGGCCCACTTGCGCTTAAAAAGTGCTATGCGTAATCCCCCATAATCAAGTTTTCAAATATCTTCAATAAAACTAAAGTCGTTCATGGTCCCATATACCAGATTCTTGTCCTTGGCAGAGGCAATATGCATAGCCTCAGCACGAAGAGTCACATTACTATTGTGCACTGGATGCTTCTCATCTCTTTCGTGAGTGTAGGAAGTGTAACCATTTATGGAATATGATGTATACCTTGTAACTACCGACAACAGTCCTCTTGCTAGGTTCTTCAACTCCTGTGACATGCCTCCATCTTGTGATGTGGAGCACTTGCCATAGATGTGTGCTCTAATCCACAACCGAAAGGTCCGGTTGTGTTCATCTTGCAACCACTTCTCATTTCTTGCTCTATTTAGGTATGCTTTTTTTAATTCGTTCATGTGCACCTCAATGAAAGGCTCCACTTCATTAGCATTGTGCAAGACATAAAGACAAGCTTACTCCCACTCCTCTTGATTTACTGATGAAGGATTGCCCATAGATAGTCCACTAGCCTCAATGTTTATAGTCTTTGTTCCGCATTAGATAGGTACTTGGAGCAAAATTCAACCAATTCCTCAGCTATGTAACTTTCTACAATACATCCCTCCGGCCTATTTTGATTCTTCATATAGCCCTTCAAAACCTTCATATATCTTTCAAATGGGTACATCCATCTCAAATACACCTATCCATATAACTTAACTTCACGTATTATGTGCACCGTTAAATGAATCATGATGTTAAAAAATGCCGGTGGAAAATACTTTTCAAGCATGCATAAGGTTTGCACCAACCCCGATTGCAGTGAATCTAGCACAAGTGGATCAATGACCTTCGAGCATATTGAATTGAAGAACAAGCACAACTTGGAAATTGCAAATCTCACATCCTTTGTTAGAATTCCCCGCAAAGCAAGTGGTAGTTATTGCTACATCAACACATGACAATCGTGTGTTTCATGCCAATAAGTTTCAAATCCTTCACTGACACCAACTTTTTGAAGTTCAAGGAATACCCGTCCAACATGTTTAATGAAGCAAGCTATTCATAGAGCTTTCTCTTTTCTGCTCTGGATAACGGGTGCTTTGTCGGAGGTAAGTAAGTATAGTTCCCTCTTTTCTCAAGAAACAAATTAGGCCTAATCTCCATTTCCACGATATCCAACTGAGCTTTTTCACCATCTTTAGTCTTACCTGGAATGTCAAGCAACGTGCCGACTATGGATTCACAGATGTTTTTCTCAATATGTATAACATCCAAGCAATGACGAACAAAAAGTGTCTTCCAGTAGGGAAGATCAAAGAAGATTGATCTTTTTTTCCATGGTCCATCATTTGGCGGCTCGTCCTTACCTCGCTTTCTCTTACTGAATACAACTCTTATATCTTTTACCATTTCAAATATTTGTTTACCTATCAAAGGGTGAGGGGGGTCTTTTTCTTCGCTGTTGCCATCAAAGGCTTTCTTTTGTTTGCGGTAGCGATGAGCTCTTGGAAACCATCTTCTATGACCAAAAAAAATGGTTTTCTTTCCATTCTTCAACAGTTTGTGAGACGTTTCCATCATGCAAATAGGATAACCAATAGATCTCTTTACTGAATAACCAGATAAATTGTCATATGCAGGGAAGTCGTTAATTGTCCATATCAACATTGCACGGAGTGTGAACGTCTCTTTTCGGTAAGCATATCTAACTTTAACTCCATTTTCCCACATCTTTTTTAGGTCATCGATTAACATTGTCAAGTATACATCAATGTCATTGCCTGGTTGGTGAGGACTCAAAATCAATAAAGACAACATTAAAAACTTCAGCTTCATGCACAGCTTCGGAGGGAGATTATAGTTAACAAGTATTACGGGCCAAGTGCTATGCCTACTACTCATGTTACCATGTGGGTTCATTCCATCTGTCAACAAAGTGAAATGTTTGTTTCTTGGATCCGCACTAAAGTTGGGATGATCGGCTTCAAAAGTCTTCCATTGTGGTGAATCCGCTGGGTGTCTAAGTATACCATCATCCACTCGATTGTCATGATGCAATGTCAAATTCTTAGCATGTTCTGGGTTTCCGAATAAACGCCTCAAACGTGGTACCGATGGAATGTACTATAACACTTTTTTTGGCACTCCATTCTTGCCATCTTTTGGCTCCTTTCCTTTCTTCCACCTTGCTTGTTGACAAATTGGACAATAATTTCCATCCTCATACTCATGCCTATAGAGAACACAATCATTTTCAGAAGCATGAATTTTCTCATAATCCATTCCCAAAGTGCTCAAAGTCTTCTTAGCCTCATACATACTAGTTGGTAATTTATTACCCTCTGGCAGAAGCCTCCTAAAAATTCCAACAGCTTTGTGAAACTAGAGTTTGACCACCCGCCCGACGCTTTCAAATTCCATAATCCAACTAAAGCAGACAATTTAGTGAAATTGGTACACCCCTCATATACGGGTGTCTCTGCATCATTCATCATTGTCTCAAATAAATCCAGACGGTGCACAAAGTGTTCTTCTAAATCATTGACCATGTCAACCATATTGTCTTCATCATCCATATTATCCTCCACAATAGCTTGGTTTTCTTTACTTAGTAAAGTTGGATTGAAATTAGACTCGCCATGAAAATGCTACGTTTGATAACTACTTATAATTCCACTTCAAAATAAATGTCCACAAACAATTAGCATTGGATGCAATCTGTGGTTTCCACATTGAACACAAGGACACCAAATTTCATCACCATTGGCATGACTTTTGGCAAAATTCAAGAACTCTTCCACATCATTCACATACTCTCTAGACAATTGAAAATCCCATATCCATTTTGCAATACTTAAATCGAAATAATAAATAGCAAATATTCAATTAAAATTAATTTCACAATCTATATATATACCCACCTATATATATTAATTAATCATAAAACAAAAACATCACCCATCATAAAACAAGTTACACATACTCATTATAAAACAAAGAAATCATACCCATGATCCACAATACAAATTTCATGGAATAAACAACAAAATCAACAACTATTTATCAATTTTAGATTAATTATACAACACAATCAACAACAATTTATCATTTTTTAACAAAAACTTACAATTTGGGCTGAGATTAAGTAGTGTGGAGGCAGAGAGGGATGGCAGCAGCTGATTCGGATGGGTCTGTGTTTGTATTTGAGAAGCGAGTTTCTGAATTATGTCTAAATATTGAGGTGGAAAAGGGGTTTTAAGTAAGATACCACGACAGTGTTTTAAAAAACTGTCGTGAAATACATGTGCTTCCACGACGGTTTTATGAAAAACCGTCGTGGTAGATTTATATTCCACGACGGTTTTTGAGATCAATGAGCTTCCACGATGGTTTTTCACAAAACTGTCGTGGAAGCTTATTTATTTCACGACTGTTTTTTAAAAAACCATCGTAAAAGCTCCCGCCTCTTTCCACAACAGTCTCTGTTTTCGCGGGCATAACTCGCTGCACTTTTCTCGCCTTACCACGACCATTTTTAGAAAACGGTCGTCTAATCCAAAATTTCTTGTAGTGATGTGTGTATGATAGATATTTTCTTGGGCTTGGTGCCCTAAAAGCTGTAACATTGTACATATTGTTAATAAATAAATAAAATGACATTTATTATTATTTTGGTTGATTATATGTATTATGAATGCATTTATAAACATCAAGAAAATTCCATGATTATTTATGTGACTATAAATTTAGCATATAAGTGTTATTTGTTTAGGGATAAATTTATAGATAATAATCTAAATAGTCCGTAATAATTAATTAAAGTTTGGGATCTTTAATTAAAAATTACAAGTACGGTCCAATCTCATCTAAAATGAAATAGTCATTATCTGAACTATTAATGTAGAGACATTGGATTGGAGGTACTTTATATAATAAGATTATATAGGACTGGACCAGATAAATTATGAATCTTTAATAATCATTCGTTACAAATAGAGTATTCAAATTTATCACTATGATGATCATATATTTGACAGTCTTAATCCTGAGTATTTATTAGACTCCTATTTATGACATTATGTTTTTTGACTTGCATGGTAAAATTTGTCTAAGCATAGATTATAACTTAGCATCTTAGAAACATAAAGTAATAAATGGCTGGGAATAATATTATACAGATATGGAATCCATTCCTTCCCTATGGAAGTTAGAAAAATAGTTCTCTTGAGTGATAATTCAAGGTTTGAACAGTAGAGCGCTCGTTCATAATAAGATTATGAATTAATTGCTCATTAGAGAATTATTGGAACTCAAGGATAAAGATGTAATAAGAGAGGTGAATGGAAATTGAACCTAGCTCTGATTATGAACTATTTATGGAGGACTGACTTATATGTAATGATTATATCAATGGACTACTTGCTAATTTTCTTCGAGTAATTTCACTATAATCTCAAGAGTTCAGTTTCAGGTTTTTAGTGGAGTAACACTGAAACTAATAAATTTGGCATATTAATCAAAGAGTTTAATTAATTGTCAAATTTATTGGAGCTTGGGTTATAGGTCCATAGGTCCCCAATACCACCTCTGTAACACTATATTGGATTTTTGCATATAATGAATTATACATGTTTAATTCAGAATTATTGAATTCTGAATTAATTTTTTCACACTTGAATTATTAACGTGACACAGAAAAAATGTTCAATGTGACACATAATGTAATGTGATAAATGTTATCACATTTAACTGAGCATTAGTTAATTAATTAATTGAGTATTGTTAAAATCTATTCTTAAATAAATGTGATTTATTTTTGAATTTAGATTTATATATATATATGGTTTTGAACCAAATCTTTTTATATAAATAAGATTTTATAATATATTAATATATATATATATATTAATATAATATAAAAAAAAGGAAGAAGGAAACGTGAAAGTTTCACGTTTCCCTTATATATATATATATATATATATATAAAAGGAACCAAATCACTGATTCGGTCCCAAAATAAATAAATAAAAGTAAATTTCCTCTTACTTTCACGTTTTAGTTTTTAATATATATATATATAAGGAATCACACGTAGTGATTCGGGAAAGAAAAAAAAGAAAAAGAAAAGGGAAAGTAAAATTACTAATGGCTCAGATATAAAAGGAGAGATAACAGTTATCTCAGCAATTTTTATTCACGTAATTTTAGAGAGAAAAACTGAGAGTTCTTCTCTAAAGAAAAATGTCTGCTATCTCATGTGTTGAGTACATAGCAGATTCAGAAAAGTGTGAGGAAAATTCATTCTTGCCGTTTGACACCCACTCGTCTTTCTATTCTTATGGAGGCCTGGTTTGGAAGATCGTGGTGTCAAAGAGGAAAGCTAGGATACCCTGATAGTCTTCAAAAGGTTAGTAAAAATTTCTAAAGCTTTCTATAATTAAAATTATATATCTATTCCCGATGAATAAAGTTTTCAGAAAATTTTTGTTTGTCAACGATCCGTTCCTTCCGCTGTGTTTTATATTTTAATTCCAACAAATAGCATGAGAGCGGGTTATAGCATATATAATTTTAATTAAACATGATTTTATTTTGATAATATCATGTTTTTGATGTATGTTTGTGGGCACTTTGCATCTTTGTTAGTTTTTATTCATGAGATGAATGGTTGTTTAATGAAGGGATTTTTGGTCGTTAATTATATGGTCCTTTTGGATTAATAATTTTATTTTCAGTTTGATTAGATCAATCTGTGTAAACCCATAAAGGGGTATAGGCTTTTTGTAATTTCTTATTATTATTTTTTCTTCTCTCATCTCCTTCACTTGCTACACATGGAGCGATGAAGAAAAAGATGTCCATTTGATTTTTTGGCCCAGTTGAGAACTTTGGGCCTATCAGATTTCAAAGGTAATCCAGCAGATTGTTGCACAATAAACCACTTGATAAAGACTGCAAAATTGGAGCAGGGAATTATGTATAAATTACAAAAAGACACCTGTAATTTTATTTTTTATTTATTTTTTTTTTGTTGTAATTTTAATTATCCAAAAGGACCCGGTCCAAAATTCATTGTTTATTTTCATTTTTATTTTCATGTGATGATTGTGATAACATGTTCGTGCATGATAACATGTCATCTAGGAAAGTGCCTACTTATAGTTATTGTAACTTGACATGCATACACTTAGCATATTATTTTTTGTAAAGGAGTTTATAAAATGATTTAATATGTGTTAGCATTAATTTAATGAGATTAAATTAATTGGGTTGGTTTTATAGAATCTTAATTTAGTAATCAACCAAATAATTTGAATTTAGTTTTAATAGTTAAGACTTGGTAAAATTCACATTAATTCTAAGTTATCTAATTTTAAATTGTTTAATATTCGGTAACTTAAACAATTCATAATAAATTTAGATTTTTAGAAAATCTGGTAATTTATTTAAGTGTAAATAGAATGAGATTCTATTAACACATAATATAATCTAGTAATTAAAAATTGTTTTTATCTACTAGAATTATGAAATGTATGAAGTTTTATAAGATAAAACACATCTTTTAAAATAATGAGTGGGAGAAGGTAATATGACAATATAACCTGTGGTCTCCACTATTAGTACAACACCGTGAGATTTAGGTGGCACCTCGCAACGCTTTGATTTCATTCTCCCTACGGAGGGTGTCCATTTAAATCAATATCAAGGTTGGCTTCCTTGAGATAGGATTTTATAATGTATTTCAAAATTGACTTACCCTACGGCGACAATTTTGAGTTAAATTATTAAAATCCAAAATAGTGGGTTACACTCATAAAGATATAATTAAATTGTTAATTATATCTTGATCAAAATAAACGGTTATTAATAAATATAGAAAATATGAGATATTTTGAATATATTTATTAATTGAGAATATCTCAATTCAATTCATAAATAATTTGACCTACCCTACGGTGACACTTTATTTATTAAAATTGAATAATCGTGGAATTAGTAAAATATTTTTTGTGTTTTTCATATGCATCATGCATCACGTTTACTATTCCAAAACATATATTTATGATGTTTATGCAACCATTTTAATTTATGCTATTTTATTTATTTATTACAGCAACAATGTCTAATCCAGCATCGCAATTCTCTCAAATGAAAAATTAACCGGAGATAATTTTGTCAAGTGGAAGAGTAACATGAACATTGTACTAATTTACGAAAGTTACAAGTTTGTCTTGACGGAGGAATGTCCTCCAGAGCCTGCTGCCAATGCTCCTCGTAATGTACGGGAAGCATATGATCGTTGGATCGAGGCGAACAATAAGGCCTGCTGTTTTCTTTTGGCTGGCATGTCTGACGTGCTTAGGATGAAGCACGAAAGCATGGAGACCGCTTATGAGAAAATGCAGTCTCTGCAAGACATGTTTGGTAAACCTTCTGAAAAGGCACACAACGAAGCCATTAAGGCAGTAATGAATGCAAAAATGAAAGTAGGGATTTTGGTCAGAGAACATGTTCTCAACATGGTTAACTATCTCCATGAGGCCGAGGTCAACGGGGCTATGATAGATGAAGCCACACAGGTGGGGATGATTTTGGAAACCCTCTCCCCTGCGTTCCTTCAGTTCAAAAGCAACTATTTCATGAACAAGCTGAAATATAACATGACTGAGTTGCTTAATGAGCTTCAAACCTTCGAGTCGATTTCAAAAGAAAAGACTAAAGAAGCTGAGGCAAATGTTGCAGAAGCTCAACCCTCCTCTTCTGCCCAAAAAAATAAGAAGAGGAAGGGGACTGAAGGAAGTGGTAAGTCTAAGAATGGAGGGCAACCTAAGAAGAACAAAAGCAACAACAACAAAAAGAGCTCAAACCAAAAGAAGCCTAAAGGAAAATGTTTCCACTGCGGCGTAGTTGGGCACTGGAAGAGAAACTACAAGAAGTATCTTCAGGAGCTCAAAGAAAAGAAGAACAACGGTAAATCAGATTTACTTATTTTAGAAGCTTGTTTAGTTGAAGATGATACTTCACCTTGGATAATTGATTCAGGGGCAACTAACCATGTTTGTTCTTATTTACAGATGCTTAGTTCTTCAAGGGACCTTGCCGACGGGGAACAAACGATGAGAGTGGGAACGGGAGAGGTTGTTTCGGCAAGAGCAATGGGAGTTGTTAAACTTTATTTTAGAAATAAGTTTTTAATTTTAGACAATGTTTATTGTATTCCTTGTTTTTCGTAGAAATTTGATTTCTGTTTCCAGGTTGTTTGAACAAATGTTTAATGTTTCTTTTAATAATTATTATGTTAATATTTCTAGAAATGGTTTGGATATTTGTTCTGCGCATCTGGAAAATGGGCTTTACACCTTAAGGCCCAACGAAAAAGCACTGCTTAATACCGGAATGTTCAAAGTTGAACAACCTAAACCCAAGAAGCAAAAGATTTCTTCTAATAATGAAACATACCTATGGCACCTTAGATTAGGTCACGTTAACCTTGACAGAATTAACAGACTGGTAAAAGAAGGTCCTTTAAAAGAGCTAAAAGTTAGTTTTCTACCAGTTTGTGAATCTTGTCTTGAAGGTAAAATGACTAAGAGGCCTTTCTCTGCAAAAGGCGAAAGGGCCAAGGAACCACTTGAGCTAATACATTCAGACGTCTGTGGTCCAATGAATGTACAAGCACGTGGTGGTTACGAATATTTCATCACATTTATTGACGATTATTCAAGGTATGGTTACATATACCTAATGCAAAGGAAATCTGAAACTTTTGGAAAGTTCAAAGAATTCCAAGCAGAAGCTGAAAAGCAATTAGGAAAGACGGTGAAGAGTCTTCGATCTGAACGAGGAGGAGAATACCTTGATACTGAATTCAAAGACTATATGATAGAACATGGTATTCTATCACAACTCACCGCACCTGGAACACCACAACAAAATGGTGTTCAGGGAGAAGAAATAGAACGTTGCTTGATATGGTGAGATCCATGCTTAGCTACTCATCATTACCCACTTCATTTTGGGGACATGCACTACAAACTGCAGTGTATCTTCTAAACATAGTTTCATCTAAGTCTATTTCAAAAACACCTTTAGAGTTATGGAATGGTCGCAAACCTAGTATGCGACATATCCGTATATGGAGGTGTCCAGCACATGTGTTGAAAGGTAAGACTGGGAAGTTGGAACCACGTTCTAAAGTATGCTTATTTGTGGGATACCCAAAGGGAATGAGGGGAGGTTTGTTTTATAGTCCACAAGAAAAGAAAGTATTTGTATCGACAAATACCACTTTTCTTAAGAATGATTATATGACAAACTATAAACCTCGTAGCAAAGTTGTACTTGAAGAGTTACTTTCTGATCAGATCAAACTGCAATCGACAACTGTTGTCGAAGGACAAAATGAGGAGACCACATCTCCCTATCAGAATGTCATACCACCTCGACGTAGTGGGAGGGTTATGAGACCACCTGCTCGCTACAGGGAACTTGGAGAAGCAAATGTTGCTATCTCTGATAATGATGAAGATGATCCATTAACATATTGTGATGCAATGGAAGTTTCTGAGAAGGAAAAATGGCTGGAGGCTATGAACCTTGAAATGGAGTCCATGTACTCCAATTCAGTCTGGGATCTTGTAGACCTACCTGAAGGGATAAAACCCATAGGGTGCAAATGGATTTACAAGAAGAAAAGAGGAGTGGATGGGAAAGTTGAGACTTTCAAAGCTAGGCTTGTGGCAAAGGGTTATACCCAAAAGCAGGGAGTTGACTATGAAGAAACTTTCTCGCCTATAGCTATGCTTAAAATCCATTCGAATTCTTTTATCCATTGCTGTTTGTCTTGATTATGAGATATGGCAAATGGATGTCAATACTGCCTTTTTGAAGGGCTATCTTGAGTAAAGCATCTATATGGTGCAACCAGAAGGGTTTGTAGTCAAAGGTCAAGAGCAAAAAGTTTGCAAGTTTCAAAGGTCCATCTATGGAATCAAGCAAGCTTGATCTTGGAACTTGAGATTTGATGAAGCGATCAAATCTTATGGTTTCGATCAAAATATTGATGAACCTTGTGTTTACAAGTACATCAAAGATAAGAAGGTGGTCTTCTTGGTTCTTTATGTAGATGATATCCTACTCATTGGGAATGATGTAGGTGTATTATTTGATGTAAAGAAATGGCTCGCCAACAATTTCCAAATGAAAGATTTAGGAGAAGCAAGTTATGTTCTTGGAATCCAACTCATAAAAGATTGCAAGAACAAACTGTTGGCGCTACCTCAGGCATCATATATCGATAAGGTGCTTATCAGATTTTTGATGCAAAACTCCAAGAAAGATAATTTGCCTACACGTCATGGAGTTTATCTTTCAAAAGAGCAGTGTCCTAAGACACCTCAAGAGGAAGAAAATATGAGACGGGCACCCTATGCATCTGCAGTAGGAAGTCTAATGTATGCCATGTTGTGTACAAGACCTGACATTTGCTATGCGGTGGGTATAGTCAGTCGGTATCAATCCAACCCAAGATTAGATCATTGGGTAGCGGTTAAACATATTCTCAAGTATCTTAGGAGAACGAGAAACTATATGCTAGTTTATTCTGGTGAGAATTTGATTCCTATTGGATACACTGATTCTGATTTTCAATCAGACAAAGACACACGTAAATCTACGTCTGGATCAATGTTTACTTTTGGTGGTGGAGCCATAGTTTGGAGAAGCATCAAACAATCTTGTATTGCTGATTCAACTATGGAAGCAGAATATGTGGCTGCTTGTGAAGCAACTAAAGAAGCTGTTTGGCTCCGTAAGTTCTTAAATGATTTGGAAGTGGTTCCAGGTATGGATAAACCACTCACACTGTATTGTGACAACAGTGGTGCAGTGGCAAATTCAAGAGAACCTAGAAGTCACAAAAGAGGAAAGCATATAGAAAGAAAATATCATTTGATTAGAGAGATAGTGCATCGAGGCGATGTGGAAGTTGTAAAGATAGCGTCGGAAAACAACCATGCTGACCCTTTCACCAAGATGTTACCTGCAAAGAGCTTTGAGGGACACTTGGAAGTATTAGGTCTTGGAGACATGTCTCACCTGCTTTAGGGCAAGTGGGAGATTGTTGGGCTTGGTGCCTTAAAAGTTGTGACATTGTACATATTGTTAATAAATAAATAAAATGACATTTATTATTATTTTGGTTGATTATATGTATTATGAATGCATTTATAAACATCAAGAAAATTCCATGATTATTTATGTGACTATAAATTTAGCATATAAGTGTTATTTGCTTAGGGATAAATTTATAGATAATAATCTAAATAGTCTGTAATAATTAATTAAAGTTTGGGATCTTTAAATAAAAATTACAAGTACTGTCCAATCTCATCTAAAATGAAATAGTCATTATCCGGACTATTAATGTAGAGACATTGGATTGGAGGTACTTTATATAATGAGATTATATAGGACTGGACCAGATAAATTATGAATCTTTAATAATCATCCGTTACAAATAGAGTATTCAAATTTATCACTATGATGATCATATATTTGACAGTCTTAATCTTAAGTATTTATTAGACTCCTATTTATGACATTATGTTTTTTGACTTGCATGGTAAAATTTATCTAAGCACAGATTATAACTTAGCATCTTGAAAACATAAAGTAATAAATGACTGGGAATAATATTATACAGATATGGAATCCATTCCTTCCCTATGGAAGTTAGAAAAATAGTTCTCTTAAGTGATAATTCAAGGTTTGAACAGTAGAGCGCTCATTCATAAAAAGATTATGAATTAATAGTTCATTAGAGAATTATTGGAACTCAAGGATAAAGATGTAATAAGAGAGGTGAACGGAAATTGAATCTAGCTCTTATTATGAACTATTTATGGAGGACTGACTTATATGTAATGATTATATCAATGGACTACTCGCTAATTTTCTTTGAGTAATTTCACTATAATCTCAAGAGTTTAGTTTCAGGTTTTTAGTGGAGTAACACTGAAACTAATAAATTTGGCACATTAATCAAAGAGTTTAATTAATTGTCAAATTTATTGGAGCTTGGGTTATAGGTCCATAGGTCCCCAATACCACCTCTGTAACACTATATTAGATTTTTGCATAGAATGAATTATACATGTTTAATTCAGAATTATTGAATTCTGAATTAATTTTTTCACACTTGAATTATTAACGTGACACAGAAAAAATGTTCTCTATGACACCTAATGTAATGTGATAAATGTTATCACATTTAACTGAGCATTAGTTAATTAATTAATTGATTATTGTTAAAATCTATTTTTAAATAAATGTGATTTATTTTTGAATTTAGATTTATATATATATATATATAGTTTTGAACCAAATCTTTTTATATATATAAGATTTTATAATATATTAATATATATATATTAATATAATATAAAAAAAGGAAGAAGGAAACGTGAAAGTTTCACGTGTCCCTTTTATATATATATATATATAAAAGGAACCAAATCACTGATTCGGTCCCAACAAAAATTAAATAAATAAAAGTAAACTTCCTCTTACTTTCACGTTTTAGTTTTTAATATATATATATATATATATATAAGGAATCACACGTAGTGATTCGGGAAAGAAAAAAAAAAGAAAAGGGAAAGTAAAATTAGTAATGGCTCAGATATAAAAAATAGAGATAACAGTTATCTTAGCAATTTTTATTCACGTAATTTTAGAGAGAAAAACTGAGAGTTCTTCTCTAAAGAAAAATGTCTGTTATCTCATGTGTTGAGTACATAGCAGATTCAGAAAAGTGTAAGGAAAATTCATTCTTGCAGTTTGACGCCCACTCGTCTTTCCATTAGTGTGGAGGCCTGGTTTGGAAGATCATGGTGTCAAAGATGAAAGCTAGGATACCCTGATAGTCTTCAAAAGGTTAGTAAAAATTCCTAAAGCTTTCTATAATTAAAATTATATATCTATTCCCGATGAACAAAGTTTTCAAAAAATTTTTGTTTGTCAACGATCCGTTCCTTCTGCTGCGTTTTATATTTTAATTCCAACATATTTAACGTTTTAATTGCATGTAATATTGAATGTGATACTACGACAGGCCGATCTTGAGTAATCGGAAGGCCGAAGGCTGCTGACAAGAAATCAATAGATAATTCTCAAAATTGTGGCATTGATAATTAATTTGTTGAGAAAATTCAAAATAATTGATATATTTTATCTCTTTCCTTATCCATGATTAGAAAAGGTTTGACTTTTTAAAAGAGAAGATTTGATTTTTGTGATAAGGTTTCTTAATTTGAAAAGATAAGATTTGGTAGTTAGAACAAATCTTGGGCTTTTTCCTTATCTTTCCCCATCCTACACACATACCCCTTATTTTTAAAGAAAATTTCCTTCAAATATAGAGAAGATTATTTTCTTTTCACTTTATTTTCAATTTTCAAGAATATATTTCTCTCTCTCAAAAATTTTAAGTGTAACAACATCCCCCCTCCCCTACACAGAAGGGAGGAGAAGCCGCCACACCTTGTTGTTTGTTGTTCATGTCTTCTTAGCATAGGTTCTCAAACTTAACGTAATGCTTCCGAGTAATCTTCATATGGAAGAACTTAGTGTTGAATTCGTGAATGAAATCAGCCCATGTCATCTTGTCTACATTCTTGCTTTGTTCGATTCTGTCTCACCAGATTCTGGCCTCCATGGTGAGGCAGTACGAGGCACAGAGGACCTTCTCATTTTCTGTGAAACCCATGAGTTTCAGGGTGGCCTCAATTGTCTTTAACGATCCTTGGGCGACTACAGGATCCTTAGAACCTTTAAAGTCTGTTGCCTTAACCCTCTTCCATCTCACTAGTAACAGTTCTTAGTAGGCGGGTGTTACAGAGAATGAGCTAGAGCTACGATCCAACGGACGAAGTCCGAGGGCAATTTCTCTAACACTGAAGCCAACGACGAAGAACGATGTCGAGTTTTTTTTTTTTCCGAACGCTTAGTTGGGAGATTTTTGAAAGTAGAGAGAAAGCGAGAGAAATTTAGGAAAATTTATGGCAGTGAAAATATGTGGCATAATTTTTTTGAATTTTTTTTGTAGCATAAAAAAATTAATGATTAAAAATTATGGCAGTATATGTAATTTTCTCAAAAAATAAAAAAGACAAAGAAACTCATGTATCTATATCTTGCTTTGTTTAATGAGTTTTTATCTAATTGTCTTTGTCTTTAAAGTTTTAATGAAATTCATTTGGAGTTTATTAAAAAAGGTTTAATATCAAAGTATGATACGTGGGCTTTAGAAACTTATTGGAAGTATCATATTGATATTTTTATAAAGAACAATCTACATAATATCCTCAAATGAAACTACTTATTAAAGTAATCTTTTTTTTTTAACTTTTCAAAACTTCTTTTTTTATTTTATTTTTTAAAATTTTAATTATACATTTACTGTCTTGCCATTAAGATTTACCATCAAAAATTAAAACCTCCATTTTCTCTCTCTATTTGGCACTCTCTAACCAAACAGCTCCTCTCTCTCTCTCCTCTCTTTCTCTCATGTTTTCATACTCTCTCTCCTCTTTTTCTTCGAGTTTCAATATTCTCTCTCTCTTTCTCTCTCCATCTCTCTCCTCTTTTTCAGCTTCCCCTGCTTTCTCTTTCCTCTCATTCTCTCTACCTCTGTCGCTTTCTCTCCACTCGACCGTCATTAGTTTTCGTCGAACCGCCACCAATTCGGCCTACTAGTGCAGAAAAATATTTACCGTTTCCCGAAGTTATTATGGGCACTTACATATTATATATATATATATATATATATATATTCTTTTTCACGTAGTCAGAACGCCTCATTTTTCAGTGTATTTAATTTGGAGAGAATCCTTTCATGTGGCTTGGAGAGGAGAGGCATGAATGATTATAAAAATAACTGGAACAAATGCTGCCCAATGGACACTGAATTGGCAAACGTGAAACCATTGTAAAACGCATTTGAACTTTGAAGGTCGATGGTTAATCACGTGAACCAGAAACCCCATCCAATTAGTTTACAGTCATACACCGAGAATTTTGTGCCAAAGTATTTACAATAAAAAAAAAAATGTGTGTGTATCCTATTGCACAGTTTCTACGCTTTTGGATTAAATTTAGGTCAATAGTTACAAGGGCTGTAAAAAGAAGAAGATAGATTAAATTTAGATATAATTCAAATTTTTGTCATATTATTAGAGAGATTAATAAAGTTTGATAAATAGATAAATTGTATCTAATAAAATATATAAAATATGACTATTTAATACAACTTCCCAAAAAAGATCCCATAAATATATAATCTTTTCATACCCTATCAAAAAAAATTTTTAGAGTTAAATTTATCAAAGATTCTTAAACTTTTTTCTCTTTCTAAATTTAGTCATTGTACTCAAAAGTATTAACTTAATCCTTGGACTCTTTTCTTGTCTCAAGTTTAGTCTTTCAGTTACATTCTGTTAATTTTTTAGATGGAAAAGTTAACATATAAGTAATTAAGTTATAAACATGTGAGGAAATGTCCTTTTCTACCATTTATTGTAAATAATAATAATAATAATAATAATAATAATAATAATAATAAAAGTCAAATTCACTTCATAAAAAAAGACCATATATCTAAATTCATCAATATCAAGGAAAATTAAATTAATTTGTCCATGATCAAGTTTTCTCTAAGCCAAAGAAGACTAGAAAGCGTGTCCATAATCATGTTTTTTGTTTTCCTCTAAAATAAAAAGACTAAAAAATGTCCATGCTCGGTTTTTCCCCCTCAAAAACAAAAAGCCTGAAGAACATGCCCCTCATCAGGTTTATCCAAAAAAAAAAGAAAAGAAAAGAAAAAAGAAGCACAAAATGCCATTCAATACAAAAAAGCATGTCTGATATTTCTTTTGAATTGATACATTTATGTATTCAATTCACAAACTGACAAAAGTATAGCTAGACACTTTATCATAATGAAACAAAAGCCTAAAGTATCGGCAATTATCAATAAAACTCTTTAAAGTACAAATTTTGAAGGAAGAATAAAATATACCACCCAATTATTTTAGAACAGAATTTGCTTCAAAATTGTTCTTCCTCATAGTTCATTAGATTTAAGTTAGGCCGTCTTCACAATTTTTTTTCTATTTTCTTTTTTGTTCATTGAGATTGTAGTAGCCGTTGGGGTTTAAAGGCATAAATGGTTTTAAAGTAACCTTTTGGTTTTTTTTTTTTAGACAAATTACAAGAGTACCTATTCACTTAAGATGAAATTACAAGATTACCTAATTTTTCATCTAAAATTTAACAAAAATTGATTAAGGGATAAATTCGAGACAAAGAAAGAGTTCAGGACTAAATTAAAACACTTTTAAGTGCATGATCTCATTTTAAAAAGAGAACAAAGTTCAAGGACTTTTGATAAAGTTGGCTCTCTTTTTTATATTCAAAGGTGGTTTCATGGCTGGAAAAACAAAAGAGAAAATTATACAAGGTTATTTAAAAAATATCTAGAGAATTCAGCCATAAATGAGCAAAATATGAATAGTTAGGATAAAATATTATTTCCACTTTAATGATATAATTTTTACCCCTAAATTACAAAAATTCGTTCCTTTACTAAAAAAAAAACCCTTAAAAGGGGGTTATTCAGCCACAATTTTTTATTTTTTTTTGGCTAAGTTTTGTAAATTTAATTAATAATAGATTATAGTATTGAAGATATTATGATTGTCTGAAGTTATTAATGTAGGACATATCTATCATTTTACTAGTATGATTAGCAAGAAAAAAAAAAAGTGCGTTCAGCAAAAAAAGCTTATGAGTTAATTACAAAACTATACCTCTTGTCTTAATTATTTCTCTTTATTTCTTTTTCTTTCCGAAACTATAAAGTTATCTTTTGAATTTGAGAAGTTTGTTTCATTTTCATCCTTCACAGACTTTTTTGACTGAAAAAACATGAAGATAAAAAAAGATAATCCTAATTAGATCGAGTTTGTTTCTAAAATATGATTTTTCTTCTTGAGATTTTTTTTCTTAAAAAATATTTAATTTAAATGTCTATAAAACTTAAGGTCTTTTTTCTAAAATAAAATTGTTTGTTTTAAGATTTTTTATGGTTTTAAATCTATATAATATTTTTCATAAATTTTTAAAGATAGCTATGTTGTTTTGTCCATTTTTTTCATTCATAGGGATGAGATTGAAATGAATTTTTTAAATTTATAAGATACTTTTGTAGTTTTTAAAATAGAAGGATAAATTGAGAAATAGTTAAAATTAAAAGGTATAATTATCTTAGTAACATTAATGCCTTATTGAAAAAGAAACAGTTAAGCAAAAAAGAAAACCTATTTCTACAATTACATATGCACAAGGGAAACCCAAATAGAAGGTGGCTATTCCAAACCAGTAAGTGTGTGTGAGAAAATTACCTCCATGCATCTTCCATATTCTCTACGCTTGTAAAGGTCCAAGTCTTGGGTCTCACTTGATCTTATGATGTGCTTCAACATATATTTACATTCAATTTGATCCATCTAACTTATTCCCAAAAAAAAAAAAAAAAAAAAGAAAAAGAAGTCCACCTGATATTGGAAAATTGATAATTTTCTTTTTTTTTTACAAATTAGAAAATATGGAGTGTGAATTTCTCAAAGTACAAACTAATTTACAAAAGGTCAACAATTCTGGATATTTAGACCATAAACAAAACTGATCGAATGCTCTTCTATAATTGTCGACTCCTAAGCCATTTAATTCCACTCCTTGCTCCGAATCCTCGGTAAAATTGGTCGTTGTTGGCAAATTAATTTGTTGTTCATTATATATAGGCCAACGATTACCCTCTATCACCATGGGCTTGTGATGTTTTTGTTACTTTTCTAATGAATAATAAAAATAACCACATAATAAGAAATAAACGCAGGAGACTCAATTGAATTACCTATCGAAGAACGGAAAGCTATCTTAATAGGCTCTCCCAATTCTGGTCCCATTCACAATAATTTGCCAGGTGTCCTTGAAGGTGAACTCCAATTGAAGTCTAATTTTGTACGTAGAATGTCATATCGGCAAAACTAGTCTCTCTTTTTTCTAAGAGAGGTAAAATTCCTTAATTCACATAGTTAATAACAATGTCCAAAATTTACTATAATGATTTTTTGTATTTCCTTCCGAATATGATTTTTATCTTTCTTCCTCATCTTTTTGGTTAATCACACAATTATACCTTCTAATTTTAATTATTTCTTAAATTGTTCCTCTATATTTTAAAACTACAACGTATCCTTTAAATTTTAAAAATACCTTTCTAGTTTCTTAAAACAATAAAATTAGAGTTTTTTGTTTTCTTTTCCAATTGTTTGATTAAGAGTCAGCTGTATTCCTCCAATTTTTATTTTGTTTATAGGTTTTTCTTTTTTAGGGTGCTAAAGTTGATTACTAATTCTTTCACAAAATTACCAAATCTGTGATGACAATTATGACGAATTCAGTCTTTTTAATCTTTTCTCAATGAAAATATTCGTAACTTATTTTCAAATTAAACATAAAAAATAGAAAACAAAAGTTCAAATAAATCTTATAACAAAGTAAAGATGTTCAACCTCTTTCAACCAAGATAGAGCTTCACACCTACGTAGCACGTGGCCTCAGCTGGCAATAAGAAAAAGGGCCAAATGTCCGTTCTCGTGGCCCAAAAATAGAATATGTTAAACGAAGAAAATCTCAGACAATATCTTCACGATTGTAAATCACACCTTCTGCCAAACTTTCATTGAAAGTCAAACCACCCGTCTCAAGTGCTTCAACTGGTTCAGCAAAGAAAAGAACAGTACAAGGAATAGCCTCATCAACATCAGTACCGCGGCCAATCAAAGTCAACTTCGCTGCAAAATGGCAAGCAACGGAAAACATTCAGCTGAAAGGTATCAAAATCACCTACTCATGAACTTCCATTCATTATTTCCACACGACGAGAGAGAGCAGATCTTATTATCAGATTCCAATAGTTTGCTAATGCAACCTTATTAGTGGTTTGCTAATACATAGTGGTGAATCTACTTGAGGCGGGGCAGCTAGCTACCCCCACAAAAGTTTGTGATTTTTTCCGCGTAACTCTTCTCTCAACTTGGATTATTTATCCAGAAAGGTCCGCTCTCGGCCATTTCACACGCTGTTTGTCCTCGTTGAGATCTTATTGTTGCATGAATGCCCTACTCAGCTTTACATTTCCAAAAAAAAAAACAAAGTGAAAAACATTTACAAGGGGTTTTCAACATTATGAATCATCTTTTGTGGCCCATTGTATCTCTTGCAGAGCTCCACAACTCTTTTATTTTTAACCCAGTCTGGATAGGCAAACAAATATATCATGATTTAGATAGATGGTTTGTAAGCGTAAGAAACCTAGGTTTGCAAGGACAGTTATTTCTTTGAGTAGGTATGCAGTGGTTACAGGGGCAAACAAGGGAATAGGCTTTGAGACTGTGAGGCAGCTGAGCTCCAAGGGCGTTACTGTGGTCTTAACTGCTAGAGATGAAAAGAGAGGAAGAGCTGCCACATCATTGCTACATGATCAATTAGGTATTTCTGCCGACCGCATCGTTTTTCATCAACTCGATGTTTTGGACCCTCTCAGTGTTCAGGTTCTGGCTGACTTCATCAGGGAAAAATTTGGAAGGCTTGATATCTTGGTAAATTGATTAGTACTTGTGATTTGGATTAATGTTTCTGTTATGGACTGTTCACTACTGTACATGTGAGTTGGTTATTTTCATTGAGTAGAAAATCTAGTTGGGATTTAGGGATATGGTTTGTGTTTGGAAAATTCTTTTCACCACTGAAAATGAAGAAATTGCATGTTATGCGTGATTTGCATTGGAAATTATAATATGCATTTAGTTGACTAAAAAAAAAAAGACAGTCCCCATTTGTCACATATCTATAGTTCTCTAAGAAATCTTTTTGTTTACTGTCTTGAATTTATCGATTTGGGTGCAACAATTACTTCTAACAATGGTCGTTAAGGTTCAAATTACTACACCATCAACTTTGAGTGAATTACACTGAATGAATTGTTCCATGTCCACAGGTTAATAATGCTGGAGCTTCGGGTGTTGTAGTTGATGAGGATGGCTTGAGGGCATTAAATATAGATCCAGCAGATTGGGTAAGCTATGCAAATGTTACATGTTTGCACATGAATATACTATATACATCTGTGTGCATGTATGCGTGTGTATGTATAATTGTAATAATATTGCTGGTGTAGCTTGCGGGGAAAGTCACCGACTTGGTTCAAGGCGTGATTAAACAAACATATGAGAAGGCAGAAGAGTGCTTGAATACCAATTACTATGGCGTCAAAAGAGTCACAGAAGCTCTGCTTCCTCTTTTGCAGCTTTCCCCTGGAGGAGCAAGGATTGTGAATGTCTCCTCTCTCAGAAGTGAGCTCAGGGTAGGTCACCACTTTCTCAACCTTCATTCTAGGCATGATCATGATTATCAACCAAAAATCATGATTATCATCCCCATTTAATCGTAATGACCCAAATCCAAGTTAGAAATAAACAAGGAGATTATGACTATAACTTGGCAAATAATTAGAAGGTTTAAGCCTAATTTGGGACTGTTGTAATTTTAATAGAAGTACCATTTTTGCTTAAAGAAAAAGTACAAGCAGAAGTAGACCCTAAAACCCATAAAATTTAACTTCTAAAAATAACTTTAAAACTGCAATGGTCTTTACACAAAGTGCTTTTTTAAATTTTTACCAAACACTCATTGCCTCTTGTTTTGGGTAAAGTAAAGTTCGAAGATTCCAAAAGCAATCCTAAATTAGGCCTTAATCTTGTAACGCAAACCCCTTTTCACCCTTCTTTTTGGGGCATGTTAGGTAATATACTATTTAGTCATAAAAAGGCATGATTTGCACAAATTGTAGTTGAATGGCATGCATAAAAAATAGGATAATTTTTTTTTTCTTCATTAAAACCCTCCTCTCAAAGAACAAAATTAAAGAGCTCTTGAATTTTCTAACTTGTTGATCTGAAACCATATTGCAGAGAATTTCAAGCGAGAGCATAAGAAATGAGCTTGGGAACCTAGAGACTCTAACAGAAGAGAAAGTGGAAGCAATTTTGATAAGATTTTTGAATGATCTAAAAGAGAATGCAGTTGAAGCCAATGGATGGTGTGTGATGCTCCCAGCTTATAGCATTTCTAAGGTCACTCTAAACGCTTACACTAGAATTCTGGCTAGAAAGTATCCAAATATGAACATCAATTGTGTGCACCCTGGCTATGTCAATACGGACCTGAATTGGCATACAGGCACGTTAACTGTGGAAGAGGGGTCTAGAGGCCCAGTTATGCTGGCCCTTTTACCTGAAGGGGGCCCAACAGGCCGCTACTTTGACCAAACCCAACTAGCAGACTTTTGACGGTGATTTTGTCCTCATGTTCCTGGAAGATTTGAATCTGAATAATTACAGAAAATTTCTATTGTAAGAACCATCGTAATTAACTCTTTGAATCCTTGGACATGAGATTTGTGTCTAATGATATGCTGCCATTTGGGACTTTTTTATTGCCACCAAGAATGAAAATGCTAATTCAATCAATCTATGGTTGGATTGTTTTGAAAAGCCGAAAATTTTATTTCGTAATGGTTTCTTTTCGTCAAACAATGTGTACACTCGAAATTATACTATTTCATGATTCAATGATGAGGATAATAAAATGTATATATATATATATATATATATATAGCTAAAACAAATAAAAAAATATTACGTGCAAATATGGTTTTTTTTTTTTTTCTTTCCTTCCTAATGAGTATTTCACGGAGACCTCCAGTGCTTGTTTTTAAATATTAAATTTGATCGATATTATATTTGCTTCAAAACAAAACAAATGCACAAAACTAATAGAATTCAATATAAGTTTAAAGGTTCAAAATAGAGTCCTGTAAATAGGATCATAAATAGGATCACTGTAAAGATAACTCATACTTGAAATATTTTTATAATATTAATAAGAAATTTTCATGCTATACCATATTTTTTTTTAAAAAAATGTGTTTATTCATTATACACTTAAAAAATTGTTGTGTCATTTTACTTTTTTAAAATAAATAGTTTGTGTTGTTTAAATATTTTTCTAACCAATTAAAATAGACGAACCTTAACACTCTCAACTTTCTTATTTTTTTTCTCTCTCTTATCTATATAAAAGAATTAATGTAATGGCATAATGAGTTTCAAACATGTATGCATTTATAAAAAGTAAATTTCAAAATATGAAGTTTATGAAAATTTCTCTTATTTATACACATATCATGGACGTCATCATGTAACGGAGAAAAATATTCTTTCACCTGTCATAGTGTCTAATTTTCAAATATAGATATCATTATTAACATTGTCATTATGCCTTAAACTATTACTTAGTCTAACTAATGACTCATTGAACTACTTTTCTGTTACGGATTAAATAGACAATATACATAGGCGATCATCTCTAATCAAGCACAGGGCCAATCAAGCAAATTTTTTGTATGCTATTATAAAAATATTGTTCATATATTCATATAATACTTTATATACATTAGGTACTTTATAAATGTAGTCCAACTCTTATAAATTAAGTATTACATTTTAGCAAACGAGTGTTATACGAACATATAAATGATCTTATATTGGTAAATTAAAAATGTTACAGGTCTCAAATTTGTACACGCAACACACACACACACATATATATATTGCTATTTACATGATTATTTACATAATGTCTATTTTAATATCACATTGATACTTTAATATTTTGAAAATATTAAAAAAGAAACTTCATGGTTTTAAAGTATTATTTTGCCATACTGAGTGCTTGTCTTGGGACATACAAAATATTCAACTTTCCTTTTTATTTATAAAACCTAAATTGAGTTTGCGAAAACAATTAAAGAATAAAAGGATATTCATATAAATGCCACTTTTTAGGCTTAATTTTTATTTTTGTCATAAAAATATGAAAAGTCCTTATGCCACAAAATGGATTTCACACGTCTCGTTGGAACATTTCAACATGTCCCAACGCGATATTCCATCTCCCATTTGTCCCACCGGGACATTTCCACTTGTCCTAATGAGACATTCCAAAATCCTCCTAATTGTTGCACTGGGACATTTTCACATGTCCCTTCAGGAAATTTTCACATGTCTTGCTGGGATATTCCACATTTTGATATGTCTTTTGGGACATTTTGATAAGGTATTTTCAAAAGTCCCTTGGGAGCATTTTGAAATGTCCTAGAGGGACATTTTGAAATGTCTCGACGATATTTTCCAAAGACATTTCTTATCTATTTTTTTTCTTTCACCTTTCTCTTTCTATCTCTCTCTCTTTGTTATCGTCGGCTCGTCTTTGGCACCAACAATGTCATTAATGACCAGTTAGTCCAAACAAAAAAACAAAAAACACAACACAACACAACAATAAATGTTCAAAAGAAATGAAAAAGAAAAAAGAAAAACTCTCTACACTCCACTGCAGGCCACATGCCTCCATCGTCATTCACGTGTAGTCAACCGTTGTCACATATCAGCCTATACCGCTTGGCCCACCAAGCTTAGAATATGATGGCCTACAACGTCGCATTGATGGTTTCACCAAAATCGGTGTTAGGACCTTTAAAGCACAGTCGCGCCACTGGCATCCCTCCAACAATAGTTGCGATCTTTCAATCTCCCTCCTTGACCTGTCGTGATCTTTAATCGACCTCCTAAAGCCGACGTGGCTTTTAATTCACCTCCTAAAAAACAATGTGGCTCCGATCTACCTCCCCTCACCACAAATCTTCACCATTGAGAACAACAGAGAAAAACTAGAAAGAGAATAAGATAGAGCTACGATCCGACGGACGAAATCTGAGGGCGATTTCTCCAAAATTGAAGCCAGCGACAAAGAATGATGTTGAGCTTTTTTTTTTTTGGAAGGCTTAGTTGGTAGAATTTTGGAAGTAGAGAAAAATAGAGAGAAATTTAAGAAAATTTTTGGCAGTGAAAATATGTGGCATAATTTTTTTGAATTTTTCTTTTTTGTAGCATAAAAAAATTGATGATTAAACAGTATGACAGTATATGTAATTTTCTCAAGAATAAAAAAGACAAAGGAACCCACATATCTATATCTTGCTTTGTTTAATGAGTTTTATCTAATTGTCTTTGTCTTAAAGTTTTAATGAAATTCATTTGGAGTTTATTAAAAAGGTAAATTGAGCCTTTCGAATTCATGTGCGATATTACGTTAATATCAATGTATGATATGTGGGCTTAGAAACGTATTCGAAGTATCATATTGATATTTTTATAATGAGATATCTACATGAAATATCCTCAAATGACATTACTTATTTAAAATGTCCTTCTCTTTTTAACTTTTCAAAACTCCCTTTTTCTAATTTTATTTATTAAAATTCTAAATATACATTTACTATCTTGCTATTATGATTTACTATAAAAAATTAAAACCCTCATTTTCTCTCTTTATCTGGCTCTCTCTAACCAATCTTTCTCAGCCAAACAGCCTCTCTCTCTCTTTTCTTTCTCTCAGGTTTCCATGCCCTCTCTCTCTCCTCATTTTATTCGAATCTTAATATTCTCTCTCTCCCCCCTCTCTTTCAGCTTTTCCTGCTCTCTCTCTCCTCTCATTCTCTCTACCTTCGTCACTTTCTTTCCTCTCAACCATCATTAATTTTTGTCAAACCATCGTCAATTTAGCCTACTCCATGACCTCCGTTGCAACAATAATGGATCTTGCAATGACGTTGAAGTTGAGGCTAGATCTTGACTTCATTGGCATCACAATCTTGACTTTGTCGGCATCGCGACCTGATCGTTGAAACTCGGCTAGATCTTGACTTCAACGACTATAGAGCTCGATTCCTCTCAGCCATGGAGTACCTGATCTGGGAAGATGCGATCTAATCTCAGCAATTGTGATGTTGCTCTATTGCCTCTTTGTCCGTCGGCGCTCCGACGCTCCATCCTTGATCTTATTCTATCATTGGAGAAGCTGCTCTTGAGGATGCCATCGAGCACTAATGAGTTTGACAAGTCAAATGACAGATACAAGTAATTTTTTCTTTTTCTTTTTCAATTTTTTTCTTTTTCAATATATAACATTAAGATTCTCTAAATTCGTTTTCTTTGAATTTGTGACACTCGCTATTTTTCTAACGGAAATCATTATAATTAGATAATTATTAGTGCCAATTAAAATTTTGTTTCATCTAAAATCTATTTCATGTTATTTCTACCTATTTGCAAATTTTCTAAGATTTTTCTATGCCTATTTATTATATTTTCCAAAATAACCACAGAACTTTTATTTAATTACAAAAATGGTATTTGGCATTTTGTGCACCAAAATCTCCAACGAAGACTACTCTTATCCTACCATGTCTCCTCTATTATTTTCTTCTCCTTTTTATTTGGCCTCTTTCTTTTCTTCTTCACCCGTAACTCACTTCTCATCCCCCCTCAATTATTTTTGCTCTTCTTTTTATTGAGTCTTTTCTCTCTTACTCTCATATCTCTCTTTTTCTCACTCCCCTGCTTCTCTCTTCTCTTCTTCATTTCTTTTTCTTTCATTCTAATACAAAGCAAAGAAAAACCAAGGAAAAACTCAAACAACCTTCAATATTTCCAAGTTATTTTCTCACCCAAATTCATAAACAACCTCCCACAAACTTATAGATCAACGAAACTTGAAGATTTCAAGATCTAAACAACATTTTTGGGCTAAGATTAGAGATAAGGTTTCAAACTTAAAACTTAGATTTTGATTATGTTTTAAATAAGCAAATCTATGGAAATAAGTTTATATTATATAGAGATGATTATATATTGTTTATATATCATTTTTATTCTTAAAAAGCAGTTAGAAAACCAAAATTTGAAGAAAAACTCAAAAAATTTGGATTTTGGATTCTCTGGGAAAATTTTTCCTAGTGTGGTTTTTCACAGAAAACTACACGTTGTTTTCCCATAAACTACATGCATTTTTCCCAGAAAACTACCTGTCGTTTTTTTCCAAAAACTACAAGTCATTTTTCTAAAAACTACATGTCGTTTTTGTTAAACAAAAGATATAACTAGAAACTTGCTCTCCTCAAAACTTGAACATGCAACCTCCTAATACCTTAGGATTCCTTCCATCGTTTCATTGATTTTATTTCTTTGTCAATTCTCATGTTGTTTGATATATTATAGGTCGAATTGACCCAACCCTTGTTGGAAACAAAGTGCGCAGCGGAATTTTAAAAAAATTTTCATCAGAGTATTTTCCAAAACACAAGTTTGACATGTTATATGTATAAATTAAACAGATCTTACTAACCTCAGTGTGCCGAAGAACCTCCGCGACCTGTATAGAGAAGTAACGTTCCAGAAGAGCCTCAACCAACTAGTCTTCTTTGCTATTCTCTATCCACAACCGGAGTGAGTGTGGGCTCACACGTACAGCTCTTCCACCGGTGACTCTCCTTCCAACCAATACAGAGAACCCAAAGCTAGTGTTCGTGATTTGTGAACAAAAGCTCTCAGGGAGTTTTCAGATGCTCACTAGAAGAGTATCACTCTTAATCTCTCAAATTGATCTGAGTAAATCATTAGACTCACTCCCTTTTTATACCTATTGGTCCTTGGGGTCAGTCCATATCAGATTAGGTCTCAAAAATCGAAACAGAATCAAGTTCGGATCAATATCTGATAAGATACGCGTGAAAAATGCGTAATCTTAACTGTCGCGGTCGGCATGCCGAACTGTGTGATAGGTAGGCCGAACTGGCCAGTTCGGCAGGCCAAACTTTCTGATAGGCAGGCCGAACTGCCAAGAAAAAATCTCCGCGAATCTTTTATTTTCCACCCGAGATTCTAAAGGATAAAGTCTCAGTTTTGATTCAAATAGCCCAATAGAAAAGATATTTGATCAAAACAAACTTTATCAAGATAATCTCTAAGAAAATAAATCAATTCACAATAATTCTACAAGTTTATCTTGTTCTAATTGTCCAAAATTAAAACAACCGATAAACAGACAAGAATTATCCGAACGCCATAATTCAACAAGTTCATCTTGAACTAATTTCTTACATAATTAATTCAACCGATAAACAGACATGAATTATTTGATTCTTATAAATTTTAAACCAATCTGATAAATCCGACATAAGTCACCAATTATTGGAAAAGCACGCCGTGTCGTTACAGGATTTTGTGAGCTAGCAAAGGGGACCAAAATGGACCTATAAAGTTCAAGCTCATGATAATTATGAAACCCAATATCCCAGATATACATTTCACAATTATCAACTCCAACGCTACTCCACTAAAAGCTTGGAGCTGCACTCTCGAACTTTATAGAATTACGAAGCTCGTGTAGCTAAGTCTCCATGACATATCATAGTGTATCGCATCCCCATATGATCATCCATAACCGGCTTAAGGACAAGTTCTGTCTTACCTTCCCGATTATTTTTATCTTACGTTCCATTGTCTCACCATTAGAAAACTTACCATCCAAAGATAGTATACCATTCGGTTACACCTATGTATCCAAATGGTTGAGCGCTCCAGTTTTCCAATTACAGGACAACGCATATAAGAGGATATCATTACTCCTAAAGAGGAGCTATGGATTCCATATCTATGAATAACAAGTCTACGCTACCAAGAGTCATGCCTCCAACGTACCGGCATGCATGCCACTATAGAGATGTGGGAGTCACCCATTGGTACATCAAAAGACACAAGTCGAGACAACGGGCCCATTATTCATCTCAGGATTAAGATACAATACAAATGATTGTCTAAAGTGAATCGATTTGCCAAGACAGAATTATTAATCCAAATCAATTCACTTTATGTCCAGATCCAACACATCGTCACCTATGACAACGCGCCAATGTTTCTATTCACGGAGTCCAACTCCGATGACCAAGACAAACCATCTCCCAAAAGGGATATAGACAACATAACAATCTTTACATGAATAAAGCGCCCAACTTTATTCCCTCGATTGCGGATCATATATTTTAGACCATCACCTTAAGAGTCGTGTCTACCGCATAATCATCCCATCATATGCCCAACTCTTAAGGTTTAGACTGACAGTCTTAGACTTCTGTTTGCTTATCATACATTCAACAAATATGAACGTAAAGAGGACAATATTGGGTATATATAAATGAATAAATTCTTTATTGATAAAAATGTCTCCAAAAACGTATTACATTTTTACTCCTTAGAGCATACATGTCTAACAATCTCCCACTTGCACTAAGTGAGTAAATACTGCAAATTTCGCATCCCCATAGCTTCCACATGCCTCTCGAAGACTCTCCCAGTAAGTGTCTTCGTGAATGGATCAGCTAAATTGTCCTCTGACGCGATCTTGCATACCGTGACATGCCCGCTCTCAATGAAGTCCTTTATCACATGATACTTCCGATCAATATGCTTACTCTTCTTGTGAAATCTTGGTTCCTTAGCATTAGCTACCGCCGCACTGTTATCACAGTACAATGATACTGCTTTATCCATACCAGGAACTACCTCAAGATCCCCAAGGAACTTGCGGAGCCACACTGCTTCTTTCGAAGCATCACTAGCCGCCACATACTCGGCCTCCATCGTTGAATCCGAAGTGCAATCTTGCTTCGCACTTCTCCAACTGATGGCACCGCCACCCAGAGTAAACACAAACCCCGATGTCGATTTCCTAGAATCCAGGCATGATTGAAAATCTGAATCAGTGTATCCTAGAGGAGTTAAATCCTCACCCGAATACACAAGCATATACCCTCGAGTCCTTCTTAGGTACTTGAAAATATGCTTTACCGCAACCCAATGGTTCAGGTCCTAGGATCCGCCTGAAATCGACTCACAATCCCGACCGCATAGCTAATATCCGGTCGAGTGCAAAGCATGGCATACATGAGACTACCCACTACCGAAGCATAAGGTACCTTCTTCATGTATTCTCTTTCTTCATAAGACTTTGGAGAGTCTTTCTTAGAAAGAGTAATTCCAGACCTAGATGGTTGCCCACCTTTCTTGGAATCCTGCATTGCAAACCTCCTGAGAATTTTATCTATGTAGCCGGCATGTGACAAAGCTATCATTTTGTTCTTCCTATCCCGAAAGATCTGGATACCGAGAACAAAATTAGCCTCACCCAAGTCCTTCATGTCAAACTGCTTGGTCAACCATAATTTGACCGATGACAACGCCCCAACGTCATTGCCAATTAGCAGAATGTCATCTACATAGAGTAGTAGAAAAACCACCTTCCCATTCTTATTGTGTTTGTAAACACATGGTTCATCCACATTTTGTGAGAACCCATAAGTCTTGATTACTTGATCAAATCTTATGTTCCAAGAACGAGAAGCCTGCTTAAGTCCATAAATTGACTTTAGCAGCTTACAAACCTTACCCTCTTGACCCGCGACCTTGAACCCGTCTGGTTGTTCCATATAAATGGACTCATCAAGATAGCCATTGAGAAAAGCCATCTTGACATCCATCTGCCAAATCTCGTAGTCGAGAGCGGCAGCTATGGACAAGAGAATCCGGATGGACTTAAGCATGGCTACAGGCGAAAAGGTTTCCTCATAATCGATTCCTTCCTTTTGCGTATAACCCTTAGCTACCAGTCTAGCCTTAAAGGTTTCGACCTTTCCATCCACTCCTCTTTTCCTCTTGTAGATCCACTTACTCCCTATGGGTTTTATCCCTTCGGGAAGATCCACAAGCTCCCAGACCCGATTAGTCTCCATAGACTTCATCTCAATGTTCATGGCCTCTGTCCAGAGTCTTGAATCAACATCCTCCATAGCTTCTGCGTAAGTATAAGGATCCCTGTCATGTTCATCCGGTTCAGCCAAAAAGACCTCCCCATTGAACATATACCTCTCAGGTTGACGCCCGATCCTCCCACTACGCCGAAGCCCCTGAGGTTGTTGTTCAGGTTTGTTTGGTTTTTCTACACCGATCGGAATGGTTTCGTTCGGAACCTCCGGAGTAAACGGATTACCCCTCAACTCCTCAAGCACCACTTTGCTTTGAGGTTTAAAGTCGTTCATGTAACTCTCCTCAAGGAAAGTTGCATTAGTTGAAACCACGACTTTATTTTCCTTTGGGTTATAAAAATAACCCCCTTTAGTCCCTTTTGGATATCCTACAAACACGCAAACTTCTGAACGTGCTTCCAACTTATTCGGATCCTTAAACAGGACATGAGCTGGACATCCCATATGCGAATATGGTTTAAGGATGTCTTCCGTCTTGTCCACAACTCGTGAGGAGTTTTAGGGACCGATTTTGAAGGCACATTGTTCAAAAGATAACATGCGGTTTGTAGTGCATATCCCCAAAAGGATAAAGGCAATGATGAATAACTCATCATGGACCGAATCATGTCCAACAAAGTCCTATTCCTTCTCTCTGCTACGCCATTCTGCTGCGAAGTACCCGGCGCAGTCAAATGGGATAAAATCTCATTCTCTAACAAGTGTCCCAAGAACTCATCAGAAAGGTATTCCCCACCTCGATCAGATCGAAGTGCCTTTATGGGTCTACCCAATTGCTTTTCCACTTCAGCCCGAAACTCCTTGAACTTATCATAAGTTTCGCTTTTGTGGTGCATTAGGTACACATACCCATATCTTGAGTAATCGTCAATAAAAGTAACGAAGTACTCATACCCTCCTCGTGCCCGGATGTTCATCGGTCCGCAAACATCACTATGCACAAGTTCTAGAACCCCTTCGGCCCTATTGCCCTTAGACCCGTATGGTCTTTTGGTCATTTTACCCTCCAAACAAGACTCACATTGAGGTATAGATTCCACCTTTAAGTGACTTAAAGGTCCATCCCTTACCAACCTTTGAATCCTATTTAGGTTAATATGGCCAAGGCGCAAATGCCAAAGATAAGTCTTATTAAAGTGAGAAGTTTTAAGTCTTTTTGAGTCATTATCATTTATCTCAGCATTAAGCAATAGGTCCATCTTAGGTTTGATAAAATATAGATTATTTTGCATCCATCCAGAACAGATAAAAGATTTGTTTTTATGAATCACCACTTTTTCATTAAAAGATACCACGTAGGAGTCTTTAAATAAAGAAGATACATAAATTAAATTCCTTTTAAATTTAGGAACATAAAAACAATCTCACAAAATTAAACTCCTATAATTATCAAAATAAAGATGGACATCTCCCACTGCTTCCGCTGAGACCAAGGATCCATCGCCCATCCGAAGCGTTAAGTCTTCACGAAGTAGACTTCTCGTTTCTTTGAATCCCTGCAGAGAAACACAAACATGATTAGTTGCACCGGAATCTATGACCCAAATGTCACTGGATTCCTCAACCAAAGAAGTTTCTAAATATAGAAGATCACACCTACCTCCCTTGGAAAGGAAGTCCTTGCAATGCTTCTTTATATGCCCGACCTTACCACATAAGAAGCACTTAAGCTTCTTTGGGTTCTTCTTCTTCTTCTTCTTGCTCTTGGTAGCAATAGGAATAGAAGACTTCCCACTTTTGGCCCGTTGCTTCTTTCCATTCCCAGAGTTAGGATTGGAACCAGAAGCAGCTACCATATTGGCCTCTCCACCAGCAGGAGACTCCCTGATCAGCAGTTCAAACTCTTGTAACTGTTTCATCAGTTCTGTCAAGGTCATATCCCGTCTATTGGTTAGATTAAAAGTAGCTCTAAACGGAATAAATTCCTTAGACAGAGTCTCAAAGACCATAGTCATCTGAGTTTCAGCATCGATGTCGGCTCCATTGGTTTGAGCCTCAGCGAGGTAACCCATGACCAACATCATGTGCTCCTTTACAGATGTCCCCGGTCTCTGTCTACAGTTTAAGAGTTTCTGAAGCGCCCCTTGCTGCTTTGTTATGGCCTGGCCTCCAAACATGTCCTCAAGATTATCCAAGATCTGCTTCGCAGTCTCATAATCCTGATGTTGAGCCTGCAGCACGTTATTCATGCTAGCCATAACATAGCAGCGGGCCTGATCATTAGCATCTTTCCAGCGGTCGTACGCTTGGAATTGCTCATTACTTGAGTCTCCCGTAGGCTCGGGAGGACAAGGAGTTATCAGAACATATTTCAGTTTCTCAAAGGAAAGGACGATGTCCAGGTTCCGTTTCCAATCATTATAGTTCTCACCGGTTAATTGGTTTTTGTCAAGTATCGATGATAAAGCGTTTTTAGACATTTTCAATCTACAATACAGAATCATATACCAAACATAAGCAAACATATATAATAATTTAGTAAGATAACACAATCATGTAAAATCATACAAATGTGTTTATGTGTCAAAACCTTGAAAATATCACACCCTTACAACGATAATTCCCAACTCAGAATTCAACAAGCTCCTAGGGGAGTCATGCCAAATTCAATCAGGAACACGGATCCCCTCCTGATTAATATATGCCATCCAGGACCCGTATGATCCAGCATATACTAATAATCGTTTCTTTGGCCATTAATTTTATTAACAGAGCTCCTAGGGGAGGTTAATAATAAAATTAACGTGAGTGTATAACCACCATTTTAATATTTTATCCATGATTTATAATCACCACCTAGGGGTCTGCAACCATAAATTATACTAAAATACTTTATCCTTTCAGAGATCCAATCTGGTACATGATAGAAATCCCTTCTAGGGGTTGGGACCATCATGTTCTTCCTATGGACCAATGATGGAGGCCTTAGGTTCTCTCTTCGAAAACCTTCTCCCACTCAATCTTTTGAAGTCAAGGTTTTATTTTGAAATTATGCATGAACAAATTTAATATGAGCGGCACTCCCTATTCTATATGACATGTTATCAATATACATGGTAAATCATATTATAATGCAGACAAGCAAAGCAATCAAGCAAAGCTACAAGCATAATAATAATAATAACCGTAATATTATGGTTCCACCCTAGAGAATAGAAAAACTAAGATTACAAGAGAATAATCGAGACATTTATCGATTCTTCATCCTTGAATCCTCAAGCTGTATCCTTCTTCATGTAATATCCATCTTCAAGTCCTCAATCCCGTATGAATCAAACACTTCATATTTTCGGTCATATCCAAATTTAATGTTTCTCAGAATCGTCCCAAAAATAAAATTAAAACTGCACCGGAAAAATCGCACCTTTTCTGGACACCTGGCAGCTCTCGGTCGGCAGGCCGATCTAGGTGATCGGCCTACCGATCATGGAGGTTCGGCCTGCCGAACATGAAGGTTCGGCCTGCCGGCAGAGCACCAAAATTTCTGCCCCACTGTCAGCCTGCCGGACCGTACGTCCGGCCTGCCGAGCTGTGACCTTCGGCCTGCCGAACTGTGAGGTCCGGCATGCCGACCGAGCAGAAAACCCTCAATCCAGAAAATACAATTTTTATGCAATTCACCAATTTTATTTTCAACAATTCAAAAACATAAAATTAGAGACTCAGGAAATACTTGGAGACGCCATCATCAATCTTTAAGTTCCGACTTCTCGTTCCGTCTTCTCCGAATAATTATTTAATTACAAAATTCTTACAAATTAAAAATTAAATAATAATTCCTAGACGGAGATGATAGTCCGCCATCTAATTACATGAAAAACCTAGATACACATTCTAACCTCTAAGGAACCATAACCGGTATTAATTAATTAATAAAAAATTAAACAACAATTTAATCAACCATAATTAATTAATAAACATTCACCATATAATCCATGACAACATATATATTATATAGAAACCTAGAGTGCCATCTCTCTATAAAATTTAATTCAAGCATTGGAGAGATTAAGATCACAAAATTTATGCATATAACATGATCACAAACTTGCAAATTTATGTAAAAACCTCGGCTCTGATACCAATTGTTGGAAACAAGTGCGCAGCGGAATTTTAAAAAAATTTTCATCAGAGTATTTTCCAAAACACAAGTTTGACATGTTATATGTATAAATTAAACAGATCTTACGAACCTCAGTGTGCCGAAGAACCTCCGCGACCTGTGTAGAGAAGCAACGTTCCAGAAGAGCCTCAACCAACTGGTCTTCTTTGCTATTCTCTATCCACAACCGGAGTGAGTGTGGGCTCACACGTACAGCTCTTCCACCGGTGACTCTCCTTCCAAGCAATAGAGAGAACCCAAAGCTAGTGTTCGTGATTTGTGAACAAAAGCTCTCAGGGAGTTTTCAGATGCTCACTAGAAGAGTATCACTCTTAATCTCTCAAATTGATCTGAGTAAATAATTAGACTCACTCCCTTTTTATACCTATTGGTCCTTGGGGTCAGTCCATATCAGATTAGGTCTCAAAAATCGAAACAGAATCAAGTTCGGATCAATATCTGATAAGATACGCGTGAAAAACGCGTAATCTTAACTGTCGCGGTTGGCATGCCGAACTGTGTGATAGGCAGGCCAAACTGGCCAGTTCGGCAGGCCGAACTTTCTGATAGGCAGGCCGAATTGCCGAGAAAAAATCTCCGCGAATCTTTTATTTTCCACCCGAGATTCTAAAGGATAAAGTCTCAGTTTTGATTCAAATAGCCCAATAGAAAAGATATTTGATCAAAACAAACTTTATGAAGATAATCTCTAAGAAAATAAATCAATTCACAATAATTCTACAAGTTTATCTTGTTCTAATTGTCCAAAATTAAAACAACTGATAAACAGACAAGAATTATCCGAACGCCATAATTCAACAAGTTCATCTTGAACTAATTTCTTACATAATTAATTCAACCGATAAACAGACATGAATTATTTGATTCTTATAAATTTTAAACTAATCTGATAAATCCGACATAAGTCACCAATTATTGGAAAAGCACGCCGTCTCGTTACAGGATTTTGTGAGCTAGCAAAGGGGACCAAAATGGACCTATAAAGTTCAAGCTCATGATAATTATAAAACCCAATATCCCAGATATACATTTCACAATTATCAACTCCAACGCTACTCCACTAAAAGCTTGGAGCTGCACTCTCGAACTTTATAGAATTACGAAGCTCGTGTAGCTAAGTCTCCATGACATATCATAGTGTATCGCATCCCCATATGATCATCCATAACCGGCTTAAGGACAAGTTCTGTCTTACCTTCCCGATTATTTTTATCTTACGTTCCATTGTCTCACCATTAGAAAACTTACCATCCAAAGATAGTATACCATTCGGTTACACCTATGTATCCAAATGGTTGAGCGCTCCAGTTTTCCAATTACAGGACAACGCATATAAGAGGATATCATTACTCCTAAAGAGGAGCTATGGATTCCATATCTATGAATAACAAGTCTACGCTACCAAGAGTCATGCCTCCAACGTACCGGCATGCATGCCACTATAGAGATGTGGGAGTCACCCATTGGTACATCAAAAGACACAAGTCGAGACAACGGGCCCATTATTCATCTCAGGATTAAGATACAATACAAATGATTGTCTAAAGTGAATCGATTTGCCAAGACAGAATTATTAATCCAAATCAATTCACTTTATGTCCCGATCCAACACATCGTCACCTATGACAACGCGCCAATGTTTCTATTCACGGAGTCCAACTCCGATGGCCAAGACAAACCATCTCCCAAAAGGGATATAGACAACATAACAATCTTTACATGAATAAAGCGCCCAACTTTATTCCCTCGATTGCGGATCATATATTTTAGACCATCACCTTAAGAGTCGTGTCTACCGCATAATCATCCCATCATATGCCCAACTCTTAAGGTTTAGACTGGCAGTCTTAGACTTCTGTTTGCTTATCATACATTCAACAAATATGAACGTAAAGAGGACAATATTTGGTATATATAAATGAATAAATTCTTTATTGATAAAAATGTCTCCAAAAACGTATTACATTTTTACTCCTTAGAGCATACATGTCTAACAACCCTAACGCAAAATTTTTATTCTAAAATATTTTAATCTCATATTTCTTTTGTTTTAAACTATTTTTTAAACATTTTAGATTGGAATATAGGTCAATCTTTGTTGCTATTAAAAATTAAATTATGTGTTTAATTTTATATGTATATTTTGAACGTAGTAATCTCTATGGCACACTAATAAAAGTAGATAGTAACATGACATGATTATAGGGTATGATTTAAGTTAAAATATGATTATTTTATACATCCTAGGATAACGATGTACTTGGAGCTTACGTGGTGAACTTGGCTTCGTGAGCTAAAAGTTATCAGCAGTATATTTGCCAAGGGGTAGGCAATTTATTACTCATCTTTTGTGAGGTTTTATAGAATTAAAATTGGTTCATTACATTACAATATATATATATATATATATATGTTGAACTGTTATTATATGAATATCACTTATGAGACAATAGTATAAACTCATCCTATAATGTACAGCAAGGAATAAATTGATTTGACACGTATTGAATAAATTGAAAAGCATAGTTAAGAAATATACTCTATAAATAACAATAGTTGTTATGAGAGGAAAGGTAAGATGTGAAGAAGGCGGCGGTTACATCCTTGGGCACGAATACCCTGAAAGGCAAAATAGGAAGGAGGTGATGATGCTCCCTTGGGTCAAAAATCCCAAAAAGCATTATACAAGAATCAACTTGTTGAGGATCCGGGGCTTGATGTCCCATCATTGGACACTCTTGAAATGATTATAGAGTGGCTAAGTGCGCTCATTTGAATTTCATTGAGTTGAGTGATATGATACTCGATTGCACGGTGGATGCAAATGAGTATTATTAAATCATGAACTAATATGTATATATCTGGTATGGAACTTGGTAAGAATAATCCTAGGGTATCCATCAGAAATGAACATGATAATATTGATAAATATTGTTGATAACTAACTAACAATGCAGGTATTAATGTGGCAATGTTAAAAGCCTAAAGATGAGTAAAGGTTTTCCCTACTAAGCATGTTGTTGCTCATTCCCCTATATTTTCATCTTTTCAAGACTCACAAAGTGTGATGGGGTGACGAGAAAAATAGTTGAGAAAGCTATGTAACTATACTTAGTTGGAAGCTCTTTGTCTATTAAGAATGTTCTTCATGATAAATGTAAGCATCATATGTTACTATCCGTGACTATATTAAGTTGCATTAAGGGTTGGAATGGTGATGATAACAATTTTATATTATTAAATTAAAGGTGAGATATTAAACTGTAGTTTATTTGTTGTTTATTTTTTTTTAATTTTAAATTCCTTTTGAAGTTTATTTTTTTATTTTCTAATCTTTATTTAATTTCTTAAAAATGTTATCCTCCACTTAGGGGTGCTACAGAATTTTCTCTTTTTTTTTATTTGTTTTGGTTTTGTTTTCGATCGTAGATCTATGGGTGTGTATTGTGTTTCAGTAGTTCTATTTAGATTAAGTATTTATAGGGGAAAAAAGAAGATTTGCTTAATAAGTATTACAATTCATCTAAATTCTAGTCCAAATTTCTTTTCCAAATATATATGCATACATATACATATATTATCTAGGTCTTGTGTATTGTTTTTGTGATTTTTTTTGTGCATTTTTTGTGATTTCTTTATGTTGGAAACAGTTGTTGTACTATCGATCTTGGTGGTGATCGATTTGGTAACCACGTCGGTATTCGCTGACCCGTGACCTCGGTGCTATCTGCAGCAGATATCGACGAGTATCCATAGTAGTTCTATTGATTTTTTAGACAAAATCTGGTAGGTTTTGTGTTGGAACCTGGCAAGTTCTGGAGAGTTCTAGGACAGAATTTGGCGATTCTAACAATTTTTGGACATAATTTAGCGAGGTTTAGGACGAAACTTGGTAGGTTCCATTACGCTCTAGCACCTCATGCCATTGACTAAAGGCAATTGGTGCTTCTTTATTTCAAAAAAATATATTGGAATCTGATAGGTTCTAAGTTGGAACCTGGTAGATTACAACCTGACACCCGCGCCGACAACTAGTGGTGGTTGGCACTTCTTTGTTAAAAAAAGGTTAGAATCTAGTAGGTTTCAAGTTAAAACCTAGCAAGTTATAATTTGACATCCCGATCTGGTGATCGGAGGCGGGTTCTGGCAGATTCCATGACTGAACTTGGCAGGTTCTATTTCGGAAGAAAGGGTAACTTGGTCTTTTAATAAATCACTCATTTCTAATAAAGGAGCAGTTTTGATAATTGGTCTGTTGGAGTCTATTTTTTAATAAGATGGTGCATTTGAGGGCATTCTTATAAGTCGTTCTTTTGAAAATCGTGAGATACCATTTTAATATTGAAATAGTATAGATAAGTATATAAAGTTCTAAAACCCATAAAACATTAATTATAAAACAGGAAAATAAAGAAAAATAGTAAAAATGACTGATGCAAAAAGAATAAAATGAGACAAAATAACTCATCACATGAATATAAAAATAAAAAACCAATTAATTATTTAAAAATGGTAAGGGAGACCAAAGTTTGAATTTTGAAGAAAACAAATAAATAACGTAGCGTATGCATGTAACCTTTAAAAAATGGAAGAAAAGAAGAAGAAATATCAATGTTTTTTTCTTATAAATAATTTGAGCATTTTATTTTTACATAAAAGTGTTTTGTTAAAATTATGTAAAGCTGTTCTTTTACCATTACGTACTCATCCACTTCTTCCCTTTTTTTTTTTAGGGAAAAGCAAGCAAGTGCAAAAGAAAATGGAAGACATATCGACGCAAAACCAGCTAACAAAAAGCGCAAAACCAGCTAACAAAAAGCGCAAAACAAAAATTGCACATCTTTCAAATCAGAAAGAATTGAAGCACCATCCAAGAAGAAATTTTATGCCAGTGTTTCATTGGCTATTGATATCATAGTCTGTTGTATCATGTGACCACACTCCACTGCTTGCTTTTAGACCTCCAACACAAAGAGAAAAAAGAAAAATTAAAATAATAAAAAAAAAGATTGCAAACAAAACCGGGCAAGCATCTAACAGGGTGGAATCATATCGTGAACACAAGCTTTTAACAAAGCTGGTGCAGAAAAATATTTCCGAAGTTATTGTCGGCACCTACATATTACATATATATATATTCTTTTTCACGTAGCCAGAAAGCCTCATTTTTCAGTGTATTTAATTGGGAGAGAATCCTTTCACGTGGTTTGGAGAGGAGATGCATGAAATGATTATAAAAAATAAATGGAACAAATGCTGCTCAATGGACAGTGAATTGGCAAACGTGAAGCCATTGTAAAACGCATTTGAACTTTGAAGGTCGATGGTTAATCACGTGAAACAGAAACCCCATCCAATTAGTTTACAGTCATATACCGAGAATTTTGTGTCAAAGTATTTACAATAAAAAATGGGTGTGTGTGTATTCTACTACACAGTTTCTAAGCTCTTAGATTAAATTTAGGTCAATAGTTACAAGGGTTGTAGAAAGAAGAAGAAAGATTAAATATAGATATAATTTCAAACTTTTGTCATATTATTAGACAGATTAATAAAGTTTGATAAAGAGATAAATTCAGATTATATCGCATCTAATAAAATATATAAAATATGACAATTTTATACAACTTCATAAGAAGAATCCCATAAATACAGTATTTTTTCATACCCTATCAAAGTTTTTTTTTTTTTTTTTAGAGTTAAATTCATCAGAGATCTTTAAACGTTTTTCTCTTTTTAAATTTAATCCCTGTGCTCGAAAGTATTTTAATTCAACGCTTGGATTCTTTTCTTGTCTCAAGTTTAGTCTCTCAGTTACATTCTGTTAAGTTTTTAGATAGAAAAGTTAAAATATTAGTAGTTAAGTTATAACATGTGAGAAAATGTCCTTTTCCACCATTTATTGCAAAAAAAAAAAAGAACAAAAAATCAAAGTCAAATTCACTTCATAAAAAAGTCCATATATCCAAATTCATCAATATTAAGCAAAATTAAATTACTTTTCCATGATCAAGTTTTCCTGTAAACCAAAGAAGACTAGAAAGCTTGTCCATAATCATGTTTTATGTTTTCCTCTAAAACAAAAAGACTAAAAAATGTCCATGCTCAGTTTTTCCCCCTGAAAAACAAAAAGCCTAAAGAACATGCCCCTCATCAAGTTTATCCAAAAAAGAAAAAAGAAAAAAGAAGCACAAAATGCCATTCAATACAAAGAAGCATGTTTGATATTTCTTTTGAATTGATAAATTGATGTATTAAATTCACAAACGGACAAAAGTATAGCTACACACTTTATCATAATGAAACAAAAGCCTGAAGCTTATCGACAATTATCAATAAAACTCTTTAAGCATAATCAGAGAGAGGGAGAGAGAGAGATCCTAAAGATTAAACAAAGTACAAATTTTGAAGGAAAAATAAAATATATCACCCACTTACCTAGAACAGAATTTGCTTCAAAATTGTTCTTCCTCATGGTTCATTAGATTTAAGCTAGGCCATCTTCATATTTTTTTTTTTCTATTTTCTTTTTTGTTCACTGAGATTGTAGTAGCCTTTGGGGTTTAGAGGCATAAATGGTTTAAAGTGACCCTTTGGTTTTTTTTTTTTTTAGACAAATTGCAAGAGTGCTTATTCACTTAAGATGAAATTACAAGATTACTTAATTTTCCATCTAAAATTTAACAAAACTCAATTGATGGACAAAATTTGAGACAAAGAAATGATTAAATTAAAACACTTTTAAGTGCATGACCTAACGTTAGAAGAAGAACAAAGTCCAAGGACTGTTGATAAAGTTAGCTCTCTTTTTTATATTCAAAAAGTGGTTTCACGGCAGGAAAAACAAAAGAGTGTCATTTAAAAAATATCTAGAGAATTCAGCCATAAGTGAGCAAAATATGAACAGTTAGGATAAAATATTATTTCACTTTAATGATATAAATTTTACCCCTAAACTAGAAAGAAAATTCGTTCATTTACTAAAAAAAAAAGACCTTAAAAGGGGGTCATTCGGCCACAATTTTTTTTTTGTTTTGCTAAGTTTTGTAAATTTAATTAATAAGAGATTATAGCATTGAGGATATTATTATTGTCTAAAGTTATTAATGTAAGACATATCTATCATTTTACTAGTATGATTACCAAAAAAAAAAAAAAGTGCGTTCAGCAAAAAAGCATATGAGTTAATTACAAAACAATACCTCTTGTCTTAGTAATTTCTCTTTATCTCTTTTTTTTTTTTTTTCCAAAACTACTAAGTTATCTTTTGAATTTGAAAAGCTTGTTTTAATTTCATCCCTCACAAAATTTTTTGACTAAATAAACATGAAGGTAAAAAAAGATAACCTTAATTAGATCGAGTCTGTTTCTAAAATATGATTTTTCTTCTTAAGATTTTTTTCTTAAAAAATATTTTATTTAAAAGTCTATAAAATTTAAGGTCTTTTTTCTAAAATAAAATGGTTTGTTTTAAGATTTTTTATGTTTTTAAATCTATATAATATTTTTCATAAATGTTTAAAGGTAGCTGTGTTGTTTTGCCTTTTTTTTTCATTTATAGGGATGAGATTGAAAATAATTTTTTAAATTTATAAGATACTTTTGTGGTTTTTAAAATGAAGGAAAACTGAGAATTAGTTAAAACTAAAAGGTATAATTATGTGATTAACATGAAAGGCTTATTGAAAAAGAAACCAGTTAAGCAAAAAAGAAAACCTATTTCTACAATTACACATGCACAAGGGAAACCCAAATAGAAGGTGGCTATTCCAAACTAGTAAAGCGTGTGTGAGAAAATTACCTCCATGCATTTTTCATATTCTCTACGCTTGCAAAGGTCCAAGTTTTCGGTCTTAACTTTTATGATATGATTTTTATGATACGATATGCTTGATCTTATGATGTAATTCAACATTTATTTACATTCAACTTGACCCATCTAACTTATTCCAAAAAAAAAATGAAAAGAAAAAGAAGTCCACCTGATATTGGAAAATTGATAATTTTCTTTTTTACAAATTAGAAAATATGAATTGTGAATTTCTCATAGTACAAACTAATTTTACGTAAGGTCAACAATTCTGGATATTTAGACCATAAACAAAACTGATCAAATGCTCTTTTATAATTGTCGACTCCTAAGCCAATTAATTCCACTTCTTGCTCCTATGGCTCGGTAAAATTGGTCGTTGTTGGCAGATTAATTTGTTGTTCATTATATATAGGCCAACGATTACACTCTTATCACCATGGGCTTGTAATGTTTTTGTTACTTTTCTAATGAATAATACAAATAACCTGTAACGTCCCGAAATTTATTTAGTGTTAATGTAATGTAAATGATGGATTAGTGTGCCATAATTAACGTTTTAACATTAATTAGATTATTTGGTTGGATTTTGAATTTTTGGTTGTTTTGTTAAATTGATGTGTTCAAAAGATTTCTTATTGTTTTAAAATGATGTTTTGAGTTTTAAAACACAACAATTTGTAAAATGTTAAAAATCCTCCGTTTTGCAAAACCGTGGGCGGCACATGGTTTTCGCACAGTAAAACCGCCCACCGATTTTCTCTATTTATTTCCTTCCTCTCTCTCTCCTCTCATTCCCTCCCGTGATACTCTCTCTCTCTCTCTCTCAATTTCTCTCTCAGCAGTCTCCCTCTCTCTCAATTTCTCTCAAATTTTTGAACTCCATTTCGAATCCAAGCTTCGGGATAGCAAGGAGGAAGCTCGGGGATGTGATTCGGCAACCGAGAACGCGGATTGAAGCTTCGATTTGAGGTTAGATTCGAAATTTCTAAACTTTTTGCAAATTTTTAATTTTGTGTGTTTTTGAAATCTAGGTTCGTTTTAGCTTAGAAAACCTTGTATTTGAGTTAAATGAACTTAGAACAACTAGAATCTAAGCTTAGATTGAAGAAAAACGGATTGAATTCAAGATTTTTCATTTTTCTCCTCATTTTCTCATTTTCGGATTTTTGAGGATTTTGAGTTCAAATCTTGTTTAAATGAGTCCAAACATGTTTTAGAATGTTTTTCTATCATCTATGAACGTTTTCATGCCTGGGAATTGAGAAAAACAGGTTAGAACCAAGATTTGGATTTTGGGGATCGAGAAACCCGTGGCTGAGATTTTTGGATTTTTCCAGTTCGGCAGGCCGGAGTGATGATCGGTAGGCCGGTGTTCTTCCGACCGGCAGGTCGAATCTGGGGAAATGTTCGGCCGACCGAACTTTGCTTCCGGCAGGCCGAAGCAGGACGTCCGGCAGGCCGACCGAGGCATGAAAATTTTTGTGATTTTTACCCGTTTTCACTGTTTTGAACCCAGATTTAAATCCCAACCTTATAGAATGATTTTAAATCTACAAATGGCACACTAGGACATCATGAAATGATTTAGTAACATAGAATGTCTCAAACTAGATATTGATCGACTTAGTTTGTATCTAGGATCGTTCGTGGTTCCGCGGAGCTAACGTATAGCGGGCCGGGATTGCGGTGTGGGGCACCGGCACGAGTACTGAGGTAGGACTTTTATCCTATTTCTTTGGTAGCCTGGTTTGAAATGATTTGGCTTTGAAAAGGATTTCTATCAAAATGTTTTCAACGGTTGTTTGAAAATGGTTTTATCGGTTATATTTTAATAAACCGTGATTATGAAATGAATTTCATAATAAATGTAATTGACAACACTCGGTAATTGGGTTTTGAATGATAATGATAATAAACACATGGGCATGATGCCATATCAGAGATCGGATCGTGTAGCGATCGACCTTGGGGGCAGGTCCCGAAACCCAGCTAGGCCACTACGGTGGTGATATCATGGTTTGCCTAGGTAAAAGTAAAATGGTGTTTTGATTTGACGAGTAGACTGTTCTGTGTCAGGACGGTTCTACTCAAATTATTTATTTATTTATTTATTGATTTATTTAAGTTTCCTTTGAATAACTTCTAATAATGCTATGTTCCTTTGCGTTAAACTATTTTTATAAAACCTAGTCCTACTGAGCCTTTCGCTCACGTTTTATCTGTTTTAAATTCCCCCCCTTCTAGGTGGTTTCCCATTTAGGTTTGAAGAAGATTCTTCGGACCGAACTCAGGAGCAATAGGAGAATTTATTTATATTCTGTATTATTAATCAAGGCATGTAAGACTTAACTTTATTTGTACTTGGACTGTAATTGTATTTATGATATTGTCAGAACCATGTGTGTGCACAAGTTGTAGGTTGTGGAACCCATATTCGCGGTTTTTATTTAATTTTTATTACCTGTTTAATATTTATAAATTCTTTTATAAAAATGTGGTGGAAAATCTTCTTAATTTTTATTTAATTTGATTCTCAAACTCTCGATTTTTATTAAATTCTTGTTTAATTAATCTAAATATTCCGCCACATCACCTCCCGTACTCCGGGGCATGACAGAATGGTATCAGAGCGCAAGGTTATGAACCTTGGGAATTGTGCACACATAGGTTTGACAATGAAATACCTCTGACAGTCTAAATTTTGTTTTCAGAAGTGAGAGAATGGCACCTAGACGTCGTTTGACTGCAGACGCCGAGTTCGGAAATGATGAGAGCCTAATGAGGTCTATGTTTGCGGCTTTCCGGCAGATGGCAGCCAGGGCTAGACCGGAAGACTCCAGTGTTGGTAGTCGGCATGCGTTCTTTAAGAAATTCCGGCGGGCGTCTATTTTGACTTTTGATGGCAATGGGGATCTGCAGTTAGCAGAATATTGGTTGGATTCGATCTTGAAGCATCTGGATACTCTCGGTGTGCCTGAGGAGTATCGTGTGGAATTCACGGCGTATAAGCTCGAGGGTGGCGCTAACACCTGGTGGAAACAAACTAAGCGTCTGGAGCGCGGTGGCGATATCAGTTGGGACAAGTTCGAGGAGCTGTTCTATGATCGGTATTTTCCGCAGGGATATAGAGACCAAAAGGTAGCTGAGTTTTATAGATTGCAGCAGGGTGATATGTCAGTCCGGGAGTATGAGGCAAAGTTTAATGAGTTGGCTAGGTTTGCTCCATCAGCGGTGGCATCGGAGCGTGAGAAATGCATTAAGTTTCAGAAAAACACAAAAACACTAAGCAGAAGTAATGAGTCAATTTTATTTACAAACATGCCTCAAGGATTTCACAAAACATATTGATCAAGAAAAACTTTAAACAATATGAATGTGTAAAATTTTAACCCGAATGTTAACTGTATCCTACTTAAACCTCTGAGTGTGTTTGTGAAAACCAATTACACTTAGTTGATGATCTTAGATTGGTTTATGCAAATCAGTGAATTTAAAAACCAAAATTGGAACTCCATAAGCTTGACTTTCATATCTCTCTCAACTAATGTAGATGAGCATTACAATTAGGATCATTAGGACTTTGTAAAGCTTATAATGTATGGCTCGGCTAAAGAGTAAGATATTTGGATATAAGTGTAAAGTTCAAATCACTCACAAACACATACATTTATTCACAGACTTTACATAGAGCACAAATCTACATCCCAATTTACATAATTTCCCCCAAATTTGAATTCTGAATTCTTTTGATGTCATCCACTATAATTTTTTTTTTACTTATACTTTTTTTCTTTGTTTTTTGTATATCTATATTTTCTATATTTTTTTCATTTTCATTTTTATTATTTTGCTTTCTTTCTTTCTTTCTTTTTTATAGAAATATAACATAAATGTTAAAAATATTTTACAACACCACCCTTCCTCCCACATAGATAAAGTTCAAAATATATTACAAAATAATCAGCATGTTTATGAGCGACGGGTGAAACAAACAGATGGAAATAAAATTAAACCTAAGTTAAAAATTGTGAGTGACAAAGAAAAAGGAAATATCAGGCCCAACAGGGTGACTAAGGATAAATGTATATTAAGGTAGGTTTAGAAAAGCACAAACAATCCAAAAATGGCCTAAATTAAGTCCTAAAATGTTATGCAGCCTAGGATTTTGCCTCAAGAGATAATCAGACAAGTTCTAGAGTTTATAAAATCAAAAGAGTTACTAAATCCCATAAACATTCTCAAAGCATGCAAACAACTAAGTGGACTTGGTTATGTGAGTTAAAACCTAAATAGACACATTGTTCATCACTTTTCATAAGCTATATACATTTCAAAATAGATTTATCATCAGCCTTAGACATCAACTAAAAGAAAAACTTAAAAACAAAACACACATGTTTTTATTTTTTTATATAAAAATATAACCAAAAGAAATGAAAAGGCCAAAAAAATTTAAAATTTTTGGTGCCATACCTCTAAACTTAAACTGAACATTGTCTTCAATGTTTAAAAGATAATATATATATATATATATTAAAGAATAGGGGGCATCCTTGATCGATGGATGCTCTAACATTTTCATTTTTTTCATTTTTTTTTGTTTTTATGTTTTTTCATTTTTTTTTAGTTGTTAGATGAAAATGCAACACATAACAAAATGCAATATATTATAGACATAACAAGGACACATTTTGAGAGTACAAGCACTCTGCAATATCAGCTATCTTAATTATGCATGCATGCAAACACAAAATAGAATATGGATATGGAAGGACTTGATAATTTACATAATCAGACTGAAGTGGGATGCGTTTTGAGAGTACTAGCTACTCTGTACATCTACCATCCCAACACTAGATAACATAAATCTAAAGGTTTTACAAATAACATGCCACAAAACACATAACATAACACATATTTCTGCTTGTTTTTCTATTTTTTTTATTTTTTACTTATTAATTTAACATTTAAACAACAAGCTATCAACAAAAAGGAAAAAAGACAGAGAAAAGAAATAACATCACCTAGAGAAGAGTGGTTATTTAAGGTAAAAAAATGATTGTGAACATACAGTGGGTAAAACCAGAAGATCATAGGTAGAGGTTCAAATCTATTTGTTGTTTCCTACTACCTTTGTTCTAATCTAGCCTTGAAGTTGTAGTGTCGGCCGTCGGATGCACAACCTGCATCTTGTCCAATAATTCCCTAGTAGTTGGAGCAGTGTCAAAGATTTGTCTTCTAGCCTGTACAATGAAATTTTCTTCCACAGCCTGTACAAAGGCTTTAAGTAAGAGTTTGGATTGAAGGCTCAATAGGTGTCCACTAGCAACTACAAAAATTTCTTCTAGGGTGCCTAGTCCACCAAGTAGAGCTATGAATGCATCAGCTATATTTGATACATTCATAGATGCATGCAACTCTTTTTCCTTCACCTATGGTCTTACCATAATGATTCCCCTTAGCTAGAATATCAAGAATAATCCCTAGGACTTGTACACCACCATACGAAGCTACTGTTGCTACACTCCCTATCAACCTTAAGCTACCTTCCCCTTACACTAAGTTAATCTTTCTCTATGCTAAGACTTGTCCTAAGTGTTCTGTGGCCTCTGTGTGTACTTTACCTTTTCCAAGACTAGAACCATAGAAGACATAAATGATTTCGAGTTTTCAAGATGAGTGGGAGGAAGACGTGCTTGATTCTATGATTGGTTGACTCTTTTTTTTTTACTATTTGATTTATTTATTTATTTATATTTTTTTCCACTTTGTCTAACTTTGAGTCCTAAAATGGATCTTAAAGAAGTCAGGAATACATGAGGACTAAGAAGTTAGGGTAAGTAGGTGATCGAAGGTTACTTACAAATCTAAACAAAATTTTTACAAGTAGGAAAAACTAGACACTATTTAGACAACTTTTAAAAAGTAACACGCAATCAAACTAACTTTTGAAAAATGAAACTAAAACTATACTTCTTTTAACAAATTAAAAACCCGACAAACTATTCTATAGACTTTTTGACAAAAGAAATATGGATGTAGAAAAATCTAACAAAAGACAAAAGAAAAAAGCTGGCATAGTGTAGAACCTTTAGAAAAAACATCAACAAGAATCTAGATAAAATAAGAAAAATGTAAAAAAAAAAAAAAGAATTCAAATAGTCTATAGGAAATAAACATGGCATCTGACAAGATAATATTTTAAAAGAAAACAATAAAATAACAAGCACACACTAATTTTTTTTAACAACTACTATAAAAATCTAAATATGACAAACACACTCAAAACATAATTAAAAATAAAACTCACGAAACAATAAGATTTACAAGTGTTGTCTTGTTAATGATCTCTATAGATTGAAGATCTACTTCCCATCTAATTTTCTTATAAACTTGCAAACAAGGTCGTTTTTCACTATATTCTCGAGGCATTGTCTCTCTGCATGAATTTTGGACCAGAGTTTAGCAATCGCACCAAGGACATATGCACTAGGATGGTTTTTTAAGGAAGCTTAGGGATCATCCAAGTTTTCTTTTGAAAGTTCATTCTTATAGAATTGGATCTTGTCTTCTCTGTTAACTGGCACAAATCTAACAGAATGATACTTACCTTTACAAGTCTGTCAAGCACACTTGTTGCACCTCGATTTAATGGAACGGGCTCTTCATCTCATAGTACTTCTACTCTTACCCATACTAGAAAGGTCAGTGTTTTGCTTGAAGTCACTTAGACGTATTTTACCTTCGATTAGCATCCTAAGATCATTGGGAATGTTAAACTTTATGAGAACCTAAAGTCAAGTGACTTTAGACTTGTATGTCTTCCTAAGAGTCTTTTGCGAAACATAAGGGAAATATTTTTTTAGATGAGTGTACTTTAGATCCATAAAAAAAAAAAAGAAAATGAAAGAAGAAAAGAAACAAAGAAAGAAAATTTAGGGAACATTGGAAAGAAACAAAGAAAATTAAAAATTTATAGAAAAATTTACAAAAGAACAAGAGAGAGAATGAAAGAGTTCTAGGGAGAAGGTGAAGAAGACAGAAATCTAAAGAAACGGTGTATTCGAAGAACTTACTCTTGATGCACAATGACGGGATTTATAGACATGGAATGGCTACTGTGCTTGACACTATAGGGAACACGTGTGAAGACTAAATTATTATTTTATTATTTTATTATTTTTGATCCTTGAGCTGGATCAAATTGGGTCTGAAAATGGAATGAACTAGGCCCAAATGTTCTTGGGCTTGATGAACTGTTGAAATCATGGGCCAGTTGAAATTGAATTGGGCTTGTATGATTTGGTAATCTACCGGGTTACATACTTAGACCAAAATGAAGGTCCAATATCGATCTTGGCCCAAATTTTGGTTCAAACCCAAATTGGAGACCCATTTTCGTTTTTGGCCCGATTGAATCAATTCGAATATTTTATATATTATGTATGTAACAAAAATAACAAAACAAACATATAGTACACTAACAAAGTCACTCAAAACCTCTTTAAGGTTAAGGGTTCGAGTGAGGGAAAACACAAGTTTACAAACACGAATTATTTATTTATTTATTTTTGAAATTGTAAAATTTTTTTAGAGAAAATCACACGCAAAAATAATTTGAAAGAAAATTATTTACAGCACCTAAGAAAAATGCAAAAATGATTTTAACAACACACATTAAAATACTTTGAAAAATTTGGGTTGCCTCTCAAAAGGCGCTTGGCTTATAGTCTTCTTCTTAACTATAGGAGAAGTGCTCAAAAAGCGGTGTCCGCCCATAGTTAGTGTCGTAAGCCACGTTATATGGGCCTTGATTTTGAATGCCCTCATGTTTGGCAAATTTTAGAATTGATTGACACGTTGCACCAACAAAACTCGGTTTGAAATGATGGGCTTGATGAACATTTAGAAGCGATGATAATGAAGGTAGAGGAAGTGTTGGCCACATTGGATCTTCATAGATGTAATCTTTGATATTCGGAATGGGCATCAAATGTGGGCCATCATCTACCTCTTTGATTTTTATTCAACAAATGAGTCCAAATGCTCCTCTCTTGGTGTCAGCTCTTCAAAATGGCAATCTTCAATGCTCATGGTAGAAACAGGCTCCATCAACTCTTCATTGTACTCTGCCATAGGTTCCGTATACCAATTGTTTATCATCGTTTCCTTAGCTTGATTTTCTGAAATTGATTTCCTAAAAAGATCCATTTGTTAATCAAGATAGCACCTAGAATCAAATTGAATTTCTTCAATATTGGTCATTTGGTTGACAGTATTGACCAACTATTCCATTACTTCCTCTAGTCTCAAATTCTTCACTTCTTGATGCTTGATGGATTGGTGTATAATGTTAGGGCAATGGATATAAGGAAGGTATTGATGACTCCATCCTTGCAATGATGGATTCGAATGCCAATTGTAGTCAAAATTAGCCATATCATTAACAAAAAGCATGCATTTTCATGGCTTCTATTAAGCAAATGACCACCAGTTGCAAAAGCTCCATAATCTATCCAATTTCTTGTTACATCATCCAATCCATTATAGAAAATGTAAGGCAAAGACTAATTTGAAAACTTGTTGTTAGAAAATCTTTCAACCAACTCATTGAATCTCCACCAGGTGGAATAAAATGATTCCGAATGTTGTTGGGCAAAATTTACAAGGATTTGACTTCAATACATTTTAAAATTTCCTCAACAATATTTAAAAAGAAAAATAAAGAAAAATATTCAAACTAATCCTAGAGCTAATAGGTATCGATACTAATAAAAACTAAATAAATAATCCCTGGCAACGGTGCTAAAAACTTGTTCTGGAAATTCAAATATGCAAGTGCATGTAATTATAACACATAATAAAGTGATGAGTACAGATATCATTCCCATAAGAGTTATGTTAATTTTTATTAGTTACTGAAATTATCTTAACTTTAAGATTATTTGAACAATAAAAATCTAAATTTTAAAAATTAAAGAAAATAAAATAAAATAAAATAAAATTTAACAAGAGTATTTGAAGAAAATAGGAAAAAAATCCTAAAAACATTGGGAACTATGATTTCACTAAAATTTATCCAATCATATCCAATTAAATATATTGTTGTGATATCTTCATATTATGTTGATGGTTGAATCACCTATCATATTCAGTGCTCTCTCGAGTTACACTAAAAATACCTAAGCATAAAAACATACTATATCTCTATGTGAATTAATTATTCTTAAGTTTAAAGTTTATTATGATCTATGGTAATTCTTATTATGACCATATAAATCATATAAGTATATCTCTGTCTTACATACAATTTATGGTATTTTACACATGATCTTAAATAACAAATCTCCTTTCGGTTTCATTATGATTTATTTAATTATCTAACTAGTAGCCAGCTAATCAAAAGCATTAAGTATAATGTAAATACTTAACATAAATATGAGGTTCATAATAATATAATCTAACTAGATAAAATATTAATAATCTAAGTTAAAATAAAACTAAAATATTTATAAAACTAAAACAAAAAAATAAGAGCACACCAAAAAAATATTAAAATAAACATTAATATGTTACAAAAGATAGAGTTTAGAGATGACCTGGAATGTAGATAAGTTTGGTGGGCCTACCGTCTACCTATACTACTCGCTAACTTTCAAAACATTCACAAGAAAAGAATTTTTTTTTTCTTTTTTATTTTTGTCTACTTTATTTTGGAACCGAGCATAGCTCCTGAGAGCAAGGAAGCTCTCTTATTAAATTTAGCTCTAAGCCCTGGGCGTCTTCAACACACGGAAGTTTCACATTTATAGCTCCAAATTGCTAGAATTTTGTGATTAAATATTGTACCTATGGAGGCTGATTCACATCCTATCTCCCATTGCTTGAAGTGTCATTCTGCACTAAATGTGTGCAAAAGGAAGTGAAAATTTGGTTATTCAACTTTTCAGTGTTTCATGCGCACTTGGATTGGCTTTCTTCTTTATTTGTGCAAGTGTCGCACTTGGAGGCAAGCATGGGCTTAAATTAAGCCTCAAAACACATTGGATTACACAAAATAAACCAAAAGAACTAGGCCCGTGTACAGCGCCTGATTGACTTTTCTTTTCTTTTCAAAACAGAACCACACAATTTTTATGACATCTTTTTACCCAATTCTTACTTAATCAAACACACACTTGAGAATTAAACTATTTACAACACAACAAAACTAATTACGAACTAGATCAAAATAAAGCAAAATAAATTAAAATTATATGAAACTAAAAATAAAAAAATTATTTAAAACAAAACAAAATAAATTAAAAATAAAATAAAATCTCAAGGACAAAGCTATTTTTGCATATAAAAATGCGATAAAATAACTCTATAAATCTATTTTATAGAGTCATCAAGGACATTGTCCGAAGACATTGTTTTATTTGCTTTTTTTTTCTTTCACCTCTCTTTTTTTATCTCTCTCTCCTTGCTATCGCCAGCTCGTGTCCGACACCAACAACATCACTAACGACCACTTAGTCCAAACAAAACAAAAAAACACAACACAACAATAAATATTCAAAAGACAAAATACAAAAACTAAACAGCAAAAACGAAAAAAAGAAATACTCTTTACAGTCCACCATGGGCCACTCCCTAAACAGCAAAAATGATGCAGCTTTGATCTTCCTCCACTCGCTATAGATCTCGGCCATTGAGAACAACAGAGAGAAACTAGAAAGAGATAATGAGATAGAGCAACGGTCCAACGGATGAAATCTGAGCTTGATTTCTCTAGCACTAAAGCTAGTGATGAAGAACAATGTCGAGATTTTTTCGAAGGCTTAATTGGGAGTGTTTTGAAGGAGAGAGAAAGAGAGAGAGATAGAGAGAGAGAGAGATTTAGGAAAATTTGAGAAAGTGAAAATTTGTGGCATAACTTTTTTGATTTTTTCTTTTATGTGGCATAAAAAATTGATGATTAAAAAGTATGTAGTATGGTAGTAAATGTAATGCTTCGTACTTGTTATGAAGCAAGTAGAGACATATATATCGTGAATTATTATTTATGAAAAGATGAAGTATTTTGGACTATATGAATTCATATATGAATTTATGATTTCTAATATGTTCCTATTTGCACCTTCTTAGACTTATTGGTCTGCTTTCACTTAATGCAGTCCATACAAGTGTTATAATCAGTAAAGTCTAAAGTGCTAAGTACTTCATCATTTACTAATCTTTGAACCCTCTTTAGAGAGATTTATCTCAACTTTTGGTGCGACTTTATAGAAGAATCTTTATTCATAACACAACATTTTACACCAGTATGAACATGCATAGCATTATGAGTGGTATCATTTTGTAAGTTGATATTGAAAAGACCATCATATAATGTACCATTCCTAATAGGATTATTTTATATTCTCAAGAAAGTCTTTGAAAACTGATAAAATATCTCAAAGGTACAAGTCTTGAAACCGAAATTAAACTCCTAGAGTAAATAGGAATTTTTGAGGTCTTTTCCAAAATCAAAGAAGACCACTAGTTATTATTAATTAATTTTTTTAATGTGCATGTTCACATTGCCTTTTATATGTGAACACATCTGATTTCCTGAATAGATGTATTGTTCACATTCTACTGGTATCCCTACATTTCGCATACCTTATAAGGTATTGAAATGTGGATTGTGTAACACAAATCAATCCACTAAGTGTTATGATTGATATTAATCATATTAGATTCATAACAAAAATGAGATTGAATTATTATTTATTTATTCTTTTCTTGTATCATCAATAACGCACTTTCACTTATTTCCATTATCAGCCTCCCTTCTTCTTAAGTCCACATGGTCATAAATTTATTAATTGACCATTTTTCCTTATGTGTACTGTAAGATGTTGAAGAAAAGTTCATACTACTGTGAAAAGAGTGATTAATTTATAGTGCACAAGAAAAGATTCAGTTATGTCAATCCCAAGTGGCTTTAATTGAGCCACAGTGTTCCTCGTCCCCAGAATGTGTTCTCGTGCACATTTAATATCAGCGAGATTTTAAGGATGTAAATTTTATTATTAGGATGATGGCTAGTGCTTTATGTGATGATGCATAATGCTCATCAATGGCTTTTCAGAATTACCTTGACATTCTTTGTGCTTATCGACGAAACCTCTAATACTAGCATAAATATTGGTCTTTATGATCATCGTTTTAAAATAATTATACCGGTCCCAATATTCTTCAAGAGCTCATTTTATCTGTATTACTAGTATTTGTAATAATAGGCTTGTCTTTACTTATAGCATAATCTATGTCTAACCACCAAATATGAAGAAGAATTCTGATGAGAACATTGTTAGCACAAGCAAGAGCACGTGGGAGACTTATTCAGATCCAATTCAAGTTCCAATTGGTCCGGTTACGAGAGCTCGTGCGAAGAAGTTTAAAGAAACGCTTATTGGGCTGATTCAAGCAACTTGGGCTCAAGCCATTGCATGGAGGCCCATTGAGGGAATTGCATGCGAAAATCAGACTAATAAATGCGTGATTCAAGCTATAGAAGGGATTGAGTAATTTCCATTTCAGTTACTTTCCCATTTTGAGGCGACACATGGCGAGAAGAATCAGTTTTGACCTTTTAATGTCTAGTTTCCTTTTTTCGGTTTCTGGTATTTCTATTATTGTAAGGCTTTTAAGCCATTAAGGGAACTTTCCTTATTTAGTCTAGATTTGACTTTTGTTAATTGAGTTTCCCGAAATTTCCATGGGAATTAGGGGCTGAAAATTCGCATAGGAACCCCTATATAATTGTAACGAATTTCAATCAATGGAGACAAGTAATAACACATTATTTTGAGGTTTAATTCTCTTTAGTTCCTAAACGAACTATTCGAACTTATCGGAAATTTCCGTGGCGTTCATCGACTTATCAATCAGTCCATCCATAGCTGATTGTGGCGTCCTCACTTACCAAGACTTATCAATCAGTCCCTCCATAGCTGATTGTGGCGTCCGCACATACCAAGGTTCGTGCTTCTTGTTGGGCATCGGGTCGCGGTTCCATTCAAAACCGGTTAGAAATTTGATCTTGGAAACCAACTTCGGTTAGGGTCGCGTCAGCTCTTGGCGTGGTTCGTATCATTTGGTATCAGAGCGAGGTTCTAATCAGGTTTTGCTTATCCGTTCTCTTAGTTTTTTTTGTTTGTTTCAATTGTTCGTGAGTTTTGATTTCCATTATCAAAGTCGGTTAAAAAAAAAAAAAAAGATCTGAAAAGAAAAGAAAGAAAGAAAAGAAACGAAAAGAAAAGGAAAAAAAAAAAAGGGGGAAAAGAAGAAAAACAAGAGGATCCGAAAAAAAAAAAAAATTTATTTCAGATTCTTGTTATTCATCGTTTAAGGAATCCAAAATTGAATTCCCTGCATAGACCAAAAATTTTTTGCTGAAATTTTGTTCCTTTTGGGTGTGATTTTGAAAGCCTAAATTCTTTGTTCCAGTTATAGTCTTGTCTTTTGGTAATCTATTTGTGAATTGTCAAGGAAATTTTTGATATTGATTTGACTAGTTTTATAGGAACTGAGTGAGAATTAAAGAGTGGAAAAAGGCATAGAGGCGAGAGCATTTGAGTGGACAAAAGCCGAAAGTATTGAGTGCAAACACGAGTGAAATTGAGTGAACCATTTCACGAGTGAAACACGTAAGGGAGTGTGGTAAGGTCCTTTGGAAAATGTCAAACAACAGCAAGAACACTAATGAGGGTACCTCGGGTGCAGCAGACCCAAAACTTCTTATGGAAGCAATGTTGGGGGAGATGAGGCGATTGTTGAGGGGAGAAATAGGACAGCTTCATGAGAGGATAGACCAGATAGAAAACGCACGTGTGGAGCAGCCACAACATGTTCCTCATGCGCGTAGGCGAGAAAGGGTTCCGGTTAGAGGAGAGGTTGATGACTACTATAGGATTGATGGGGAAGAGTTTGACGAAGGAGAAGATTCAACGGGTAGTCACCGAAGATTTGGACGGGATAGAGGAGTTAGGAACAGGGAAGATGATAGTCTGAGAGGCATAAAAATGAAGATACCATCATTTCAAGGCAAATCCAATCCAGAAGCGTACCTAGAATGGGAGAAGAAAATGGAGTTCATCTTTGACTGCCACTACTATTCCGAGGCGAAGAAGGTAAAATTGGCTGTAATTGAATTTTCTGATTATGCTATTACTTGGTGGGATCAGCTTGTTATAAACAGGAGACGAAATAGAGAGCGACCTATTGAGTCATGGGAAGAGATGAAGACGGTGATGAGAAAGCGATTTGTGCCAACTTACTACTACCGGGAATTGTACAACAAACTACAAAACCTTAAGCAAGGCAACCGGAGTGTAGAGGAGTACTATAAGGAGATGGAGGTTATGATGATTCGGGCTAATATAGAGGAGGATCGGGAGGCTACAATGGCAAGGTTTTTGGCGGGCTTGAACCGAGATATTCACAATGCCGTTGAGTTGCAACATTATGTGGAGTTGGAGGACATGGTGCACATGGCTATTAAAATTGAGAATCAACTTATGAGGAGGGGCAGTAGCACACGTCCAAGCCAAAACCCGAATACATCGGCTTGGAAAACCAACCAATGGAAGAGGGATGAGAAGCAATCCAACCCCAAGCCAAAGATCGAGCAAAAACAAGAGGTGGCCAGCCATGGGAATCAAGGTAAATCCGATTCTTCCACTACTCGGACTCGTGATATTAAATGTTTTAAATGTCAAGGCAGGGGTCATATGGCAAGCCAATGTCCGAACAAACGAGTTATGGTGATGCGGGACAATGGAGACATTGAAACCGAGGAAGATTCGGACAATGATTCTATGCCTTCATTAGAGGATGTCGACGATGAGGAGTGCGCTGTCCAAGGAGAATTGTTGGTCACAAGGAGAGCTTTAAGTGTGCAAGCCAAAGAAGAAGATGAAGAGGTGCAACGGGAAAACATCTTCCACACTAGGTGCCACGTTCAAAACAAGGTATGTAGTGTGATTATTGATGGTGGGAGTTGTACTAATGTTGCAAGCACAACCATGGTAGAGAAGTTAGGGCTGCCAACAATTAAGCATCCTCGGCCATATAAATTGCAATGGTTAAATGATACTGGTGAGGTAAAGGTGCATAAACAGGTGTTAGTTCCTTTTCGCATTGGAAGATATGAAGATGAAGTTTTGTGCGATGTGGTTCCAATGCAAGCTGGGCACTTGTTGTTAGGCAGACCATGGCAATTTGATCGGCGAGTTAAGCATGATGGTTTTACCAACAAGTACTCATTTGTTCACAATCAAAAGACGATCACTCTAGTTCCATTAACACCAAAACAGGTCTATGAAGACCAAGTGAGCTTACAGAGAGAAAGTGATAAAAAAATAAAGAGTGAAGAAAAATCAAGAGTGGGAGTGCAGAGAGAGAGTTCGGCCAGTGAGAGAAAAAAGGAAGAGATGGCCGAGAAAAAGGAGAGCAAAGAGAGCAAGGGAGAGAAAATTGAGAGGGCTGAAAAGAATTCACAATCAGCCAATGAGAGAAAAGTAGAGAGAAAAACAAACTTTTATGCAAGAAAGAGTGATGTGAGAAGAGCTTTGTTTTCTAATCAGCCGATGATTTTACTCATGTACAAGGAGGCGTTATTAAACACTAACGATCTTGATTCCACCTTGCATAGTTCTGTTGTTTCTCTTTTGCAGGATTTTGAGGATATCTTTCCCGAGGAAACACCGCAAGGTTTACCTCCAATCCGCGGGATTGAACATCAAATCGACTTCATACCTGGAGCTACAATCCCAAACCGACCAGCCTATAGGAGTAATCCCGAGGAGACAAAGGAACTCCAACGGCAGGTAAAAGAGTTGATGGAGAAGGGACACGTGAGAGAAAGCATGAGCCCGTGCGCCGTACCAGTTTTACTTGTGCCTAAGAAAGATGGGACTTGGAGGATGTGCGTTGATTGTCGAGCCATCAACAACATCACGGTAAAGTATCGACATCCCATTCCTCGCTTGGATGACATGTTAGATGAATTGCATGGTGCTTGTGTGTTTTCTAAAATTGATCTAAAGAGTGGATATCATCAAATTCGCATGAAAGAGGGAGACGAGTGGAAGACGGCTTTCAAAACAAAACAAGGCTTGTATGAGTGGTTGGTAATGCCTTTCGGTTTAACCAATGCGCCCAGCACATTTATGCGTTTAATGAACCATGTTTTGCGAGCTTTTATTGGAAAATTTGTTGTTGTTTATTTTGATGATATCCTTATCTATAGCAGCAATTTGGATGAACATATTGAACATTTGAAACTTGTTTTAGATGTTTTGCGGAAGGAAAAGTTGTATGCTAACCTCAAGAAATGTACCTTTTGCACAGATAAGCTTGTGTTTCTTGGTTTTGTTGTTAGTGCTCAAGGTATACAGGTTGATGAAGAAAAGGTGCGAGCCATCCAGGAATGGCCGAGTCCAACTAGTGTGGGAAACGTACGGAGTTTTCATGGACTTGCTAGTTTCTACCGGCGGTTTGTGAAAGATTTCAGTACTATAGCCGCACCACTGACTGAAGTGATCAAGAAAAACGTTGGGTTTAGATGGGGAGAAGAGCAAGAAAAGGCATTTCAGCTACTCAAGGAGAAGTTGACAAATGCTCCATTGTTATCTTTACCTAATTTTGCCAAAACTTTTGAGATTGAATGTGATGCTTCAGGTGTTGGAATTGGTGCTGTTTTAATGCAGGAAGGAAAACCAATAGCATATTTCAGTGAGAAGCTGAATGGGGCAACACTTAATTACCCAACTTATGATAAAGAGATGTATGCATTGGTTCGGGCATTAGAGACGTGGCAGCACTACCTATGGCCTAAGGAGTTCGTGATTCACACTGATCATGAGTCCCTGAAACACTTGAAGGGCCAGCACAAGCTGAACAAGAGGCATGCTCGTTGGGTAGAATTCATAGAGACATTTCCCTATGTCATTCGCTACAAGCAAGGTAAGGAAAACGTCGTTGCCGACGCACTTTCTCGCAGGTATGTCTTAATCTCAACTCTTAATGCTAAACTACTGGGTTTTGAACACATTAAAGAGTTATATGCTGATGACCATGACTTTCGTACTGAGTATCAAGCTTGTGAGAGATCTGCTAGTGGTAAATACTTTAGGCATGAGGGATACTTGTTTCGGGAGAATAAATTATGTGTGCCTAATTGTTCATTAAGAGATTTGCTAGTGAGGGAATCCCATGGGGGAGGATTGATGGGACATTTTGGAGTAATGAAAACTTTAGCTATGTTGCAGGAACACTTCTATTGGCCACATATGAAACGAGATGTTGAGAGGCTTTGTGGTAGATGTGTAACTTGTAGGCAGGCTAAATCAAGAGTGCAGCCCCATGGTTTATACACCCCTTTACCAATACCTAGTGAACCCTGGATTGATATTTCGATGGATTTTGTGTTAGGTTTGCCTAGGTCTAAACGGGGAAGAGACTCAATATTTGTGGTCGTGGATAGGTTTTCAAAGATGGCTCATTTTATTCCATGCCACAAGACAGATGATGCTTCCAATGTTGCTGATTTGTTCTTTAGGGAAATTGTGAGACTTCATGGTATGCCTAGGACAATTGTTTCTGATAGGGACCCCAAGTTCTTAAGCTACTTTTGGAAGACTTTGTGGGCTAAGTTAGGGACTAAGCTATTGTTTTCAACTACTTGTCACCCTCAAACCGATGGTCAAACAGAAGTTGTGAATAGAACCTTGTCCACTTTGTTAAGGGCTGTCATTAAAAAGAACATCAAAACATGGGAGGAGTGTTTACCACATGTTGAGTTTGCTTATAATCGATCTGTTCATTCTGCTACACAATTTTCACCGTTTGAAATTGTTTATGGTTTTAATCCTTTAACTCCTTTGGATTTAATGCCATTACCTTTGTCTGAGCATGTGAATTTAGATGGAAAAAGAAAAGCTGATCTTGTTAAGCAGATACACGAGAAGGCAAGACTCAACATCGAGCGAAGGACCAAACAATATGCTGAACAAGCCAACAAAGGGCGTCACAAGCTCGTCTTCGAGCCCGGTGATTGGGTGTGGTTGCACTTACGCAAGGAACGGTTTCCGGAGCAAAGGAAATCCAAGCTATTGCCTAGAGGGGATGGTCCTTTTCAAATTCTCGAAAGGATCAATGATAATGCGTACAAGCTAGACTTGCCAGGTGAGTATGGTGTAAGTGCCTCTTTTAATGTTTCTGATCTAAGTCCTTTTGATGCAGGCGACGATTTGAGGACAAATCCTTCTCAAGAGGAGGGGAATGATGAGAACATTGTTAGCACAAGCAAGAGCACGTGGGAGACTTATTCAGATCCAATTCAAGTTCCAATTGGTCCGGTTACGAGAGCTCGTGCGAAGAAGTTTAAAGAAACGCTTATTGGGCTGATTCAAGCAACTTGGGCTCAAGCCATTGCATGGAGGCCCATTGAGGGAATTGCATGCGAAAATCAGACTAATAAATGCGTGATTCAAGCTATAGAAGGGATTGAGTAATTTCCATTTCAGTTACTTTCCCATTTTGAGGCGACACATGGCGAGAAGAATCAGTTTTGACCTTTTAATGTCTAGTTTCCTTTTTTCGGTTTCTGGTATTTCTATTATTGTAAGGCTTTTAAGCCATTAAGGGAACTTTCCTTATTTAGTCTAGATTTGACTTTTGTTAATTGAGTTTCCCGAAATTTCCATGGGAATTAGGGGCTGAAAATTCGCATAGGAACCCCTATATAATTGTAACGAATTTCAATCAATGGAGACAAGTAATAACACATTATTTTGAGGTTTAATTCTCTTTAGTTCCTAAACGAACTATTCGAACTTATCGGAAATTTCCGTGGCGTTCATCGACTTATCAATCAGTCCATCCATAGCTGATTGTGGCGTCCTCACTTACCAAGACTTATCAATCAGTCCCTCCATAGCTGATTGTGGCGTCCGCACATACCAAGGTTCGTGCTTCTTGTTGGGCATTGGGTCGCGGTTCCATTCAAAACCGGTTAGAAATTTGATCTTGGAAACCAACTTCGGTTAGGGTCGCGTCAGCTCTTGGCGTGGTTCGTATCAAATTCTCTCCTTCTATGTTCTGTATTTGTCCCCTCTAAGCTTAGGAATTTTTATTAATGTTAGAGTCATTCACAGGACATAAGGCTACAACAATAATTTCATGCTTACATTTCCTAATTTTTGAGACTAATGAACTTATATCATGTTTTATCAATGTAAATCATTATTTAATATCTATGAATATAACGACACATAACTCACTTGTGGGCTAAAGCTCTAAATCGATTAGATTCATTTAACTTTATGATAAATTATTAAATTTATCTTCTTTAGAATTATGAATCTAGTGACATAAAACATACATGTGGGCTAAAGTTTTAATTCAATTAGATTCATATAACTTTATGATAAAACTATCAAATATTTATTTTCTTAATCCCTGCGGATAAATTAAGAAATATAATATGATATTTTATCCTAATTAATCATTTGAATATAATAAAAATTCTTATGGCATAAAATTTATTATATCAATTATGATTAATTACAATAAATGTCCTTTTTCTAAATGTGATCTTAAACCACTTAATATATAATTTTATATAATTAAAGCTGCTATGGCTATACTCTAATTAATAAAATTATATAGATCACTAGACATTTTATACTATAATTTTGTTCATAAATAAATTGCATCAACTTAAAGCAATATTAAGAAATATGAACAAATATCAATAATTTTATGTACTAATATTCATTATGTATAAATTAAAATTATACATTCAAAGCATAATCTAGCGCATTAATATACAAAATTTTTAAGTAGTAAATTACACAACTTAATATTGCATGCATAATTAAAATCATAATTACACAAAAGGAACAATATACGTACATAAATTAACAAAATTTATATCCACACCAACATTTTCATTATGCCTTAAACTGTTACTTAGTGTCTAATTTTCAAATATAGATATCATTGTTAACATTTTCATTACGCCTTAAACTATTACTTAGTCTAACTAATGACTCATTGAACTACTTTTCTATCATGGATTAAATAGACAATATACATAGGCTATGTCCAATCAGGCACTGGGCCAATTTAGCACTTGTAATATTTTTTATATGCTATTATAATAATATTATTCTCATATTCATATAATACTTTATATGCTTTAGGTACTTTATAAATGTAGTGCAATACTTGTAAATTAAGTATTACATTTTAACAAAATGAGTGTTATACGAATATATAAACGATATTATGTTGGTAAATTAAAAATTTTACAACTCTCAAATTTGCGTGCGCTCACGCACGTGCACACACACATATATATTTCTACATACATGATTATCTACATAATATCTATTTTAATATGACATTGATACTATATTATTTTGAAAATATTAAAAAAGAAACTTCATGCTTTTTAAACTATTATTTTGCTATAATGAGTCCTTGTCTTAGGACATAAAATGTTCAACTTTGCTTTTTAATCTGTAAAACCTAAATTGAGTTTGCAAAAACAATTAAAGAATAAAGGGGAATTTACATAAATACCACTTTTTAGACTTAATTTTTATTGTTGCTACAAAATGTGAAAAGTTCTTATGCCACAAAATGGATTACACATGTCTCGCTGGGACATTTCAACATGTCCTGGTGGGGGATTCCACCTCCCACATGTCTTGTCAGGACATTTCTACATGTCCCAGTGGGATATTCTGAAAACCTCTTAATTGTCCCATCGGGATATTTTCATATCTCTCGCTAGGACATTTCTGCATGTCTTGTTAGGATATTTTCGCATTTTGATACGTCTTTTAGACCTTTTGATATGTCATTTTCCAAAGTCCTTTGGCAACATTTTGAAATGTCCTAGAGGGACATTTTGGCATGTCTTTCTAGGACATTTACCAAAGTATTTTTTTTATCTGTTATTTTCTTTCACCTCCCTTTTTCTTTTTCTCTCTCCTGGCTACCATCAGCTCGTCTCCAATACCAATGACGTCACTGACGACCACTTAGTCCAAAAAAAAAAAACACAAGACAACAATAAATGTTCAAAAGACAAAATACAAAAACTAAACAGCAAAAAATGAAAAAGAAAAAAGAAATGCTCTCTGCACTCCACTGCTGGCCACATGCCTCCGTCGTTGTTCACATGCCATCGACAGTTGTCACACATCAGCCTATACCGCTTAGCCCACCAAGCTTAGAATCCAATGATTTACAACATTGCGTTGATGGTTTCACCAAAATTGGCCTTAGGACGTTTAGAGCACATTTGTGACCTTTCTATATTCCTCCCTAACTTGTAGTGATCTTCAATCGGCCTTCAAGAGCCGATGCAATTTCGATTCACCTCCCAAAAAACAACATGGCTTTGATCTACCTCCCCTCACCACAGATCTCGGCCATTAAAAACAACGTAGAGAAACTAGAAAGAGAGAATGACATAGAGCGAAGGTTCGATGGACGAAATATGAGTGCGATTTCTCCAACACTAAAAGCCAACAACGAAGAACGATGTCTGGATTTTTTTTTGAAGGCTTACTTGGGAGATTTTTGGAAGGAGAAAGAAAGAGACAGATTTTAGAAAATTTGTGGTAGTAAAAATTTGTGGCATAACTTTTTGAATTTTTGTTTTTGTGGTATATATAAAAAATTGATGATTATAAAGTGTTGCAGTATATGTAATTTTCTGAAGAATGAAAAAGACAAGGAAACCCACGTATCTATATCTTGGTTTGTTTAATGAGTGTTATCTAATTTTCTTGATCTTTAAAGTTTTAATGAAATTCATTTGGAGTTTATTAAAAAAATGTAAACCGAACCTTTTGAATTCATGTGCGATATTACAGTTAATATCAAAGTATGATATATGGGCTTTTAGAAATGTAATTGAAGTATCATACTAATACTTTTGAAAACTACATGGAATGCCTTAAGTAATACTACTTATTAAAACTGCCCTTCTCTTTTTGACTTTTCAAAACTTCCTTGTTTGATTTTATTTTTTAAAATTATGATTATACATTTACTATTTTCCCATTTTGATTTACTATCAAGAAATAAAACCCTTGTTTTCACTCTCTATTTGGCTTTCTCTAACTTATCTTTCTCAGCCAAATAGCCTCTCTCTCCTCTCTTTCTCTTAGGTTTCCCTACTCCCTTTCTCCTCTTTTCTCTAAGTCTCAATATTCTTTCTCTCTCCTCTCCTCCCTTTCTCTCCACCTCTGTCACTTTCACTCCCCTCGACCATCATCATGAATTTTCACCGGACTACAGTCGATTCGGCCTACTTCGTGGCCTTCGCCGTGACAACAATGGATCTAGCAATGATGCTGAAATTGAGGCTAGATCTTGACTTTGCCGGCATCACGATCTCGACTTTGCCAGCATCATAATTTGACTATCAAAGCCAAGGCTAGATCTCGACTTCAACGACTATGGAGCTCGATTCCTCTCAGCAATGGAGTCCCTAATCCAAGAAGTTGCTATTTAATCTTGCCAATTGTGATGCTACTCTTGTAACACCCACCTATTTTTATATAATGAATCACGTTAAGTTAGTAACGATGTTAAGGAAATTTTTATAATAATTTATGTTATATGATATGATTCATGATTTTTATGTTACTAACTTTTATTTCAAGTTTTATGACAAGTGACGACCGCATGAAATCGTTGTGCTCAAGTGTTCATGATTATTTTAATGAATGTTTAATTATGATACAATGATGAATTAAATGTTTTAATGTATGGCATTTAAGGACAGTTTGGCAGGCCGAAAAGTCTGCCCAAGATTGGCAGGCCGAAGGAAACCATCGGTAGGCCGAACTTGGTGGAACCGACAGGCCGAAAGGGATAATTGACAGGCCAAACACAGCTGACGAGCAGTCAGTAGAAATCTCTCCAAATTTATGGCTGAGATAATTACGTTAAATGGGTGATTTATTGTGATTAATTGACACAATAATGGAATATTTTATCAGTTAAGGAAATAATAAGGTTTGACTTCGCATTGATTTGTGTCATTTTAAATGGTTTCCTATTTTAAGAGGGCAAAACATGGTAAGTGATGAGTGATTGTTTGACTTCCCTCTTTTCTCCCCTTCCTCCATGCCAATGAGCCATCACTAAGTCAGAAAATTCTGACTTAATGGAGGGTATTGAATGTTCATCGGTTATGCTTGTTACGTTAAAAAAATTTTAACGTTCTTTTTCCTCAGTTTTTTTCTCATCTTCTCACTCTTCTCTCTCTCAGTTCTGAGACGTTTTCTAATTTCTTTCTTTCTCTTCTCTCCTCCACGTATTCCATCCTCTTTCCTCTCAAAAAAAAAAAAAATTCTATGCAAGAATATTGAAAGAAAAAGTTATATTTTGTTGGTTGAATTCAAGGATTTTAAGAAGAAATTTTTAAGGTAAGGACTCGTTTCTTTGTGTTTTTGAAAAGCATTTCTTCTCCTCAATTCGTCTGCAATATCTTTCTCTAGGTATTGTATTTTGTCCTGAGTTTCTTTTATATGATGTTCATGTATGTATTATGTGATGTTTCTCCAAGTTTCATGTCATTTTGGTGTTTCTATGAAAAATATGAATTTTCTATCATCTACCCCTCACAGTAAAATATTGTTGTTTAACTTTGATGCATGAAAAATATAATGTTTAGTCAAGGGGTATATGAATGATGTTTTTCATGAAAGTTGTCAAGAACATGCATGTATAATTTATGATGAGTGTATTTTATGTTATAAAATTTTATGAGATTACGTCAAGAAAACTGTTTTAACAATGTTATTTTTGGATTTTTGTTTTATAAAATGTTATATATGTTTAAATGATTTTATTAATAAGGAAATAATTTTATGATATTGAAATTCATGATAATAAGATGTTTGTGTGAATTTTAAAAATTTAAAATATATATATCTTAAAATTATTAGAAAATATTTTCAAAAGATTATTCATCTACATTATTATTAATGTTGGTTGATTTCATGTTTAGAAATGTATGGCTTGTTTTTACATGCTTAAGGTAATTTTAATGATTTAAGAAAAAATCATGATAACATGTTTATGTGATGATAATTTTATGTTTTCACAATGATGGTTATGGATTATGGTTGTAATATGAGATGAATGTGTATATGAATGTTATATGAATGGATGTTTTATGATAAGTATTAATTTTATTGTATTTTTAAATGGATAAATGGCATGAACACTCATAGGAACGAGCACATCAAGACCGCGGCGTCGTCACCAAAGTATATTAAGGTTAAGTAAGCTAGCTTTAAGGTAAGTACATTCTCACCTGCAACATGACACGTTTTACAAGGTTTGATGATATGTTTGCAATGATATTATGATAATTTTATGGTTGTTTTTCCTTAAAGGATTTCTTATGAAAGATTTTCATGATTTAAAGTTACGCATGTATGATGATGACATGTTTCAAAGCATGAAAATTTTATATATATGTATCACCTAATAAGTGTTGCACACCAATGTTATGAAATGATATGTTATGATGTCATGTTTGGTTTGGGATTAGCTACCCTTCTCCTCTCATGACGGCGCGCCTACAATGATGATTATGGTGCAACTCTTGGGCCCTTAAGATAAAATGGAATAAGTTTTAATACGGTCAATGTAATGAAAGATATGTTTCTATGAAATTGTGCTTAAGGCACTTTTATGATATGATGACAATGATGATGATGATGTATACGAAATGTTTTTAAATTCTGAGAATTATATGTATTTACTAAGCATTAGCTTAATCAAGTTTTATGTCATGTTGTAGATAAGGGTAAGAAAATCTTGGAATAGGCAGAGGAAATGGGAAGGCGTGTGAGCACAAAGCATGATGAATTGTAACCGGAAGAACGCCAAGAAGAATGATTTTATGTTTTAAATCAAGTTTTATAATTTGAACATTAGTTTTATGTTAAGTTTTAAGAATACTTGAACTATGGTTTTATATTTTATTTTATCATTTTAAAGAATTTTGATCTTCCGTATTTTTTTTTATTAAAAGTTAAATCTGTTTTACAAATTAAGTTTTCTCAAGGATTTTGGCTCGGTCGGCCTGCCGAACATTATTGCTCGGCCTGCCGATGTTTGAAGTTTCGGCCTGCTGATCACATATTCGGCCTGCCAAACAATGACAAGTTTTTAAGCCAGTTTTGCAAAGCCTCTGCCGGCCTACCGGTTGAGGAACTCCGGCCTACCGATCATGTCCGGCTTGTCGAAGTCCCAAGTTCGGCCTGCCGAACTATGGGAGCATGTAATTTTTTAAGTGATGTGCTGATTAATGAGTTATGATGTGATGTTTTTATAAGTTATGATTTACAACTTAGTAAATCCATTTTATTAAAATGTTTATGATTAATTTTAAGTATAATTGAAATAATTATGGTATGAAACAAGTTAAGCAATGTTTGTAAATATATATATATATATGAACGGATCCTGGTTATGTATGTTTATTATATTTACCATTTAAAGTATCGTATAAGTTTTGTAATTATGTTTATGTTTAAAATTTAAATAAGTATAAATGTACGAATGTAACGACATCTGTGACGTCCGTAAGGGGGGCGTTACAACTCTGCTACCTTTTCACCCGTTGGCGCTTTGACACTCCATCTTTGATCCCATGTTGTCACTGGCGAAGCTACTTTCAAGGATGTCGTCGAGTATTAATGAGTTTGACAAGTTGAATGACAGATGCGAGTAATTTTTTCTTTTTCTTTTTCTTTTTCGACTTTTTCTTCTTCAATATATAACAGTAAGATTTTTTAATTTCTTTTTCTTTGAATTTTCTTCTTTTTGTTTGTTTTGGTTTTTATTTCCGATCATAGATCCGTAGGTGTGACTTGTGTTTTAGTAGTTCTATTTGGATTAAGTATTTATAGGGGGAAAAGAATATTTGCTTAATAACCATTACAATTCATCTAAATTATACTCCAAATTTCTTTTCTAGATATATATGCATACATATACATGTATTATTTAGATCTTGTTGCTTGTTTTTGTGATTTTTTGTGCATTTTTGTTATTTCACTATGTTGGAAGCAGTTGTGGTTCTGTCGGTCTTCGCGGGTATCATTCGGTAACCAAGCCGATATTCGTCAAGCCGTAACCACAGTGGTATTTGCGGCAGATACTAGTGAGTATCCATAGTAGTTCCAATAATGTTTTAGACAAAATCTAGCTGGTTTTATGTTGGAACCTAGCAAGTTTTGGGACGGAATCTAGTGGTTCCAATGTTGGAAAAATAGTATGCAGCAAAATTTTAAAATTTTATGTCAGAGTATTTGCTAAAACACGAGTTTGACATGCTATATGCATAAATTAACCAGATCTTACTAACCTTTAAATGCCAAAAAGCTTCCTCAATCAATAAAGAGAAGTAACGTTCTAGAAGGACCTCAACCAACTAGCTTTCTTTGCTATACTCTATCCACGATCGGAGTGAGTGTGGGCTCACACGTACAACTCTTCAAACTCTCCTTCCAACCAATTGAGAGAACCCAAAGCTAGTGCTTATGATTTGTGAACAAGAGCTCTCAAGGAGTTTTTAGAATCTCACCAGTAGAGTATCACTATTAATCTCTCAATTGATCAAAATAATAATGAGACTCACTCCTTTTTTATAGAGGTTAGGCCCAGGAGTCAGGTCTTTATCAGATAAGGACTCAAAAATTCGAATCAGAATCAAATTCGGCTCAATATCTGATGAAATCTGCATGAAAATGCATCATCTTTTTATCGCGTGATCGGTATGCCGATCTGTCTAACTGGCATGCCGAACTTGCCCCATCGATAGGCCAAACCTAAGGATTGGCATGCTGAACTATCGATAAAAATCTTAGCGAATCTTTTATTCTTCACTCGAGATTCTATAGGATAAAGTCTCAATTTTAATTCAAATAGCCCAATACAAAAGTTATCTAATTAAAGCAACTTTATCTAGCTAATCTCTAGGAAAATAAATGAATTCTTGATAATTCAACAAGTTTATCTTGAATTAATTCAAAACTAATCCAACCAATAAACAGATATGAATTATCTAATCCTGATAATTCAACAAGTTTTTCTTGAATCAATTTTGTCACAAAATTAATTCAACTGATAAACATACATGAATTATCTGATTTAATTGAATTTCAACCAATCTGATAAATCAGGACACAAGTCACCAATTATTAGAAAAGTATGTCGTATCGTTATAGGATTTTTGTGAGCTAACAAAGGAGACCGAATAGACCTATATAGTTCAAGCTCCCGATAATTATGAAACCTAATATCCCATATATATATTTCATAATTATCAACTCCGACGCTACTCCACTAAAAGCTTGGAGCTACACTCTCAAACTAAATAGAATTACGAAGCCCGTATAGCTAAGTCTCCATGACATATCATAGTGTATCGTATCCCCATAGGATTATCCATAATCGGCTTAAGGACAAGTTCTGTATTACCTTTCCAATTATTTTTATCTTACGTTCTATTAACTAACCATCGAAAAACTTACCATCCAAAAACAATATATCATTCGGTTACACCTATGTATCCAAATGGTTGAGCGCTCCAGTTTTTCAATTACAGGATAACGCATATTAGAAGACATCACTACTTGTAAAGAGGAGCTATAGATTCCATATCTATGAACAACAGGTCTACGCTATCTAGAGTCATGCCTCCAACGTATCGGCATGCATACCACTATTAAAATATAGGTGTCACCCTTTGGTATATCAAAAGACACAAGTCAAGACAACGACCCACTATTCATCTCAAGATTAAGATACAATACAAATGATTGTCTAAAGTAAATCGATTTGCCAAGACAGAATTATTAATCCAAATCAATTCACTTTATGTCCCGATCCAACACATTGTCACCTATGATAATGTGGCAATGTTTCTATTCGTGGAGTCCATCTCTGATGGTCAATACAAACCATCTCCCAATAGGGATATAGATAACATAACAATCTTTACATGAATAAAGCGCCCAACTTTGTTCTCTTGATTGCGGATCTTATGATTTAGACCGTCACCTTAAGAATTGTGTCTTCCACATAATTTGTCCATCATATGCCCAATTCTTAAAGGTTTAGACCGACAGTCTCAGACTATTGTTTGCTTAACATACATTCAACAAATATGAATGTAAAGAGGACAAAATTTGGTATATAAATAATAAATAAATTCGTTATTGATAAAAATGTCTCCAAAAACATATTACGTTTTTATTTCTTACAGCATACACGTCTAACAATCTCCCACTTACACTAAGTGAGTAAATATAACAAATCTCGCATCCCTATAGTTTCCACATGCGTCTCGAAGACTCTCCTAGTAAGTATCTTCGTGAATGGATCAGCTAAATTGTCATCTGACGCGATTATACACACCGTGACATGCCCGCCCTTGACAAAGTCCTTTATCACATGATACTTCTAATCAATATGCTTATTCTTCTTATGAAATCTTGGTTCCTTAGCATTAGCTACCGCCACACTATTATCATAGTACAGTGATAATGACTTATCCATACCAAAAACTACCTCAAGATCCCCAAGGAACTTGCGGAGCCACTTTGCTTCTTTCGAAAGCATCAATAGCTGCCACATACTCAGCCTCCATTGTTGAATTTGAAGTGCAATCTTGTTTCACACTTCTCTAGTTGATGGCACCCCCGCCCAAAGTAAACATAAACCTAGAGTCGATCTACTCGAATCCAGACAAGATTGAAAATCTGAGTCAATATATCCTAGAGGAGTTAAGTCCTCACATGAATATACAAGCATATACCCTCGAGTCCTTCTCAGATACTTGAAAATATGCTTAATCAAAACCCAATGGTTCGGTCCCTAATCCACCTGAAATCAACTTACAATCCCAACTGCATAACAATATTCAGTCATGTGTAAAGTATGGCATACATGAGACTACCTACTAACGAGGCATAAGGCACCTTCTTCATATATTCTCTTTCTTCCTCAGACTTTAGAGAGTCTTTCTTAGAAAGAGTAATTCCAGACCTAGATGGTTGCCCACCTTTCTTGGAATCCTACATTGCAAAACTCTTGAGAATTTTATCTATGTAGCCGGCTTATGACAAAGCTATCATTTTGTTCTTCTTATCCCGAAAAATCTAGATACTGAGAACAAAAAGCCTCACCCAAGTTCTTCATGTCAAACTGCTTGGTCAACCATAATTTGACCGATGACAATGCCTCAACATCATTGCCAATTAGTAGAATGTCATCTACATAGAGCCATAGAAAAACCACCTTCCCATCTTTAATATGTTTGTAAACACATGGCTCATCCACATTTTGTGAGAACCCATAAATCTTGATCACTTGATCAAATCTTATGTTCCAAGAACGGGAAGCCTGTTTAAGTCTATAAATTGACTTTAGCAGCTTACAAACCTTACCCTTTTAACCCTTGACCTTGAACCCATCTGGTTGTTCTATATAAATAGACTCATCAAGATAGCTATTTAGAAAAGCCGTCTTGACATCCATCTGTCAAATCTCGTAATCGAGAGTGACAGCTATGGAGAAGAGAATTTGGATGGACTTAAGCATGGCTACAGGACGAAAAGGTTTCCTCGTAATTAATTCCTTCATTTTGCGTGAAACCCTTAGCTACTAGTCTAGCCTTAAAGGTTTCAACTTTTCCATCCATTTCTCTTTTTCTCTTGTAGATCCACTTATACCCTATGGGTTTTACTCCTTCGGGAAGATCTTTAAGCTCTTAGACCTAATTAGTCTCCATAGACTTTGCTCTATATTGATGGCCTCTGTCTAGAGTTTTGAATCAACGTCCTCTATAGCCTCTGTGTAAGTATAGAAATCCCTGTCATGTTCATCTGTTTAAGCCAAGAAGGCCTCCCCATTGAACATGTACCTCTTGGGTTGACACTTGATCTTCCCACTACGTCAAAGCCCCATAGATTCTTGTTTAGGTTCATTTGGTGTTTCTACACTAATCGGAATGGTTTTGTTCGGAACCCTGGAGTGATCGAATCACTCCTCAACTCTTCAAGCACCACTTTGCTTCGAGGCTTATAACTCTTCTAAAGGAAAGTTGCATTAGTTAAAACCACGACTTTATTTTCCTTTGGGTTATAAAAATAACCCCCTTTAGTCTCTTTTGGATATCCTACAAACATGCAAACTTTTGAGCGTGCTTTCAACTTAGTCGCATCCCTAAACAAGACATGAGCCGAATATCCCCATATACGAATATGGTTTAAGGATGTCTTCTTGCTGTCCACAACTCATGAGGAGTTTTAGGAACCGACTTTGAAGGCACATTGCTCAATTGATAACATATGGTTTGTTGTGCATATCCCCAAAAGAATAAAGGCAATGATGAATAACTCATCATGGACCTGACCATATCCAATAAAGTCCTATTCCTTCTCTCTGCTATGCCATTATGCTACGGAGTGCTCGGTATAGTCAATTGGGATAAAATCCCATTCTCTAATAAGTGCCTTAAGAACTCATCCGAAAGGTATTCTCCACCTCGATAGGATCAAAGTGCCTTTATGAGTCTACCCAATTACTATTCCACTTCAGCCCAAAACTCCTTGAACTTGTCAAAAGTTTCACTTTTGTGGTGCATCAGGTACACATACCCATACCTTGAGTAATCATCAATAAAAGTGACGAAGTACTCATACCTTCCTCATACCCAGATGTTCATCGGTCTGTAAACATCACTATGCACAAGTTCTAGAACCCCTTCGGCCCTATTGCCCTTAGACCGCATAGTCTTTTGGTCATTTTACCCTCCAAACAAGATTCGCATTGAGGTATAGATTCCACCTTTAAGTGACTTAAAGGTCCATCTCTTAGTAACCTTTGAATTCTATTCAGGTTAATATGACCAAGGCACAAATACCAAAGAAAAGTCTTATTAGAGTGAGAAGTCTTAAGTCTTTTAGAATTACTATCATTCATCAAAGCATTAAGCAATAAGTCCATCTTAGGTTTGATAAAATATAGATTCTTTTGCATCTATCCAAAACAGATAAAAGATTTGTTTTTACAAATCACCACTTTATTATTAAAAGAAACCAAATAGGAGTCTTTAAATAAACAAGCTACAGAAATTAAATTCCTCTTAAATTTAGGAACATAAGAAATATTTTGCAAAATTAAATTCCTATAATTATCAAAATAAAAGATTGACATCTCCCATTGCTTCTGCTAAGACGAAGGATCTATCGCCCATCCGAAGCGTGAAGTCTTCATGAAGCACACTTCTCGTTTCTTTGAACCCCTACAAAGAAACATAAACATGATTAGTTGCACCGGAATCTATGACCCAAATGTCACTGGATTCCTTAACCAAACAAGTTTCTAAATACAGAACATCACGCTTACCTCCTTTGAAAAAGAAGTCCTTGCAATGCTTCTTGATGTGCACGACCTTCCCATAGAAGAAGCACTTAAGCTTCTTTGGGTTCTTCTTCTTCTTCTTGCTCTTGGTGCTAGCAGGACAGCAAATCATATTATCATGTAGATAAGTAAAGCAATCAAGCAAAGCTACAGGCAAAATAATAATAAATAACTGTAATATTATAGTCACCCTAGAGAATAGAAAATAAAGGTTACAACAGAATAATTAAAACATATTATCGATTCTTCATCCTTGAATCCTCAAGGTGTATCCTTCTTCATGTAATCCCTGTTGGAAAAAAGTACTGTAGTGGAATTTAAAAATTTTATATCAGAGTATTTTTCAAAACACAAGTTTGACATGCTATATGTATAAATTAACCAAATCTTACTAACCTTTAAATGCTGAAGAACTCCTACAATCAGTGAAGAAAAGTAACGTTTCAAAAGAGCCTCAACAATAGGTCTTCTTTGCTATTCTCTATCCACAATCGGAGTGAGTGTGGGCTCACCTGTCCAACCAATTGAGAGAACCCAAAGCTAGTGTTCGTGATTTGTGAACAAGAGCTCTCAAGGAGTTTCAGATTCTCACCAGCAGAGTATCACTCTTAATCTCTTAATTGATCTAAATAACTTATGTGACTTATTTCCTATTTATAGACGGTTGGGTCTAGGGTCAGTCTTTATCAGATTAGATCTCAAAAATTTGAATTAGAATCAAGTTTGGATCAATATCTAATAAAATCTGCGTGAAAATTCGTAATCTTATTCTTCACTCATCGGTAGGCCGAACTGTTTGATCGGCAGGCCAAACTTGCCCATCGATAGGCCAAACTACCGAATAAAAATCTCAGCAAATCTTTTATTTTCCACTCGAGATTCTATAGGATAAAGTCTCAGTTTTAATTCAAATAACCCAATAGAGAAGTTATCTAATCAAAACAACTTTATCTAGATAATCTCTAGAAAAATAAATGAATTCTTAATAATTCTACAAGTTTATCTTGATTTAATTTATTCAAAATTAAATCAACCAATAAACAGACAAGCATTATCCGATTCCAATAATTCAACAAGTTTATCTTGAATTAATTTTATCACAAATTAATTAAACCGATAAACAGACATGAATTATTTGATTCTTCTGAATTTCAACCAATCTAATAAATCTGACTAAGTCACAATTATTGGAAAAGTATGCCGTATCGTTACAGGATGTTGTGAGCTAGCAAAGAGGACCAAATGGACCTTTATAGTTCAAGCTCCTGATAATTACAAAATCCAATATCCCAGACATATATTTCATAATTATCAACTCCTACGCCACTCCACTAAAAGCTTGGAGCTGTACTCTCGAACTCTATTGAATTACGAAGCTCGTATAGCTAAGTCTCCATGACATATCATAGTGTATCGTGCCCCCATAGGATAATCCATAATCGGCTTAAGGATAAGTTTTGTCTTACCTTCCTGATTATTTTTATCTTATGTTCCATTATCTCACATCGAAAAACTTACCATCAAAGACAGTATACGATTTGGTTACACCAATGTATCCAAATGGTTAAGCGCTTTAGTTTTTTAATTACAGGATAACGCATATAAGAGGATATCACTACTCCTAAAGAGGAGCTATGGATTTCATATCTATGAATAACAGGTCTACGCTATCAAGCGTCATGCCTCCAATGTACCGACATGTATACCACTATTAAGATGTAGGTGTCATCCTTTGGTACATCAAAAAACACAAGTCAAGATAACGGGCCCACTATTCATCTCATGATTAAGATACAATACAAATGATTGTCTAAAGTAAATCGATTTGTCGAGATAGAATTACTAATCCAAATCAATTCACTTTATGTCCCGATCCAACACATCGTCACCTATGACAACGTGCCAATGTTTCTATTCACGGAGTCCACTTTTGATGGTCAAGACAAACCATCTCCCTGTAGGGATATAGACAACATAACAATCTTTACATGAATAAAGCGCCTAACTTTATTCCCTCGATTGCGGATCTTATGATTTAGATTGTCACCTTAAGAATCGTGACTTTTGCATAATCTGTCCATCATATGCCCAATTGTTAAAGGTTTAGATTGATAGCCTCAAACTATTGTTTGCTTAACATACATTCAACAAATATGAACGTAAAGAGGACAAGATTTGGAATATAAACAATAAATAAATTCTTTATTGATAAAAATGTCTCCAAAAACTTATTACATTTTTACTCCTTAGGGCATACAATGTCTGACAATCCCCATCTTCAAGTCTTCAATCCCGTATGAATTGAATATTCCAAATTTTTGGTCATATCCAAATTTTAATGTTTATCAGAATTGTCCTAAAAATAAAATTAAAACTGCATTGAAAACTGTGCCTTTTTAAGAAAAATTTCTAGCTCTCTGCCGGCAAGCCGATTTGAGTGATTGGCCTGCTGGTCATGACTCACCGACCTGCCGATCTGCCAGTTCATGACTAATCAGCCTGCCGAACCAGAAGTTTGGCCTGTCGCCAGAGCCACCTGGTTTCTGCCACACTGACGGCCTATCGAACATCACATCTGGCCTACTGATCTGCTACCATCGGTTTGCCAAATTGGAGGGTTCGACATGCCGATCGAGCAAAACCACCTTTTTTAGAAAATACAGTTTCTAATACAATTTATCAATTTTATTATCAACAATTTAAAAACATAAAATTAGAGACTCAAGAAATACCTAGGAATGCCATCATTCATCTTCTAGATCCGTCTTCTCCTAATGATTATTTAATTACAAAATTCTTATGAATTTAAAATTAAATAATAATTCATAGACGGAGATGATAATCCACCATCAAATTACATAAAAAACGTAGATACACATTGTAACCTCTAAGAAACCATAACCGGTATAAATTATTTAATTAATAAAAAATTAAATAATAATTTAATCAACCATAATTAATTAAAAAACATTCACTACATAATCCATGACAACATAAAAATACATAATAACTCTAGAGTGCCAACTCTCTATAAAATTAAATTCAAGCATAAAAGAAATTAAGATCACATAATTTATACATATAGTATGATCATAAACTCATAAATTTATGCAAAAACCATAGCTCCGATACTAATTGTTGAAAAAAATAGTATACAGTAGAATTTTAAAATTTTATATCAGAGTATTTTCTGAAACATAAGTTTGATAAGCTATATGTATAAATTAACCAGATCTTACTATCCTTGTAAATGCCAAAAAGCTTCCTCAATCAGTGAAGAGAAGTAATGTTCCAGAAGGACCTCAACCAACTAGCCTTCTTTGCTATTCTCTAGCCACGATCGAAGTGAGTATGGGCTCACACGTACAGCTCTTTAACTAGGCGACTCTCCTTCCAACCAATTAAAAGAACCCAAAGCTAGTGTTCGTGATTTATGAACAAGAGCTCTCAGGGAGTTTTTAGAATCTCACCAGCAGAGTATCACTATTAATCTCTCAATTGATCTAAATAATGATGAGACTCACTCCCTTTTTATAGAGGTTGGGCCTAGGAGTCAGTCCTTATCAGATAAGGTGTCAAAAATTCAAATGAGAATCCAATTCAAATCAATATCCGATGAAATCTATGTGAAAACATGTGATCTTTTTGTCGTACGGTCGGCATGCCAAACTTGCCCCATCGACAAGCCAAACTTGAGGATCGACATGTCAAACTGTCAATAAAAATCTCAGCGAATCTTTTATTTTCCACTAGAGATTCTATAGGATAAAGTCTCAGATTTAATTCAAATAACCCAATACAAAAGTTATCTAATTAAAACAACTTTATCTAGCTAATCTCTAGGAAAATGAATGAATTCCTAATAATTCAACAAGTTTATCTTGAATTGATTCAAAATTAATCAAACCGATAAACAGACATGAATTATCTAATCCCAATAATTCAACAAGTTTATCTTAAATCAATTTTGTCACAAAATTAATTCAACCGATAGATAGACATGAATTATCTGATTTTACCAAATTTTAACCAATCTAATAAATAGGACATAAGTCACCAATTATTGGAAAAGTATGCTGTATCATTACAGGATTTTTGTGAGCTAGCAAAGGGGACCAAATGGACCTATATAGTTCAAGCTCCTGATAATTATGAAACCCAATATCCCAGATATACATTTCAAATTACCAACTCCAATGCGACTCCACTAAAATCTTGGATCTGCACTCTTGAACTATATAGAATTATGGAGCTCGTATAGCTAAGTCTCCATGACATATCATAGTGTATCATATCCCCAAAGGATTATCCATAATCAGCTTAAGGACAAGTTCTGTCTTACCTTTTTGATTATTTTTATCTTATGTTCCATTATCTCACTATCGAAAAGCTTACCATCATAGATAGTATACCATTCAGTTACACCTATGTATCTAAACAGTTGAGTGCTCCAGTTTTTCAATTTCAGGATAACGCATATAAGAGAATGTCACTACTCCTAAAAAGGAGCTATGGATTCCATATCTATGAATAACACGTCTACGCTATCAAGAGTCATACCTCCAATGTACCGGCATGCATACCGCTATTAAGATACGGGTGTCACCCTTTGGTACATCAAAAGACGCAAGTCAAGATAACGGGGCCACCATGCATCTTAAGATTGAGATACAATATAAATGATTGTCTAAAGTGAATCGATTTGCTGAGACAAAATTATTAATCCAAATCAATTCACTTTATGTCTCGATCCAACACATCGTCACCTATAACAACGTGCCAATGTTTCTATTCATAAAGTCTACCTCCGATAGTCAAGACAAACCATCTACCTATAGGGATATAGACAACATAACAATCTTTACATTAATAAAGCGCCCAAATTTATTTCCTCAATTGCGGATCTTATGATTTAGACCGTCACCTTAAGAATTGTGTCTTCCGCATAATCTATCCATCATATGCCCAATTCTTAAAGGTTTATACTGACAGCCTCAGACTATTGTTTACTTAACATACATTCAACAAATATGAACATAAAGAGGACAAGATTTGGTATATAAACAATAAATAAATTCTTTATTGATAAAAATGTCTCTAAAACTTATTACATTTTTACTCCTTAGGGCATACATGTATAACAATCCCCATCTTCAAGTCTTTATTGATAAAAATGTCTCTAAAAACTTATTACATTTTTACTCCTTAGGGCATACATGTATAACAATCCCCATCTTCAAGTCTTTAATCCCGTATGAATCGAATATTCCAAATTTTTGGTCATATCTAAATTTTATTGTTTCTCAGAATTGTCCCAAAAATAAAATTAAAATTGTATTGAAAACTGGGCCTTTTCAAGAAAAATTTCTAGCTCTCTGCCGACAAGCCGATCTGAGTGATTGGCCTACTAGTCATGACCCACCGGCCTGTCGATCTTTTCATATCGGCCTACCGGTTCATGACTAATCAGCCAGCCGAACTAGAAGTTCGGCCTGTATCTAGAGCCACCTAGTTTCTACCACGCTGACGGCCTATCGAACATCACATCTGGTTCGCTGATCTGCGACCATCGGCCTGCCAAATTGGAGGGTTCCGCATGTGGACCGAGTAGAAACTACCCTTTTTAGAAAATACAGTTTCTAATGCAATTTATCAATTTTATTTTTAACAATTTAAAAACATAAAATTAGAGACTCAAGAAATACCTGGGAATGCCATCATTCATCTTCTAGATCCGTCTTCTAGATCTATCTTCTCGAAATGATTATTTAATTATAAAATCCTTACAAATTTAAAATTAAATAATAATTCTTAGATGGAGATGATAATCAACCATCAAATTACATGAAAAAACATAGATACACACTGTAACCTCTAAGGAACCATAACCGGTATAAATTAATTAATTAATAAAAAATTAAATAATAATTTAATCAACCATAATTAATTAAAAAACATTCACCACATAATCCATGACAACATAAAAATACATAGAAACTCTAGAATGCCAACTTTTTTTAAAATTAAATTCAAGCATAGAAGAGATCAAGATCGCATAATTTACACATACAGCATGATCATAAACTCGTAAATTTACGTAAAAACCATAGCTCCGATAACAATTGTTGAAAAAATAGTATACAGTAGAATTTTATAATTTTATATCAGAGTATTTTCTGAAACATAAGTTTAACAAGCTATATGTATAAATTAACCAGATCTTACTAACCTTGTAAACGCTAAAAAGCTTCCTCAATCAGTGAAGAGAAATCATGTTCCAGAAGGACATCAACCAACTAACCTTCTTTGCTATTCTCTATCCACAATCGGAGTGAGTGTGGGCTCACACATGCAGCTCTTCAACTAGGCGACTTTCCTTCCAACCAATTGAAAGAACTCAAAGCTAGTGTTCGTGATTTATGAACAAGAGCTCTCAAGGAGTTTTAGAATCTCACCAGCAGAGTATCACTATTAATCTCTCAATTAATCTAAATAATGATGAGACTCACTCCTTTTTCAGAGAGGTTGGGCCTAGGAGTCAGTCCTCATCAGATAAGGTCTCAAAAATTCGAATCAGAATTAAATTTGGATCAATATTCGATGAAATCCGCATGAAAATGTGTGATCTTTTTATCGTACGGTCAGCATGCCGAACTTGCCCCATCGATAGGCCGAACTTGAGGATCGGCATGTCGAACTGTCAAAAAAATTCACTACAAATCTTTTATTTCCCACCAGAGATTCTATAGGATAAAGTCTCAGTTTTAATTCAAATAACCCAATACAAAAGTTATCTAATTAAGACAACTTTATCTAGCTAATTTCTAGGAAAATAAATAAATTCTTGATAATTCACCAAGTTTATATTGAATTAATTCAAAATTAATCAAACTGATAAATAGACATGAATTATCTGATCTTGATAATTCAACAAGTTTATCTTGAATCAATTTTGTCACAAAATTAATTCAACCAATAGATAGACATGAATTATCCGATTTTACTAAATTTCAACCAATCTAATAAATCAGACATAAGTCACCAATTATTGGAAATGTATGCCGTATCATTACAGGATTTTTGTGAGCTAGCAAAGGGGACCAAATGGACCTATATAGTTCAAGCTCCTGATAATTATGAAACCCAATATCCCAGATATACATTTCATAATTATCAACTCTAACATTACTCCACTAAAAGCTTGGAGAACTATATAGAATTACGAAGCCCATATAGTTAAATCTCCATGATATATCATAGTGTATCGTATCCCCAAAGGATTATCCATAATCAGCTTAAAGACAAGTTCTGTCTTACCTTCTTGATTATTTTTATCTTACATTCCATTATCTCACCATTGGAAAACTTACCATCTAAAGATAGTATACCATTTGGTTACACCTATGTATCCAAATGGTTGAGCGCTCTAGTTTTCCAATTATAGGATAATGCATGTAAGAAGACATCACTACTCCTAAAGAGGAGCTATGGATTCTATATATCTGAATAACAGGTCTACGCTATCTAGAGTCATGCCTCCAATATACCAGTATGCATACCACTATTAAAATGCGGGTGCCACCTTTTGGTACATCAAAAGACGCAAGTCAAGACAATAGTCCTACTATTCATCTCAGGATTGAGATACAATAAAAATGATTGTCTAAAGTGAATTGATTTGCCGAGACGAAATTATTAATCCAAATCAATTCAGTTTATGTCCCGATCCAACACATCGTCACCTATGATAATATGCTAATGTTTCTATTCGTAGAGTCCACATCTGATGGTCAAGACAAACCATCTCCCAATAGGGATATAGACAACATAACAATCTTTACATGAATAAGGCACCCAACTTAATTCCCTCAATTACAGATCTTACGATTTAGACCGTCACCTTAAGAATCGTGTCTTCCGCATAATTTGTCCACCATATGCCCAATTCTTAAAGGTTTAAACTGACAGTCTTAGACTATTGTTTGCTTAACATACATTCAACAAATATGAATGTAAAGAGGACAAGAGTTGGTATATAAATAATAAATAAATTGTTTATTGTTAAAAATGTCTCCAAAAACATATTATATTTTTGCTCCTTAGGACATACATGTATAACATCCAGCTATTTTTTAGACAGAATCTGGTAGGTTTTAGGACAAAATCTGATGGGTTTCATTACACTCTAGCACCCTACACTGTTGACCGAAGGCAGTTGGTGCATCTTTTTTGCAAAAAATTATATTGGAATCTAGTAGGTTCCAGGTTTAAGCTTAGCAGGTTACAACCTGGCACTGATGCCAACAATTAGAAGTCGTCAGTGCTTCTTTGTTTGAAAAAAATGTTAAAATCTAGTAGGTTTCAAGTTGGAACATGGCAAGTTACGATCTAGCAACCTGCTCCGGTTACAAGAGGCAGGTTCTGGCACATTCCATTATGGAACCTAGAGGGTTCTGGTGGGTTTTGGGATGAAACCTAGCAGGTTCCATTACGAGAGGAAGGGTAACTTGGTCTTTCAATAAGCACCAATTTCTAATAAAAAAGCAGTTTTAATAAGTGATTTGTTGGAATATATTTTTATTAAGATAATATATTTTAGGGCATTCTTGTAAGTTGCTCTTTTGAAAATCATGAGATACCATTTTAATATTGATATAGTATAGAGAAGTATATAAATGTCTAAAACCCATACAACATTAATTATAAAACAGGAACATAAAGAAAAATAGCAAAAGTGATTGATGCAATAAGAAAAAAAATGAGACAAATAACTCATCATATGAATAGAAAAATAAAAATTAATTAATTACTAAAAAAAAGTATGGGAGACCAAAGTTTGAATTTTGAAGACAACAAATAAATAACGTAAAAAAATGGAAGGAAAAAAAAAGAAGAAATATCAGTGTTTTTTCTTATAAATAATTTTGAGTATTTTCTTTTTACATAAAAGTTTTTTGTCAAAATTATGTAAAAGTGTTCTTTTACCTTTACGTACCCATCCACTTCTCCCTTTTTGAGGAAAAAGCAAGTGCAAAAGAAATTGGAAGACATATCGATGCAAAGCCAATAAGCAAAAAAGCGCAAAACAAAAATTATACATCTTTCAAATTAGAAAAGAATTGAAGCTGTTGGATCAAAATCCAATTATGGGCCAATATATTAAATAAATGTGAATTAAAGGCTATCAATAAGGTTGCCCAATTAAAAGTGATCAATTTGGGTTTTGGGCTTTTAATGCATCATTAAGTATGGGCCTCCTATGTGTAGAGACCAAAATATAATTACTGATTTTATGATGGGCTAAATTGGTAATTAAGGATAATTGCTAGGGTTTAGCAATTATATAAAGGAGTTGTGGTCCCCAAGTCAGTATGTACATTATTTTTCTATTGCCCATCTACAGAGAAATTACAGAGCATTCTGATAGGAAGGATTTACGTACTAGACTTGGAAGATCCTCAACCAAAAGACTCAAGAATCACATTCCATCTATGGATTCAGGTTAGCTTCCGCATCTTATTAATATTCTTGATGATTTGACATGAACGATCTTGGGTGATGATGGTTTTCATCACAGTTTTATTCTTGCAAGTGGTATCTAGAGCCTCTTCATGTTGAATCATGGAGAATCAATAATTTTCTATGTGTGATTCTCATTAAAAATTCTCAAATTTAACAATCTACAATTCTATAAAATTGTTGAATTTGAGAACAATTGTTTGAATTTCTGGTTGAATACAATTCGGTTTCTTTATACTTTTATACGGCACGATTGTCGAAAAGAAAATCCTTTTAATGTATTCAAATCAATTCGGTTACAGGTTTAAAGATTATTATTATTTTTTTTATTTTTTTTCTCTTGACTGCCCATATATGGCTCTGTTGCCGAGAAGAAGAAGAAAAAAATAATAATAATAACGAAGACCATTAATGTTATGCAGTCTTCCTTCCTAAAGCAGCCATTTGCGTTATAATATATATATATATATATATATTCAAGATTAAACGTTTTTCTTATATGGTTTTGTGGTTTTGTGAATTCGGTTTTACATTGATTCAGGAACAACGCCGGCGGCAACCTTACGTCCGCCGACGAAGGACTCCGTCCGTGGCTGTGAGGTTGCACCGGAAAGAAAGCGACGGCCAGAGGAATTAAAAAAAAAAATGTTTTGGGCCGTTCGTTGGTCGCCAGGGTTGTGACCGCCGGCGTCGGCCCTTTCAGGTTGTAGCCCCAGGGACGCCGACCGTAGAACAACCGCGGCCGTCTGGCCACAGCATAGGGGCGGCGACGTCATCTTCACCCAAGGGTCGAGACCCCTAGGGTTGCTCAGGGAAAAGGTCTAGGCTTCGGCCCAGACCTGAGTTTTTTTTACACGGGCCCGCATCAGATTAAACCCAGGGACTCAACCCCTGGGTTACCGCAAAAAAAAAAAAAAAAAAAAAAAAAAGAAAGGGGAATACACGGGCCAGGCCCGTGACTGGACACTCATACACGGGCTGGGCCCGTGACCGGTAAGTCCCCAGGGGTTCAAAAAAAAAAAAAGGGAAATAAAGGGGGGTTGGTTTAGGATCCGGGTAGGGTTCTCCCGACCCGGTCCAGCCCCGACCCAGTTAATGTTGATCTTGACCAAATTTTTTTTTTTTTAAATTTTGGTCATTTTTGGTGCAATTTTAAATTCAAATATTGGTATTTTATATATATTTTGAGATGAATTAATTGAAAAACATGTCACCAAAGTGGCCTCTCTTGTGGAAATTAATTTGTTTTGAAATATAAAAGGTTGTGTTCATGCAACTTATGTGAATATTGACCGGCCTAATGGAAGGCAATATTTGACAGAATTGCATATACACTTGTGGTGATAAACACGTGATGATTATTCAGTTTTACATGTAAGCAATAAATCAGCCCAAAGGAAGATTTATTGTTTGACATGTTCTTATTGTCAGTGTTTGATTACTACACCAAGATATCACTTACAAGTTAATATTTCTATCCAAAGACTAAATATTAATGGAGTGCCCGATATCTTGAGATGGGTTTACCTTTATTTGGATTTATTATTGTTAATTATGGATTCTTATGTGAGCTTGTTTTGGTTTTGTTTATTTTGTTCTCTGTTTCAGCTACTAGTTCTGCCTCTAATATTACTGCCAACATCAATTCAATTCCTATGCTGAATGGTAGCAACTTCAAATCATGGCAAGAGAACCTCCTAATAGTTCCCGGAGTCATAGATCTCGACCTTGCGTTAAGGGTTCCTTCTCCCGCACCTATTACAGATAAAAGTTCCTCTGATAAAAAGGACATGGAAAGGTGGGAGAAGTCAAATCGCATGTGTATGATGATCATGAAGAAGGCCATTCCAGAAGCATTCAGGGGCACTATATCGGAAACGATAAAGACAGCCAAAAAGTTCCTTGAGGACATTGAGAAGAGATTTGCCAAAAATGAAAAGGCTAAAACAAGTACACTTTTGGCAAACCTCATCTCAATGAGATACAAAAGTAAGGGGAACATTAGGGAGTACATCATGGAGATGTCTCATCTTGCTTCAAAATTAAGAGCACTTAAGCTTGACCTTTCTGAGGACTTGCTAGTGCATTTAGTTCTTATATCTCTTCCTGCACACTTCAGTCAGTTTAAGGTGAGCTACAACTACCAAAAGGGGACTTGGTCTCTTAATGAGCTCATCTCACATTGTGTGCAAGAAGAGGAAAGGTTGAAGCAAGAAAAGACAGAAAGTGCTCACTTGGCTAATACTTCCAAGGACAAAGGGAAGAAAAGGAAGAAGGATAAGGAAGCTGCAGTTACAGCACCTCAAAAGAAGCAACAAAAGAGACCGGTTGATCCGGAAGGTACGGGTTGTTTCTTCTGTAGAGCTGCAGGACATAAGAAGAAGCATTGCACTAATTATCACGCTTGGCGTGCTAGAAAAGGTATGCTTCTTAATTTGGTTTGTTCTGAGGTTAATTTAACTTCGGTACCTGAACACACTTGGTGGATGGATTCTGGTGCAACCACTCACATTAGTGTGTCTATGCAGGGATGCCTGAGATGCCAAAAGCCAACTGATGGTGAAAGATACATCTACGTGGGCGATGGCAAGAAAGTTGAAGTTGAAGCAATAAGAAAATTTAGATTATTGTTAAAGACTGGATTTTATTTGGATCTTGATAAAACATTTATTGTACCGTCTTTTAGACGGAATTTGATTTCTATTTCAGCTTTGGACAAATATGGTTATTCTTGTTCATTTGGAAATGGAAAATTTAGTTTGTTTCATGATTCAAAATTAGTTGGTTCCGGTTCTTTATCAGGTTACGATAATCTTTATTTGCTTGATACAATTGCTTCATTTAATGAATCCTTGTAATTAAGTACACGAGGTATAAAGAGAAAATTAACCAATGAGAATTCAACTGCGTTATGGCACAAGAGATTGGGTCATATCTCTAGAAGGAGAATAGAGAGACTTGTGTCAGACGAAATTCTCGACGCCTTAGACTTTACAGATTTTGATATTTGTGTTAACTGTATTAAGGGGAAACAAACCACTAAAAGGAGATTTGAGGCCAACAGGACTTTGGACGTCTTAGAACTTATACATACAGACATTTATGGGCCATTCCCTACGGCTTCTTGGAATGGTCAACAATATTTTATAACGTTCATAGACGATTTTTCCAGATATGGCTACATATATCTCATTCATGAAAAGTCACAGTCGCTGGATGTGTTCAAAAATTATAAGGCTGAAGTTGAAAATCAACTCAGCAAAAGGATTAAAAGCGTTAGATCTAACCGTGGTGGTGAATACTATGGTAGATATGACGGTTCATGTGAACAACGTCCGGGACCGTTTGCTAAGTTCCTAGAGGAAAGCGGTATCGTCCCATAGTACACTATGCCGGGTTCGCCCACTATGAATGGTGTTACTGAAAGACGAAACATAATGCTTAAGGACATGGTGAGGAGTATGATTTCTCATTCTACCTTACCAGAATCACTCTGGGGAGAAGCACTTAAGACTGCAGTGTATATCCTTAATAGGGTTCCAACTAAAGCAACTACCAAAACCCCTTACGAACTTTGGACGGGCAAGAAGCCTAGTCTAAAGCATTTGCATGTTTGGGGATGTCCAGTTGAGGCAAGGCCTTATAGGCCTAATGAAAAGAGACTGGACTCAAGGATGGTTAGTTGTTATTTTATAGGATACTCTGAAAGATCCAGGGGGTACAAATTTTATGATCCCACGACTAAATCGATATTTGAGACGGGAAATGCCAGGTTCTTTGAGGATGTCGAGTTTGCGGGGGGAGATATGTTTAGGGACTTTGTCTTTGAAGAGGAATATGTTAATATTCCCACAGCTGTTATTGACATTGATCAGGTTTCTACTCCTCACATCGTTCAAGAAGAAGACCCAAATCAAGACAATGTTGGAGAACGTCCTATTCCTGAAATTGTTCTAGAAGAACAAACTCAACCACCTCAAGAACCTATGCCATTAAGGAGATCCACTAGAGAAAGGAGAAGTGCGGTGCTAGATGATTACATTGTATTTCTCCAAGAACATGAGTATGACATTGGTATGGTGGAAGATGATCCAATCAACTTCCGTCAAGCCATGGAAAGTTCTAGATCTCAAGAGTGGATTGATGCCATGAATGAAGAGATAAAGTCTATGAAAGACAATGACTTGTGGGATCTTGTCCCATTGCCTGAAGGTGCGAAACCCATTGGTCGCAAATGGATATTTCAGACCAAAAGGGATTCGAAAGGCAATGTGGAGAGGTATAAGGCTCGTCTTGCTGCTAAAGGCTTTACATAGAAAGAAGGCATTGATTATAAAGAGACTTTCTCTCCGGTTTCTTCGAAAGACTCTTTTAGGATTATAATGGCATTAGTGACACATTTTGATCTTGAGCTTTATCATATGGATGTTAAGACTGCGTTCCTCAATGGTGACATTGATGAAACAATCTATATGGTGTAACCAGAAAACTTTGTGTCAGGAGATGCAAAGAAGATGGTTTGTAAATTAAAGAAATCTATCTATGGGCTCAAGCAAGCTTCTAGTCAATGGTATTACAAATTTCATCAGGTTATCATCTCGTTCGGTTTTGAGATGAATTTGGTAGATGATTGTATATACCACAAGTTCAGTGGGAGTAAGTATATTTTCCTAGTTTTATATGTCGATGACATTGTGCTTGCCAGCAACGATATAGGCTTGTTGCACGAAACCAAGAGATTTCTATCAAAGAAATTTGAGATGAAGGATCTTGGTGACGCCTCTTTTGTGTTGGGTATATAGATACACCGGGATCGCTCTCGGGGTATTTTAGGATTATCACAAAAGGGCTATATCGAAAAGATTCTTAAGAGATATGGCATGCAGGACTGTAAACCAGGTGATACCCCTGTGGCTAAGAGAGACAAGTTTAGTCTCAATCAGTGCCCTAAGAATGATTTTGAGGTTAAGGAAATGCAGAAGATTCCTTATGCGTCAGTAGTAGGGAGTCTAATGTATGCTCAAGTTTGTACGCGTCTGGATATTGCGTACGTTACAGGGATGTTGGGCAGATACTTAAGCAATCCTGGAAAGGATCACTGGGTAGCAGCCAAACGAGTCTTAAGGTATTTTTAGAGAACAAAGGATTACATGCTCACATATCGGAGGTTAGAACAGCTTGAGATCATTAGGTATACTGACTCTGATTTTGCTGGATGCCAAGATAGTATGAAATCTACATCGGGCTATGTCTACCTTATGACTGGAGGTGCTGTCTCTTGGAAGAGTGCTAAACAGTCTCTTATAGCATCTTCTACAATGGCGGTAGAGTTCATAGCGTGTTATGAGGCGTCCAATCATGGAATATGGCTACGAAATTTTGTCACAGGGCTGCGTATAGTGGACAGTATTCAAAGACCACTCAAGATATTTTGTGACAATAAGTCAGCAGTTTTGTTTTCCAACAACAACAGGAGCTCGACGAAGTCAAAGTATATAAAGATCAAGTTCCTAGTTGTTAAAGAAAGAGTTCAGAGTGGACAGTTGTCTATAGAGCACATCGGCACAAACTCCATGATTGTGGATCCTCTTACTAAAAGATTGCCACCCAAAATGTTTCATGAGCACACTGCTCATATGGGTGTCATATCATTTCAGGATATTTAGTTTTAGTGGGAGTTTGTAATTTTGAAATGCTCTTATGATATAGACATTTTTCAGTTATTTCAGTTTATGGATATTTTGAGGTTATTTTCTGCAGAAATAAAGTTTTCAGTTTATTCACACTCTGATTTTGGCATGGATTGATCTCACTAAAGTTTTCAGGTGGACCAGTTGGAAATAGGCATGTTAAGATCACATTGCATGAAATTTCCATGCTACACATCCATGCTTGATCGTGTCATTAGTTGTATTGGTATATGTGATCATTGATGGGTCTAGTTACA